>CM023458.1:70142829-70663466 GCA_013339765.2 Haemaphysalis longicornis
AGAAAAGGAATTTCTGCGAGCTGCAAAAGCCTGGCAAAGCCCCTCCGTGCTCGCTCATTTTCGACGAAAACGCCGAACGAACAGTTAATGCACACTGACGCCAGCGATATAGGCTGGGTGCCGTTCTCGTCACAAGCAAAGCGGTTAGCGAAAAAGTAATCGGCCTTTGCCTAGCCGCGGTCTGTCGAAAGAGGAGAAAAAATTACTCAGCCTCTGAAAAAGAGTGCTTCGCAATTATATGGGCCATTTCAAAATTTCGCCCATCGTATATCGTAGACGATTCAAGGTTGTCACAGGACCACAATGCGCTGGTGTTGGCTCGGCAATTTGAAGGACCCCTCTGGCCCGTCTTGGGTGGTGGAGCTTGCGCCTGCAAGAGTTCGACGTTACAATCTCTACAAATCCGGCAGGAAACACTCCGACGCCGACTGCCCTGTCCCGCGCCCCCGTCGACCCGCACACTAGAATCCGATGAAGACAGCGCGTTCTTTGAAGTCGTTACGGAGAACGCCCTAGCCGCCCAGCAGCGTGCCGACCCAGACATTGCGAGTCATGACCGACTACCTCGAAGGACGAAATGTCGCCGTGCCTAGGGCGTTCAAGCGGAACTTCCAGCATTCAGCCTCAAAAACTCCGTCCTCGTGAAGACCGTATTTCAGCCCCTGGAACGAGAACGCATTACCCACTTGTCATCCATGCAGAGCTCCGTGACGAAATTTTGGAAGCGTGCCGCGACGACCCGTCTTCCAGACATCTGGGGCACAGCTCGCACTATTGCAAAAATCAAGGCGAAGTACTTCTGGCCCCGCCTTACATCCGACGTCACCCACTACGTTCGGAGTTTGCCGTGACTGCCAGCGACGAAAAACGCCGCCGACAAGGACCCCGCCGGCTTTCTGCAACCGATCGCCGTCCCCGTCGAGGCCCTTTGAACAGATTGGAATGGACCTTCTAGCCGTTCCCTACGTCACAATCACAGAACAAGTGGGATTGTCGTGGCGACAGACTACATGACACGCTACGCAGAGACCACCGCTTTTCCGAGGGGCACTGTACAGGAAGTCGCAAAGTTCTTCATAAGCCAAGTTGTGCTGCGACATGGAGCCCCGGAAGTCGTAATCACAGACCGGCCGGAACGGGCATTACTGCGGAGCTGAGCAAGGAGTATTACGCTACCAGCAACACGGATCACCGAAGAACGACGGCGTACACCCCCAAACGAAACGTACTAACAGAACGTCTGAACAAGACAATCGAAGATTGCTATCAATGTACGTTAATGTTGAACATAAGACTTGGGACGAAGTGCTCCCGTTATGTCACGTTTGCGTACAAACACGGCTATCCAGGAAGACGACGCAGCTGACGCTGTTCGAGGTTGTCTACGGAAGACGGCCAACTACGATGCTCGACGCCATGCTTCCGCACGTAGAAGACGACGACCTCAACACCGACGTCCAAGGATACCTTCAGCGTGCGGAGGAGGCCCGCCAGCTGGGTCGAGTTCGTACAACGTGCCAGCAGCTCGTGGAAGCCGGGCGCGTCAACCTCCGACGCCGAGACGCCGACTACCACCCAGGGGACCGTGTTTGGGTTCTTGGACTCCCATCCGACGACGCGGACTCAGTGAGAAGCTTCTGCGACGATATTTCGCGACCCTACCAAATTCTTCGACGTGTCGGCCAACTTACCCATGAGCTGATCCCCGATGGTGATTCCGGAACATCACGACAATGCACGCGGCACGAAGTCGTCCACGTGGTTCGCTTGAAACCTACTATGCAAGATGACGGGCTTTTTGTTGTTGTTGTTGTTGTTTGTTCGGACTGTCTTTTATTTTAGCATCGGGTCGATGCACTCTTAGAGAGGTGGGGTAATGCCGCGAACCATGTATGGGCTTGCTTATTTATTGTTTGTTTTTACTGCCGGGCCACGCCCGGCTGTGTTATCTGCGTTCCAAGCAAAGCCCGTCTTCCATTCTTATTGTTATGCCACACGGGCTATCACATTCAGATAAGCAAACTGTTTTCGCCCTAATGTCGCTTAGCCAGAATAATCGTCTGTGGTCTAAAATGTTCTGGATGTGAATCGACCGGTTCCAGAAACACTCGCGCCGAAAGATAAAAAGCCTGCAGAGCAGCCGCCTCGGCATTCGATTCTGCGACGTTCGCCGACGCACGTCACTTTGTCGACCGCTGCTTCGCCGCCTCTGTATTCTTTTGAGTTGTTAGGGGAGCACAAGTTCGCTCCAATAAACTTGTTTTTTTTTCAAAACAACTGCGTCGTCCCTGGCTTCGTGACAATATATATAAACGCTTGAAAAATCATGCACTTTTCAGTCTAACGACGATGATGCTTTATCGCAAACCTTTCTCGTGTGGGTTTCTTTGGTTGCCTTCTAGATTTAAAGCTTGACTGGTTGAGCTTTGAATTTGACCAGCACGCAGTTCGGTGTTTTGATAGCAACGTCTTCGACCCTTTCCCATTGATTTGATTGATTGATTGTATGGTTTGACGCGCCGACGCAACGCAGGCGATGAGGCGCGCCGTAGTGGAGGGCTCCGGATGAATTTCGACCACCTGGGGATCTTTATCGTGCGCCGAAATCTCGTACACACGGGCGTTTTTGCTTTTCGCCTCCATCAGAAAAGCGGCCGCCGCGGCCGGGAATCGAACCCGCGACCTCGTGCTCAGCAGCGCAACGCCTTAGCCACTGAGCCACCGCGGCGGGTGACCCTTTCCCATTCTATTTCGCATGAACAAAGCTTCGCGTTCAACCATCGTCGTCGTTGAACGGAGGGCTGGATGATATTGCTGTTTATTTTCGCAATGCCACGCAGCCCTCTCCAAATCCGAACTGCTTCCAGCGTGTCGGAAATGCGTCTGTGCTGGAGGACTCCGGCTGACGCACCCCTATTTGAAGCAACTAGTCGCGCGTTTTTGGTTTTCTCACAAGGCAGTAGACGACTTTTTCCTGCTGACTCGGCAAAGAATAGATAGGCAATAAAAAACAAAGGCTGACGTTAACAGTGCGACATTTTTTTAACTACCGGGGTGAACCTTTCTTCCACGCAAATCGTAAGACGGTAAGAGGAGGAGGGATGGTTTGTAGCTCGGGCTGTTGGGTAGTTGAATAACTTTGGTTATTGAGAAAATAACGACACCAAACGTGCGAGCTCCATTTCGGCTCTCAGGCTCCCATGCCGTCACAATGTTCTCACCAAAACCGAAGGCACAAAAGCTCACGGTTACAGTAAGAAAGTGTAAGCTGCCGCGAAGTTTCCACACGGGCACACGATAATCGATCTCGTACGCAAGTGCCTTTCGCTTCAAAATCGAGGTATCCGAGCGCGAAGGCTGGCGTGGAAACTGTAGTCATTGAAACCAGTGTAGATAATTTAAAATGGTAGAAACTAATACTGATATTGATAGCTTTATTCCTCAAATCGCGCGCAGCCAAGCGCAGAGCGCTGCACAAAGCGCTCATGTCAATGTAGACAATTCCCAAACTTAGAAGCGTCAAATTAGTTTACATAGCCGTTAGTGCACCTAATAAATGAATACTAACAATATCAGTTTTATTCGTACTTAAAACGGGTGTAGCCAAGCGTAAATCCCTGCAAAAAGCACTCATGTCATTGTAGGCCATACCCAACTTTAGAAGCGTCCGACAAGCTTACAAGTTCACGTAGCTGATATTTCATGTAAGAACCCAATTAATATGTCTTGACTTTCTTTCTCCGCATATATCTGCTCACAACATATCAAAACACTCAAAGAATCGAAGCAAACACGGCAAAAACAACAGGAGGCTACGTCGTCCATTGCACCGGCTCATTCCCCTAACGAATAGAGCGCCGAGTGGTGACGCCATCCGTCCAGCTGCCCGGTCCATATAGCAGAGGTGTAAAGTTCGCAACGTGTAGCAACGCCTTAAGCTTTTTGGCGGATCCTTCTTGCAGACGTAATGCAAAAAAAGGGGTACAGGGCAAGAACAGGCGAAGACGAGAGGTCGTCCTCGTCTCTGGTTGTCGTGTTCACCTTTTTTGTAGCGTGAGCTACACTGGCCGAGGTTGAGCAGTTTTGTGTGGCTCCTGGACAGCCGTACTGCGCATGCGTGAGGAGGAGTGACGCCTCACAGCGCACAGCTCGAGCGCCGGAGCCGCCACCGGCGCGACTGGTTTGGGATGAATTGGATTGGATTGGGTTGGATTGAATTGGATTGGGTTGTTGGATTGGAAATCGTTTTAGCATCAGTAATCATGATAGTCAGCTAATCCTAGACAACCAGAAAACCTAAGAATACCCAGCTGAACCTTAGCACACGCTGCGTATATCCTGGCAAAGCCGAGCTTACCCACTGCTAATTTTTGGCTTTACGTCTATGATACATTACGGCAGTGATTTCTTCGTTAATATATTAAAAGCTTGGAGCATGCTGACCCATGTATCGGGCATTCACGAAGTAAATAAATCAATTAGAGCGCAAGAAATCAGAGGGTTCAACATAAGAAATCGGTTCCCGTTCTTTTAATTCTCTGTGCGCAATCTAAAGCATACCAAGATGTTATACCCGCTGCGCTGGCTCAGTGACCCTGGCGGTTTTTTTTCTGAGCCCAAAGACGTGGCTTTTGCGTTGCATCTGTATAACACTTCTAGCGCGCCAGTCGTTGCACCCGCAAGTTCCTTATTTAGCTTCGTTAGGTTTAGATCAACACCAAGACGCAGGACTTATATTCTTACCTTTACAGGATTGGCTAGCATAATCACAGAATTATTCCTTAGCACACTCACCGCCTTTTCCATGAACGGTGTTTCGTTGTTGTTTACCGAACTGAAGTTCTACCATGTGTTTCGACTTTTCTTCATTTACTCCTCTTTGATGCTCTGTAAGTTTTTTTTTCTGCTTGGTCCTAAAAGCTTGCCACGTGCATCTGCTACACTACCTCCCAAGTTATGCACAAGCGCACATGCGACGCTTCGCTGACTGGTACGCCAGCAGGAAAATATAAGGCCTCTTGAAGGCGGGAGAAGAGTCAGCGAAGTCAATATAGGTACTAAGGAAATAAAATCAACTGATATTTTTACCGTACAGCGTAAAACTAGGGCGCGGGAAGCACTTTTTGCGCTGGGCGAACAAGCACAGTGGTCAGCAGCACGACTACGCATCTGCGAACGCTTTTCCGTCTACGAAATGCAATTGCTAGACGTGAGCTACTGTGGAAACTCGGGCGACGCTTACTGCACGAGCGCAGTACAACAAATAGTCACCTAAGCTGCTTGAAATGCCAAAACTAAATAAAAGTGTAAACCGGTTGTACAATATATACCCTATATTAGCCAGACCTTCGCCTCCCGCTGCGTGGCTTAGTTGTCTGAGGCGCTAGGTATGTTACTGCAGATGTTTTGCAAGTCACGAGTTCGAAACCCCGCGGGTGCGTGCTTTTTTTTTTGTATGTTAACTTTTTTGTTTTCCGCCGATGTTTTCTATATTGAGTTCACCTTTTTTTGGGCTGCAACGTTCATGGCTACACGAACTAGTTCACAAAACGCGCGCAGGCTGGCACTGGCGCGCTAGCGAGTTCTCGTTGGCGTGCTGTTGCCATAAGCACCGACTGCTTGCAGGCAGTGGGCACATGCCAGAATGAACAGACCATTGGCCTGGTGCGAACACGCTTTTACGATACAGGCATGAGGGAGGCAAGCTCCAAATATGGGGGAAAAGCGCACGACATTTGGGCGTCTGCGGGTACGCGGAGGGCGTTCATGCACTGCGTAGGTCTCGGCTAGTGAATGCTACGACTACAAGCCGTCCTGGGAGGCTTATCTTGTGCATTTTACAGCCGACAACATGGCAGAAGCGCGGTACGATGATTACTGAGATATTGAGAATGCCCATCCAACAACGCCATTGGTTATGTTTTACAGAACCGAAACCGAAACCGAAACTTGTTTGATTGCGTCAATGAGAAAAACACTGGGAACATGAAATTTAAATTCAGGAATGCCCGGCGATTCCTATAGCTCAACTTCACCAAGAACAAGCGTGTTCTGCGCGCGCTGGTTAGGTTTGAAGATAAACACTTTGAAAATAAAAACCTCAGAAGAATGAAATTTGGAATGGGGCACAATATGACATTTAGCACCACTTGAAGGATTATTGCATTGATGTTCTACGTAGGCTTCCGACAGCTCTTGGGGGTGCCAATTTATTCGCTGGCACCATCATCTGACTTCTCTGAATTATCAATTCAACCCAGGTTCACCCAGTATGCAATTTCTCGAAATTGGCGGTGAGATGTTTGCGTGGCGCCCCCTGGCTCTGACGTCGGCTTAGGGACTCCGGCCGCTGTCGTCTGCTACGCTCCGCTCGTAAGCGGCAGCAGTGCCTGTGCTATAAATCGCCCGCTTTGATACTTGAATCCATTAACACGCGAATTTCTAGTAATTCAGTTATTTTTGCAAGCTTACGACACCTCTGAATAATTTCAAGCTGTATCCCCCACAAGTTGGCAACACACGAGGAGAGAGAGAACAACTTTCGCAAGATCGTCGGTCACAAGATCGTGTGTAACTCGTCCTTTCTAGCTTATTCTCCCCGTTCAGAGCTCCTCGATAAGTATGCAAAATGCGTGGGCTTCCTTACAGTATTTGAGATGCTCTCATGAAGATTCAACAGTCTAATGCTTCAAACCAATCAGCGGGCCCCTGCACGCGCATCGCACAGCAGGATATAAAGCAGCTGTCTTCTATTTCTTAGCTGTCTTCTATTTCTTTCGTTTTCGTTGGCTTGTATCAGATGAATTTTTTTGTGCCTAACGAATTATCATTTATGCACCGCCACAAACGTCTTATTAGTAGGTTTGAGGGTGTTGGGCAGGCTCACAACGGTCGTGTGGATATTTTCTTCAGTCTATATGGCATACATTCCCTTCTTCACGAATTGGCTTTCGTTGTGGCTGCGTGCAAGAAGGTGCATATGTGCAGCGTGCGTTGTTTATTCACATGCAAATACAATGAGAAGGTTTGTGCTACGTCACCGCGATCGCGCAACAGACAACGTTGTCCAGAGTACTCGAAGGCGGCTTCTGTGCTCGGAATTTCTATCGGAACCATCGTTATCATAACAAACTGACTCTAAGCCCGAACAATTGTGAAAGGATTACGGTGTTGAAGGCTTGATATACTCGCTAACGAAAGCAACAAATATTATACATGCATATATTACAAGAATCCAAACAGATGAATATTTCCAAGCAGCTCTTTATTGTTTTCCAACCTTTCAGGCGTAAAGAACAAATTCTGGTCCACTCGGGAGGGCGTTTTATGAATTGAAGAAAACTACCCTTACTCTGTGGTTCTGGGCTGGGGACCCGACACACTAATCAGCTAGATTTTCCGTTTAAATATAGCTTTCTCCTCTTCCTGCTTCTTCTATTCTTGGGTGCAGAATTCGGATGAAGCATATCTGAACATTGGGAAGATATGGGCATGGAAAATGCGGCGAAATATTCCTCCAGGTCTGAACAAACAGCGTTACTGTATCTTTACCGTACACGTGACTCATTTTGCTCAATAAACCTCCATACTGGTTAGAAGCCTGGTATAAAACCAGAACGTGACTCTACACTCAGTGGGTTATTTGGCACTCAGCCTACAGTTCTTGCAGCTCACAGTGCATGTCGGCATACTTTCATGCCACGAAAATGTAAAGAGATGTTATACAATACCTTCGGGATTTCGGCAAGGTTTGAAAAGCTGCTTTACCTCATACTGGGAATAGTAATGCATTCTGCCAAAGCCGACAGCCCCGAAGTCCTGGAATTTGTTTTCGTCTTGTATTTTCGCTGTTGTTGGTTATGTTTTCTTTGTTCCAAAGATTTCTCGATACAGAAGTTGATGCTTAGCTCCGACTCTTCTCGCTCCGCACAGGACCGGTTTCGCAAGGAATGGGGCGACGCCGGCAATGTTTCTTCCGTAGCGGTATCCAAAACTGTACTTTAACTCACGCCTTGAGCTAGTGTATGCGATTTTGTGTCTAATATTAGGATGAAAAGTTACGCACACGCAAAACCTGGTGCGGGCAAGCATCAGATGTCAACCGAGTGCAAAGAAACCGCAGGGAGAGCGAGCCCGAGTGAAGTACACGACAAATGCGAGGATCTCTATGCCGACGTCACCGAGACGCGCTTCGCAGCGTCGCCCATGGTCGGGCTCAAGGTTAATAGCGGAGCGTGTGGATGTGTAAGCTCTCGTGTCTGCTCGAACCATAGAGTTTCATACTAATATATACTAGAAAAAACTCTGGCGCAGCAATCGCGGGCAACCGTGGGCGGCGCCATTGCCGCTAGCGGCGTTCCTCGCCTACTTGGCTTAGCTAGCCATATGGCTTCTTTTTTGTCTCGAATATAAATCAACAAAAAAGGCTAACATTTTTTTCTTATTCGTATGGCATGAAGCTTCTAAATAATCACTGAGATATAAATATTTTCGAACGTTCAAGTGTAAAATAACACAACAAATTCAATGAATCTTCTGCTGTAGTATTGTTGCTTTTTTTGCAGCCAGAGCCAACTTTTAAGCCTGTTCTGGAACCATGCCAAGGACAAGTGGAACGTGTCTGCCCGATACATGACGGAACGCTCGCTGAAGCGCGGCTCCCCTAGACAGTGGCGCCAGATTTCCTTCTAGCATACATTAGTATGAAGCTCTACGGCTCAAACGTCAACGTGCGCTCAGCCCAGAACGGCAGCGCCGTTGCCGCGCAAATTGTACGGTTAGCGCAAAGGAAAAGCAGCTAAACAGCGGAGATCATGAAGCTTTTTCCCCCTCCCTTGCGTGGTATAAGAGAGTGGAACCCGCCCCTGCGAGACTACTGTGTCTAATGTCGGTGTGTCTTGGAACCGGTTTCTGCGAGGGCGCTGGCGGGTTAGGGATACTGCGTGACCTTCGACAGACGTATCAAATGGCTTGACCATCAACAGATCCTGTTAAAAGCACAACTTTCTCACCAGGTCGTAAGGGTATTCCCAGGTTTGCGAAAAGTTCCGGACTGTCGTTGTTGGTGGCACCATACGGCAGAAAAGACGGGTTTTATCTACGAATGTGTAGTGACCGTGTCCGATGAACAGGTCCGGCTGGTAGACTTCCCTGCATAGACGACAGATGGACATTAGCTGGCAGAATGGGTATGCCATCCAGTCAATTGTTACGGATGTTTCACGTTTATGGCGTACGAACTCAGACTTGGTACGATATAGCTTGAGGCACTGGTTGCCTCCTAGTGATTGGTATGACTTAAATGGCAAAAGCAATTAGTTTTCACTTCGGTACCAGTATAATAAAACTGAGGACGTTATAAACTCTTAGATGAAGGAGTAATTCGGAACGAAATAAATGTGCAGCAATTATTGTCGTTAGCAGCGAAATTTAATAGCAGTATAGCAAAATCAGGTGTTGTAGCGACATTTGCAGAAGACACTGCTTGATCCTGCATTAGCGAAATTTCTACGCCAGGCGAAATTTTTCTGTTTCACTTGAACAGGAAACACTTCATTATCGCCCTTGTTACCGCCATTTCTTCACCGGGGGTCACAATTTTCCCGGTCCAAGGGGTTTTTAGCTAAAGGTCCTTGAATTGTTTCTTTAAGTATGTGTCTCGTCATAAATAGAAAATAATTGTTTCGCACGAATACTCTTGCGGAATAACAACAGTTGATAAAAATTGATCTCTCACCGGTTTTTCTGCCTCTGATATATGTCTAAGCATACTGTAAAACAGACACAAATCTTGCACCGAAACATTAAAAATAATGAATCGTGTTTTGAGTTTATGGAAGGGATACAAATAAAAATACCTGCCTTGATAGCCCTAGCTAGGAGTACGGTAAGTATTGTACATATTTTTTCTTGCTTAAAGCTTGTGAAACGTCACTTTAGAAAATCGTATTTGTACGCCCCCTTCAAGGCTCCTAAATATTACTCAGAAAAAAACAAGGAATCGGGAAGTTGTAAATGATAATTCTTGCTACATTCATTTCTTATTTTTTTGCACAAACACAATTTGAAACTAATGCGAGAACATCTATATAATTTTACATCAAAGGGAGTTTTGATTAAAAAGTAATTTTGCTCTTTTACATCATGATGACTCCTGTATATTTAGTTCGAAATGAGACCCGTGTATTACGTAGCGTTTTGTGACTGAAAAACGCCTATAAAACTACACATAGTAGGCAGAGCTTGGCAAACTCCCTCATAAGTCCACTCAGTCAGATTCATTTGGACTCAACCTCACACGTGAGTTTGAGTGAGCGCGAGGCTGGTGTAACATGGTGAGTTTGAGCTTGAGTGAGTTTGAGCCCGATTGAGTGTGAGTACGGCTGATACCGAGTGAGTTCTGATTCCATTTTGAGTTTTAAGTACATGTTGAGTTTGAGTACATTTTGAGTTTTGAGTACATTTTGAGTTTTGAGTACATTTTGAGTTTGAGTACATTTTGAGTACATTTTGAGTTTTGAGTACATTTTGAGTACTGAGTATATTTTGAGTTTGAGTCCATTGAGTTTTGAGTACATTTTGAGTTTGAGTACAATTTGAGTACTGAGTACATTTTGAGTTTGAGTACATTTTGAGTTTGAGTACATTTTGAGTTTTGAGTACACGTTGAGTTTGAGTACATTTTGAGTACTAAGTTGAGTGCATTTTGAGTTGTGAGTACATTTTGAGTTCAGAGTACATATGAAGTGTAGCCTAGGAGGCAGATATGGTTGGCGGTTAAGTTTCATGTGCCGCTTGGAGCTCGCAATTCAGGTTAGCTGCGAGTACGGGAGCATTCGCGATGTGCATGATCGGTTGGTGGGGAGATGGTGGTGGTGGGGGGGGGGGGGGGCGGGGTGTCTGATTTTCGGATTTAGCGGCTGGGCGTGTGAATAATAAGCGACTGGTCTGGTCATCAAAAATGGTTATCGCACCTTTTCCTCTTGATGGATCCTCTAAGAAGGTGGGAGAGGGTTGTGGGAAAACACACGGCGGCGCTTTCTTGCTGGTTGTTAACCTGCCTCTGTTAATGGTTTGATTTGCTAGAGTCCAAAACGAAGAGGTGAGCACCGGGCGGAAGGGGCGGCGGCTGTCCCCTCCGCTGTTTGTAATGAGTTGTCAACTGAAATGACTGGGCGACGCCCGTTCAGATATAATAACGACCGCATTATGAGATAGATTGTGTAAACATTCACACAGATGCCGCTAACGCGTGTAAGGTATTACGGTAAAGGTCCCGAATAACGGAATAACGCGATGTTAATTTAAAAAATGCTTTCTGTGTATAGTCACCACACAGTCACATTAAGTCATAGGTTGCGTTAAAATTCAAATTCATGGCGCTAGGGCATGTGTGGTATGAAATTAAAGGTCTCGATGAGGGGAATCAAGTTGGACAAATGCAAAAATTTTCCTGATTATTATCATGACATAGCCATAATAGTTCGTAAATGGGTAATGGGTAAAAATTCAAAATGATGCCACTAGGGTGTGCGGGGCATCAAACTGAAGGTTCCGATGAGGGAAATCACATTTGACAAAAACTGCGGTATGGCTATACTGATGGGATAGTCATGGTTAGTCATTGTTTGGGTTAACATTCAAATTGATGCCACTAGGATATGTTGGATTAATGGTCTCGATGAGGGGAATCACGCAGGAAAAATACAAAAATACTACCTGGTTATACTCATGAGATAGTCATGGCGAGCCTTATATTGGGTTAAAATTCGAAGTGACCCCCGCTCGGGCGTGTAGGGTATGAAATTTGCGAACTCGATGAGGGGAATCACGTGGGAGAAATAAATAAAGGCTTCGGGGTTCTAATCATGATATAGTCATGGTGAGGCATAAATTTGGTTAAAATTCAAGGTGAGGCCGGTAAAGCAATTGGGGTATCAAATTCAATGTTTGAATTAGCGGAATCACGTGTGGCATATAAATAATGCATACTGATTACAGTCATTAGGGTCATGGTTAATCAGATTTGATTAAAATTTTTAATGATCCTGCTAGGAAGTGTGGGGTATCAAAATAAATGTCTCGTTGAAGGGAATCACGTGGGACAAATATAATAAAAACTTTCTGGTTATAGTTATGAGGTAGTCGTGGTAAGTAGCAGATTAAGCGAAAATTTAGAGTGACGCGAATAGGGCTTGTTGGGTATCAAGCTAAATGTCTCGATGAGGGGAATCGCGTTGAATAAACAAAAAAATGAGTCCTCCTTATCATGATATAGACATGGCTAGTCAATGATTAGGGTTAAAATTACAAAGTGATGTCGATAGGGCGTGTAGGGTATCATGATATTGTCTTGGTGAAGGAAGGTGATCGGATGCAACCATCGAAAACCATGGAACTAAATATTGACCAGTTAAGTAATAAAGTCTTATATAATTGTACTCGTTAATTGTTGGCAAGCCATCTTGAAAGCGTGGTTGGTTCGACACATAGAACATCCGTCAACAAGCCTGCATTAGGAACTCTTGGGCTGATATGCCTCCTACGTATACGGTAAGTGGGTTGGCGCAATCAGTGAATGCCTTCGATCGCGCGCAATAGTGCAAATTTTCAAGCATGGCTTGCTGCTGTCGGTGCGAGAAGGTGTTATAATACGCGCTCCAATACCTCATATTCAGTTGGTTGTTAAACAATGCCATGAAATACTCCTTTAACTGTGCAGGTCGTAGACGTACGTGCTCATAAAAGTAAAATATTTGCCACCTCATAACACTATTTTCTGCTGCCAAAAAGGGGCAACTTATTTGATACACCCATATTTCACGGCCGTTTGTTTGCTTAGAAGACCTTTAGAACTTTAGCGTTTCAGCGGCGGGTGGGAACCGCGAACGGCTATTTCTTGACACGACCGGGCGTTCTCCGCCACCGCGATGCTTTTATTTCGCTTTCGACTCAATCTTTTCGCATACCCGAGCTGCAGCATAGGTATCCGGCTGATTTTTGTCGGTTTCCCGTCGATGAGATAAACCGAACATACCTCCAGGGAACAAAAACGTGCGATAGGGATTGAACGTGAGGGTGAATAAACAGTGCTTGTGGAAGCAGCGTATGACCGTACGTATTCTGGCAAATTTGCTTGGTTCGAAGCCTTTCCGATTCGGCACGGCGACCAATTCGCGGCGGCACTCAAGAGGCGCCGGAAATTTGTGCAGCGAATAGGTTCCGCACAGGCAGACACTTCTTTTGTCGTGGCGCACTTCACACGTTCGTTGCACGAGCCCTTTGCCCTAACGCTGATTGTTGGCGCAGCTAACAATGGCGTAATTACGCCCGGACGAGTAGCTTCTGTACATCGCCAAGTTAAGGCAACGACGGCAACCTGCCCCCAATTAAGAAAATAAACATCATTCGGGGATGAAAAGTCGGGCGTCCTGCTTGCAGGGTTAAACGTAGCCTCACAGGCAACCCCCGTCAGGACAAAGCGCTTGTGGGGTTGCCCGCCGCCTTAGCGGGTTGGGGACAGAATTTATGGGCAAATCTGACAGCTCTCGGACGCCTTGAACGTTCTCTTTAGAGCCCTGGTGAACTTGGCGCTGCTGACGTACCGAATAAATGACACTCACCGATTTTCGATGCCGCCTGGACGTCTGATATCCACGTGCGACACGGAGCGACAGCGTGGGACTGCGACGTTGTCTGTTCGCGCCGCAGTCCCCAAGAAATGCCCCCCAGGGGGTGCCTCGATCGTTAGGAAATGGGCGACCCGGCAAAATTCTATTCTATACAAGTTATAGAAGCGCGGTACAGTGAGCAGTGGGTGGCTGGGGATGTTGACCCTTCCCGACATTAAAAAAAGTGTTTCCTCGATTTCCATTTCCATTTTGCCCCTGTGGCTTTTCACCAGCGTTGTTTTGGTTGCTACGCGGGCTTTTTTCCAGACACTGCGAACCGCAGGGTGTCGACCGAGCCACGCTTTAAAGATGGCCTGGTCAAATGCCGCACGCACGATTGATCCCTCTGAAGCACCAGATGAGGGTTTTTGAATTGTAAGGGCCTTGAGTACTTTGTGAAGTAGGACGTTTATTCTACGACACAGCCATCTCCAAACACCAGTCCAGGAACCAGCGATGGTGACGGTCAGTTCAGAAAAAAACGAAATGTTCCTCGAAGTGTTTCACGATAGGGATGATGTGAAAGTGAAATAAATGAATTTTCACGCTTCGGAGCTTCGCGCTTGCAGTATTGCCGTCCTTCAAAACTGAACCTGCCATTACTAAGTAGCATGTGTTAGCTTTAGCTACACGCGAATCCCGACACGGAAACCAATAATTGTACAGCCCCGATGAGCTTACACAGTACAGCGCTTGTACTGTCTTTTCGTCCGTTAGTCCCCGTCTTTGCGCTGTTTTTTCCCCCTGAGATGTTAAACCAACTAGCCCAATCCCAAACCTTACGACACAAGTCGTAAGGTTTTTTACTCAAGAATTTTTACTTATGAAGTGAGTGCACATAATGATCTTACGATGCGGTCATTTCCCGGTTTAAATTTTCTCCCTCAAACCCTGCCCTTTGACACCACAATTCCTTTTGTGCTACCGTGCTAGCATCTGCGATGAATTTGCGCAGTTTACTGCTAACTAGTAGTGATCAGCGGGATGCCCTTTTTATCTCCCCCCACATAATTGTATTCATGGAAACCTATAATTTGATACCCCACACACTCAGCCAGAATTTCTTTGAATTTTAAACTAAATAATGACTTACCATGACTATCGCATGAGGATAATGAGGAAGCATCTCTTATTTGTCCCCAGTGATTCCCCTCATCGAGACTTTCAATTTGATCCCCCATACCTCGAGTGGCATCACTTTCATATTTCACCCAATCGATGACTCACCATGACTTTGTCATGACTATCACCAGGAGGAATTTTTATTTGTCTTACGTGATTTCCCAATTTGACAACCCACACGCCATAGCGCACATCACTTTGAATGTTAACCATATCTATGACTCACCATGACTGTGTCACGATTATAACCAAGGAGCATTTTTTTGTCCCACGTGAATCCCCGCCCAAAGATCTTCGCAATGAATTTTAAATCATTGTATGATTTACCGTCACTGCGTCATTGTTGCTACCACGATGTATTTCTTATGTGTCCAACGTTATTTCCCTAATCGAAACACTTAATTTGAGACCCCATACGCCTACGGGTCAACATTATGAAGTCCAACCTTTATTATTATAACTCACGATAACTAAATCATGATAATCGCCACGAAGCACTTTGTTTGTCCCACTCGACATCCCTACTCCAGACCTTCAATTTGATACCCCACATGCCCTAGCGCACATCACTTTGAATTTTAACCCAATCTGTGGCTATCATAACTCCCGTGTTACGCGGTTCACCATTTTCGATATTTTTTCTTATTATATCTTTTTTTTTAATTTCGTTTGATGCAGTTATCTACATTTACGCTTTCATAATATTACAAGTTGAACTTCCATAATATCTACATTTTTGTGAAAATGCAGGGCGTTACACAATCCTGGCTGGGGGAGATGCAGGGGGGTACTCGACAAAGAATCCTACGCATTAAAGAAGCAAAGGCATATCCATGAATGCCTCGCGTTTCAGAGATTCGCGGGGACAGTTCGCTTTGACACAAGGCGTTTTTTCAGGGTGCAGAGCAAGAATGCATGGAACCGTAACCCTAAACAGCTTCGACCTAAATGAACTGAGCAGTGAGCACGCGGCCCCTCGCCCAATTATGTTTCTTTCGCCCCAGGGCTGCAGCACACCTGTCTAGTCTGGACCGCCTCTATAATGAACACGAACACGGGCCTACATCAAGAGTTTGGTATCCAATATATACATACAATTGCTTGCAACCAGCGCTAATCATCATGGCCAGCAGGTATAGCTGTATTGAATCTGCAACGAAAATTGTTTCCGACCTCACAGGAGTTACGGTGTCACATCGTACCGAATGCAAGAGTTTAAGCTCACAAATTTGCACCCGTAATATTTATACCATGCGTGAATTTTAAAACTTTGGATGCTAATGAAATAAGAGTCCATCTGAGCCCTAGCACGAGAGAGTTGCGAGTCCATTTTAGTTCTGAATTTATTTTGAGTTTTCAGTCCATTTTGAGTTCTGAGTTCATTTTGAGTTTTGAGTACATTTTCAGTTTTGATTACAATTGGAGAGTTGGCGTACATTTTGAGTTATGAATTCATTTTGAGTTTTCAGTCCATTTTGAGTTTCTGAGTTTATTTTGAGTTTTGAGTACCTTTTCAGTTTTGATTACATTTTGAGTTTGAGTACATTTTGAATTTAGTACATTTTAAGTTTTGAGTACATTTTGGGTACTGGGTACATTTTGATTTTGAGTACATTTTGAGTACTGAGTACACTTTGAAGTTTGAGTACATTTTGAGTTTGAGTACATTTTGCTACTGAGTACATTTCGAGTTTGAGTACATGTTGAGTACTGAGCGCATTTTGAGTTTGAGTACACTTTGAGTTGAAGTACATTTTGAGTTCTGAGTACATTATGAGTTTCGAGTCCGAGTGTGTGAGTTTTGCGCTCAGTGTGAGTTTGAGTTTGAGTGAGCGCAAATGGGCTGCTCAGCATTGAGTCTGAGTTTGAGTGAGGGGTGATTCGAAAAAAAATTGTTTGATGAGTGAGTTTGATGAGCCAACTTTGCCGAGGTATGGTAGTAGGCTAAGGTTGCAATGAGAAGAATTATAGTAGGTCTACATATACAAGGGATTGCGCGTCATGACAACGTTGGATATCAGAAGTGGGCACTACGAATGATTAAGCGGAGCAAGTCAAATGAAAAGCATACACTACTTTCAGGGCTGTTAATTTGCGTATAGGCGAGGGCTTCACGTTGAGCCTAAGGGAATTATGGATGATGTACCTCATTTTTTCCCTTATCTTCGGGACATCCAATATGACGGCGCCCATAACGACGTAAGAACGTCTGCCAAGACTTTTCTGTTTTTCCGCCAATTTTCCCAGGGCCTGCAAAAAACGAAAACCACCTCCTAAGGACAGCAATCTTACACGTGACTGATGCCGTTCCTGGAACCACAGTAATGACTAGGAATAACAAGCACATAAAACGCACGGATTAAGACAAGAGCCGGGTATTTACAGTCCCTGACAAAGAAAAAATATCCTGCGCTGTGAATAAACATGCACAAGCAAATAAATATTCAGGCGCTTGAAATGATACCGCGCAAGTCTGTTCGCTTTATCTACTCAAAGTATCGGTTGACAGACTCGCCTACTAATCCGATGAAATAGCATGGAATCCAAACATTGCAGGAACGTCGTAAAATAAAAATGCTTACTTGGCATTAACCCTGACCAGTATTAATTCAAGTATGATCCAACTAGATCAGATTCTGCCTATTCCAGTATATTCAGCCATTGACAGCTCGGCATACACGACATCGACACAGTGCATCTCTGAACCTCTACAGCGCCAGAGCAAACGCCTGCAAATTTTCCTTCTTCCCACGCACCATATGCGACTGGAATGATCGGCCCATATTTGTTGTCTGCAGCATTTATGGGATTGGACATGTAGAAAACTGAGACAGTATGTTTTTACTAGTTACTGTAGTTTACCCTGTGTTGTCGGTTTGTTTCTAAGTGATTATGCCCCTCCTGCTCGAGCCCCATGTAAGGATGGCAGTATGTAATAAATAAATAAATAAATAAATAAATAAATAAATAAATAAATAAATGGCCGACTTTATTTAGTAATTCAACTGAGGCCTCGAGGAAAGAGAAGGCACAAGAAGCTCCAGGTGTGCCGTAATAGTAAGAGGTGGGAGGCAGCTGTAGGCTGTTAGCAAAACGTACAAGCAATTTACAGGGTGGTATAGAAGAAAGTGTATGACAGCTGCATCTAATCGGTACTCACATACGAGGCAGAAACTTGGAGGCACACTAAGAGGACTCAACTTAAATTGAGAACGACTCAGCGGGCAATGGAGCGGAAGATGATAGGTGTAGCATTAGGGGACAAGAAGAGAGCGGAGTGGAGCAGGGAACAAACACGTGTTAGGGACATATTAGTAGAAATTAAGAAGAAGAATTGGACGTCGGCTGGGCATGCACTGCGAAGGCAAGATAACCGTTGGTCATTAAGAATAACAGAGTGAATCACTACAGAAGGCAAGCGTTGCAGGGGCCGGCAGAAAGTTAGGTGGGCAGATGAGATCAAGAAGTTTACGGGGATAAATTGGTCGCAGTTAGCACAGGACCGGGGTAATTGGAGATTAATTGAGAGGCCTTTGGAGATTAATTGGAGAGGCCTTTTGGAGAGGTTGCTGGTGGGGATGATGATGACGGCGATGACGACGACGATGATGATGATTATGATGATGTTTCAAATTGATTGTCCAGTGGATGGCACTGTGTCTCCCGAGCTCCTTCAGATGCTTTTGCAAGAGCCTGCGTTTAATCGGCTAGTTTTCCACGGTATAATTCTTCCGTAACTTCGCACCCTGATTGATCAGCGGGAAGTCATTAGCGTTGTGATGCGATCTTCGCTTTTTCCCCAACAGAAACACATCCTGGGTTCTCTGGTCAGTTCAGTGCTGTTGATTTACCGGTGTTGAGAATGCTCACAGCGTATAATATCAGTGTACGACTGTGCGGAATATTCAGGCAAAGCTTTAGCTCCTTGAGACTTTTCTAGAGGCCGGGCGAAGGCAGAACAACCGTTGCTATGAGAGTTCTTGGCGTACAAGGCAGGGTGCTGAACCAAAAAAAAAAATACTGGTTCAGTTTCTAATTCACTAAATCACGCTCTGAACAAGTTCGCGAACCGCTTTGGGAGCTTTGAGCCCGCAGTTTGCGAACCGGTTCACTAAGTTGAAATATTAGCGAAGTGCAAAAACATGTTTTGTAGTTTAAAACAACCATAAAAAAACGAATGCGCTTGTTGCTCATTCAAAATACCCCTTTTTGCAAGTAAAAGGGGCGCCTTTTAAAGCCGACTTTAAACAATTAGTCAGGATATTAGAGAAACTTTTCCTTCCATTCCTACTGTCGTCTTTGGGCCTACTCAAAGCCACTGCCAAGAGAAATGTCTGTGAGGTGTATTGCACCTCTTATGCGTTTTTATTTTACCACTTTATGCAAACAAGCAGGTAGAACACTGCTAGCTCTGTTTTATGTTTCCCCTGTTACGTGGCTGCTTACGTTGATTAGCAGAAAATTTGATAATTGTTGTTGTTGTTATTGTAATATGTATTTATTAAATCTAATTACGCTCCGTGCCTTGACCTTTGTTATCACCCGATGGGGAGTTTGGTGATGGGAGTTGGAGGAAGGGGGGAAGTGAGTGTCCCGACTAAATGTGGTCCTGTATGGCATCTTCCTTTGTTCTGTGAACCCTTCGGGATGGGTCCACTCCCGAAGCGTTTGTGCCCTGACTTGCGGAGGAATGGGAGCATGTGCGCGGTTTCTCTGGTCCTTCAAGGCAGGGCATCTCCATAGCAGATTTTCAAGGTCAGCGACTTGTTGGCTGTCAGGTGATCCGCACTTCTTGCAGGTACCGTCGCCGGGGTGAAGACGAAAGCGTGCAATAATGTGCGGTGGTACGGCAGTGTTCGTCCAAATGCGTCGGAGTGGGACCGTTGCCCGCCGGTTATAACTGGATGGGATAGGGATAAGGTCATCTTCTTCAGGTAGACGAAGTCGAAGCGCTGCACGTCCCTCAGCACGTGCTTTGGCAATAGCTTCCTCGTAGTCATACTGTAGGTCATTTCCTACCTCTTCCAACTCGTCGGCCAGCAACTCCATAGATGGAGGTGTCGACGCTTGAAGAGCGGGGAAGACGTTCGTCGGTTGCGACGGAGGTTTATGTCAAACATCGGGGTTGTAAAGCATCTCCCGTGCTGCCTTGTGTGCCTCCTCGTTGCCCTGTATCCCGTTATGACCAGGGACCCAGCGAATTGCAATTGTGCGGCCGACTTGTCGAAGGTCTCTTGCGACTGCACGAATTCTTGCGACCGTCTGAATGCGCATGTTATTTTTTCCGCATTCTCTCACAGCTTCCTTGGAGTCCGTATAGAGCAGGAAAGTGGTTGGTGCCTCAGTCGGGCTTGTGGCGGCAATTCTGTGCGCTTCTTCGGTCGCTATTAGTAAGGCCCTCGGTTCCGTTTCCTTCACAGATGGGGTACCACGGAGAGCCTTGGCCCCTTTAGTTTTGGTCTTGTCGCAGTACCACACTATGGCGACCTGATCATCTTGAAGAGCTGCGTAAGTGTAAATCATGCACACCCTGTCGTCGTCATCGATACGTTGGAGCTCTTTCAGGTGTGTCGTTGCTGCTGGTTGGTGGCGGGTCGGATGTGCTGTGCTTGTGCTTTTCGGAATGGGCCGGTGATCATCGATCGCTATTTGTTTCCATGGTTCAGGCGGTTGGTAGATCGGAGGCTTCGTGTCCAGCGAGGGACCAAGTTCACGAATTGCCCTGCCGCCTTGAGTGCTTTCAATGCGTAGTAGTTGTGAGATTTCTAAGTTTTCAGCTCTGTCTTCAATGGTGTTCATCCCTCAGTCATTGCGAAGCGAGCACGACCAGAGACAACTCGCACGGCTTCGCGGTTAAGGTATTCTAGAGACTTGTTTTTTGTGAGTCTATAGAACTTGTACCCGTACGTCGCCTTTGGATCCAACAGGCCGTTTACAAAAGCGAAGAACGCGTTCATCGGCGCCCAACTTCTAAGTAACCCGGTGGATCCGGAAGGATATTTTTCCACGTAGCGGTCAAATTCTTGAGCCACGTGGTGGCTCCCCCGTCGTCGTTTATGTCAAGACCGAGAATGCGGGCAGTAGGTCGCTCTTGGATTTGCACCCCATTCATGGTGAGATTAAACTGGCTCTTTATGTTTTGTTGGTGTAGCTGCTTGTTTGCCACCACTACAAAAACAGTCTTCTCTGGAGATGGAGCGAGTCCTACCTCTGTTAAGAAAAAAGAAATTGTATTCAGACCTTGCTGCATTGCTTGTTCGGGAGGTTCGTCTACTGAACCTTCCTTCGTCCAAAGCGTGATGGTTTTGTTGTTTCTTATCGTTCCTGTGAAAAGCAATGTTAATTGATGCCATAATAGACCTGAGCGATTTGCCAGAGCGGTAGGTATTTAAAAAACTGGGGTTGCTTTCGCTGTGATAGGAATCAGTAAAACGCGAATGTGAAATGTGCCGCTGGAATCTGCAGCGGAGCATGATTTGCGGGTCGGCGGCTGTCTTGTGGGTCTTCTTGGCGAGCGACGTCCTGCTGGCGGGTCGCTTCGGCAAAGGTGTACTGGCGTCATTTTCGTGACGGATATGACGTCAGTGAAATCTTGGTGTATCCCGGGACAAGGCACTTTCGTGTTAAAATATAAAACCCGAAAACGAACAATTCAAAGTACAACGTACTCTTTAGCACTAAGGGTTGCTTCCCCGCAAGAAGACCCTGTGTGCAGGGGTTTCGTGCTAAAAATACTAGGTCGCGTTTTGTATTCGTGGTTCATTCAGCAGCACAAGCCAACCATTCGTACGTACAGCACGCACGCGCGCACTACAGTGCGTTGCAGCCGCCTGTGAAGAGGCGCCTTTCCTGTACAAATCACTGTACTAGAAAAGACTCTATCGGGAATCGGAGTATATTCCCTAGAACAATAAAATCAATCGTTTGCTACTCAGCCCAAGTATGCCTCTTTTTCTTCCTGTATCTCGTCTGTCGCAGTGTTATTTTCATGGTAACGATTATGCTCCCAGTCGGTTTCAAAACTTCGGACGTCCTCTTGTATACCTAACTGTGTAACTCATTCCTTCGCGCTTTCAGTAATAGACTTTGAAACTGAAACTTTGAAACCTGCCAATGTTTGAAACTTTTTAGGGGCTACAAGTAGGGACATTTGGGGCTTCAGCCTTCACAGGTGCGCAGTGCATGCAGCAACTTTACCGCCTGACTGCCTCTGCACAGTTCCAGCAAAGGCAGGGTGAAGTAGGTGTTTCATATCTGTTGCAAGTTGCTCAGAGTGTAACATTTTTTTGCCAAGCCTTGCATCCTACCCGGGGCTCATTGCAGCAACATACCATTGCAACATTCGAGCACGATCCTTCCAGACTCGTGACCACAAGGAAAGCTATTACAGCGATATGATTGATCTGAGGGGGAAATTGCGTCAAAGATCGCGAATACCGGACTGCGTGAAAGAGAAAAGCCCAAATACATCAACCGTGCGTTATCGAATCATAGATGGTCGAATCGTTTTGTTGCGAAGGGGTAACCGTTATCTATTTTTTCGGTTCAGTTCCTGTTCCGGTTCAGCGTGCGCAAAAAGCAGTGGTTCGGATTCGGGTTTAGTTGCGGCACAGATACCGGTTCGGTTCAGGTTTAACGGTTTGGTTCTGTTCCAGTACAACACCTTGCCACAAGGATATGCTAAGGACAAGGCGCCCTCTTTTAATTGGCAACTATGAAATGATGAAAGTGCCGGCTTCGCGATTCTGGCAAGAGCGCTGAGCACTCCGGAATGCCCTGATCACCACCGTTATTCAATGCGTAAATGCAAAACACACTTACGGAGAACCACGCGCGTTTTCGCTCTCCGGAAACCCGTCTGGCAGGGGCAGGAACACGCACTAATGCCACAGGAGCCGTTTTGAAGAGCGAAAAAACGCGCACTGAAATGCGTCGCTCTCCGCACGTGTGTTTGAACATTTAGTATACGTTTTCTGCGTATTTCGATGGAGCGGGGGAAGTGACTTCATTGAATTTGAAAGTTTGAGTCCCTTGGCTCAGGCTCTTATTAACACTTTCACTAATTTCCAGCGCGGAGTTGATGCATCTGACTGGTACACTCTTCTTCAGGACGACAACACTGAGTCGTCCATGCCTGACCAAGCAGGGTGCGGAGCATAGTTGGGAGAGAGGTGAAGTAAAAAAAATGGTAGGAGCCAAAACGCCGCAGAGAACACGAATGGGGGACGATCGGAATCTTTCTGCTTGTGTTAACCAGCAGAGGTGGTCTCCCGGTGATGAAGTCGAAAGTAAAATTTTGAGGCTTTACATGCTGAAGGGGCACCTGGTCTATGAGCGCACTTCAGTTGAGGGCGCCGGGTTAAGTTTTACCACCTGAGTATCTATAACGTGGTCCGAAATCTCGAGGTGTAAGTATGATTTCTCCACTACAAAAGAAAAAACAGCCACAGTGGCCGAGATGGAAGCGAAGTGTTTAGGCTGAGCCGTAATCTTAGGTGGCACACAACGTTTTCATTGACGTTATGGTAAACTTTCCCTCCAACTTGTGAGTGGCGCTGAGGGGTTTCCCGGTATATAGCTCTATGTGCAAAAAAAAGCAAGTTCTCGCCTATTACAGCGACGCTGTTAGCCTCTCGTTGGTCGAAACATTTCGTGTCGTAAACAAAAATCCAGGCAAGCACCCAGCAGTTCTGGTCCAACACGCCGAGGCTCGTATACGTCAGGCTAATCAGGCGTGCAGCATAGAGCTCAGTATTGGTGCAAAAAGAAAACATGCACAGAACAAGAATCGAAACCGCATCATGGATGATAAGGCGCCGGTGAATAATGGGACCCCCTCCCTCTCTCCCGTGTGTTCTGGCAAAATTTAGGTTAGCAGCTGGCCTCGAAAGGGGGCGGGGGTTGACGTCACTGCAGGGCTAGCGCATGCGTCAGTCTATGCAGGACCCAGGAGTTCTCGCCCAAGACGCCGATTGCATGCGCCGGGACCCGGCATTTGCCGCCATAGAAGCCGAGTGCAAGCGACAGGCCCTCCGTGACAACGAGGAATATTTCATGCCCTCCACCATCAGCAGTTGTATAGCAGCTGCGCTGGACATACACTTTCGCTGGGCGGGATGGCATCCATTTTCTTTGTTTAGAGCAAGCCCCTATGAAACAGCCGTTCTTTATCTGAGTCCAAGTGCAGTGTCTCTCAGCGGTCTCGGTTGTCTTATCTACCGTAAATTGTTTTGATAAACCCATAAAGGTACTGTTTGCTCTATTATTGACATTTTCTTGCATCCGTTCGGTGACATTCTTTGCTTACCGGTCACGCGACGCGTGAGCATCTCACGCGGACCTATCTCACGTGCTAACAAGGTTGATTTATAAACCCGGGTTTGCGGCCCTCTCGTCTCGTGAAGTCTGACAGCGCACATCGTTCGTGGTGTAGCCTCATTATACATCCAAAGACGCACTTATGGAGCTATCCAGCCTAATGGCTGTTTATTGGTTCACTTCTACGATCTGGCTCAACTTGTTTCGTCCAAGCAGGTACAGCGAATATGGATTCACCAATGCTTGATTGGTTGTAGGGTTTAACGCGCCGACGCAACGCAGACGATGAGGCGCGCCGTAGTGGAGGGCTCCGGGTTAATTTTGACCACCTGGGGATCTTTAACGTGCGGCGAAATCTCGTCCACACGGGCATTTTTACTTTTCGCCTCCATCAGAAAAGCGGCCGCCGCGGCCGGGAATCGAACCCGCGACCTCGTGCTCAGCAGTGCAACGCCCTAGCCACTGAGCCACCGCGGCGGGTGATTCACCAATGCTGACACCTAATGTTCTGGACACCTGGGGCGGTATTCTCGTGTTTGCCCGTTTTGAAAACGTCAGTTTTGCGTCCGTTTTGTTGTGACATACTTTCAGTTGTAGGCGGGCTTTGGGTTGAATTTTGCGCAACAGCTCTTGTAAATACATTTTAAGCGACTAGACCTATTACAATTTATCTTTGATGTGTTTATTGTTCCGCCAGCGAACCAACAACAAGGCAAGGAAAAATCGTCTGCTCCAAATCGTCTGCTCCGAGAAGCAGCTGCTCACAGAGCTCTTCGATGTTTCAAATAACTCTGGCGGCTCATTGCTCCGCCGTGCTTGCCTGGCGCCACATGCCGGTGTTTGCTTTTAGCCAATCAGGGCTTCCTCAAAACGGACACTTTTGAAACGGACAGTAAACGAAACGAACACCAGAATACCGCCCCTGGTGACGGCGCATGAGGAACCTGTGTTGTACAGCCTTGACACTATAGGATGTCAGTGTCATTGCTCTTTCTGGAAAGCCTATCATCTCTCTCGCTTTTGATATAAGTGATACACAGCATGGTTGAGCAACTCTCGGCGCGCTGCAAGTTGGTGCGTTCACTTTCACAAGCTGTCTGGTTTTATGTTTAAGGAAAGGTTAGAGAAATCGCGCTGTATTTGTTATAGCGTCACAAATAGAGTGCTTCCTCACATTTTACACTGTTTTGTGACGGACACCAAACGTTCTCAAGGATAGCCATATGTGCACGGCAGTGAATGTGAACGAAAGGGCACACTGCATGCATGGTATTTTTCGGTGATTTTCCCAAACATAGAAAGTACACGTAGTCTTAGTGCATCAAAATTCAATTGATCCAATGTAGCTCCGATGTTTACAGGCCAAGATAAATTGAAACACACCTTGAGAGCATTGAACGACGGTGGGAGAACACTTGCGTCTCTGTCGACGACTGGGATGTCAATCATCCCGAAGTGGTACACACCTTTTTGCCAGAAGTGTGATATCAAGACAGTGTCTCTTCGGGTCAGATCTCGTTCAACCTCGTCAACATACCTGGGAATACATTTTCGGGCGCAATGTAGGAGCAACATACATCAAGGTCAAGCAACCAGCGCATTTTGTCAAATAGCTTCAATGACACCTGGTATACCTACGCAGAAATACACGCCGCGTTTCTTTGAGGTCGGCTTCGCCAATTTATCAGCTGCATTGTTGTAAATGTTTTACTAGGGGTAATATAAGAGGCCTTTGGGAAAAATTTGGAAGCCCCTCGCAATTCTTTTGCAAGCATTTTTGTGTGCGGCGAAAGCGTGACACATCAATAGTTGCAGAAGGCTTCCATCATCGAGCCCACCTAGCAATATTTCAGCTTTTAAAATGTGGCCGTGCCTACCTACGTCTGCAATCCCTCTTAGGACTTCACCACTCGATGAACAGACCTGGCAAAGCGCAGAGGTCAAGTATAAAATCTGCGTTCATACACTCCTTTAATCATGTTGGATTATACTCCTCTTGCTGGTCTAGAAATGCTTTCTTTGATATATTCTACTCGCAATCCTGAAACCTGGAAAGTGAAAAATGCCCAACAAATTACGCAGAACAAATGTTGCGATACAGATTGATGTCCTTACTAAATAATTTTCAAGAAATTTCTAGCATTTTTTAGCCATACACACAGCATCATATGCTCCAAACATGATGTTATACGGATAAATATTTTCCTCTTTCTCGCTACTGTATTTGTAAGTTCCCATTTTTCCAGACCCTTTTTAGTATGTATGTTGAGTAGTTTATAGTCAATGCTTATATTGGATATACGTTGCGTTTTTTTGTTTGTGCTGATTTTCGTTAATATTTGCCAATGCCCCTTGCCGCCTGTCACGCCGGGTGGGTGGACTTAGTCGAGCTGTTTTACGGCTTTTTTCCCGGCTCCCTATGCGTGAACGTGTTGTTTTTTCGTGAAAGAATCGAATAAAATCAAATCGAATGGCTAACAAATAAACCATACTAGAGTGTGAAGGCCAGCTAGTTGGTTCATACTGATGTCAAAAAATAGTTAACAAAGCTGTGACGTGGAGCTGGTGTTTACTGAGGTGCGAGCCCCTATTGTTCATCGAAGTCCTTTTCATTATGCGCTGCATGTGTGCCATGTTTTTCTTCATTTCCGTGCAGGCTAGAATCACTGCGGATACGCAAGCTGCCTATTCCTTGGAAGTATGTACACGACGTGTTGCCTACCGTTTTCGACGTACCGTGCAGCGTGCGCTTGCCATTGCGGCGTTGACGCTGCTCCGCCAGCCGCGCCGCTGTCCCTTCCTGCAGTTATCGCTTGATCTCTGCTTCACGCAGAAGATCGCTGCATGCCTGCCCTTCTGAGAGGGAGATCACAGAGCCACACTATCTCCATTTACTTTTAAGTCCTTTCCAACATGATTTTTAAATGCAGAGCATTTCTTAGCCTCGCCTGTTCCTGCGTCGGACGGTGTCAACAGTTTCGCGTCCGCAGCAGGTGCGCCTCTCCTTCCCTCCTCTCTCTCAACAGCAGCTGACGCGCGCATGCGTCGTAGTCAGCCCGTTCGCTCCGTCGTGGTCTCGGCCTAACAGGTGCGTGATAGCAGCGCGGTGGGTCGTGGAAGGGCGCGCGCTGCTTGCGCATGCGCGCTCTCCCCCCCGTACTGCTCTCCCTCTACTGCGCGCGCTGCAAATATAGCGGCTAGCGGTCGCTCGTGTTTCAGTCACTGCGTTGCTCCTTCCTTCCTTGGTTGACGCTCGTGCCCACGTTTACTCGTGTCTGCTACTCCAGCATCACGGAAGAAGCGATGGAAGCAACACTGCCTTCAATCAGTACTGAGGCCCCAATGCTCTGCATTTACTCATGTTCCCCTCGCGGGAAGGCGCGGGAATTTTTTTCAACTACCGGGTAGCGAAAGGCGAGGTTTCCAATTACACAGGACCACTTTCACGTAGACGTCCTCTCCAACGTGATTTTTCACCTACGGGTTTGAGAAAGGCGAGGTTTCCGATTACAGAGGAATACATTCGCCTAGACGTACTCTCCAACGTGACTTTCTCACCTACCGGCTTGCGAAAGGCGAGGTTTCCGATTACACAGGACCACTTTCGCCTAGACGTCCTCTCCAACGTGAATATTTCACCTACCGGGTTGCGAAAGGCGAGGTTTCTGATTACACAGGAACAGTTTGGCCTAGAGGTATAAAGCTTCGCTTTGAAACGCTTGGAACAGCTTCAGGAAATTACGCTTCTGCACAGGTTTCCCCTGTATCAGTTCTCTCACGCTTCCCGTATATACGGTTTTTGGGAGGAACATTTGGTTGCGATTTTTTGAACAAAATTAGCGCGCTTCCCATTCTGTGAAGATGGATGACCTGCGAAGCTGGACACACCTGACAGAGTGCACGAGGCAAACCATGTTTGTTTGTAAGCTGCGATTGAGCATGCTTTCTAGACATTAGCTAAATGAAACTTGGACGCCCTCCCCCGTCTAAAATCACAACAGGAATACAGCCAAAACAACACAAAAATTCATGTCGTACGATAAAAACTTTGTCGTGACAACAGAAATCCTGTTGTTACGACAAAGCTTTTTGTTCTTACGACTCACATTTCTGTCGTAACGACAAAGTGAATTTGCTTAACGACAAACCTTCCTGTAGTCACAACAGGACTGCCATTTGCGCTAGTCCTTCACAATGAGCAATGACATTCAAACCATGTCAACATGTGATGCAACATCAGGATCACGACGAGACAGGAATTTGGCTCGACAGAACACCAAAATCAGTACAAGAATACGACATCCGAGAGAACATCAGAATCACGAACCCGAAAATAATACGACAAGACTACAGCACGACACGCGAAAATAAGACAAACTACAGAAATTTTTCTTGTCCTCTTTTTTGACTGGGTCGAGTTTTATTCCAGCGAACAAACATGGGACTGTTCGTCTGCCTACCGCGTCGTAGGCGTCTACCACATGGCAGGGAATTGAGTTGGCCTGATTGGGTTGTGTGTCTGTGGCTGCGTTCCAATTACCCCTTTAGACGGCTTCGTTACCAGTCTTCGCGGACAGTCCGCCATGTTAAGCCCCGTTCCAATTCCAACGAAAGAAGTCAACGGAGACTGCTTCGAAGAGACAGAATCGAAGTCAGTAACGATGCAGGCTACCTTCCTACCTAAACTGAAAAACGACTGCCAGCGCCACCTTTTTTAGTGAAATATTTAGTATAAGTTACTAGTAGTAAAGATGTTTTTTTATATCACGTAATGTTTGTAATAATAACAGTAATATTATTCACGAAACCTGTTGCTCGCGTGTCTCAGCATGTCTGCTACGAGGTTGTCGTCTGCGTTGGTGTTGCGCTCTTTACCGCTGCTTTAGACGTCTAGTTTGACTGCTTGTTAAGCTGCCTACCAAGCTGTCCGCGAATTGGAACGCAGCTTGTGTAACCCGGAGTGCAGTACGCTCTACCAGCGCAAACACCAGGCAGGGCGCATTCGCTCGTTTTGAAGTCCACGTGCTCAGCGCGCCCGCCAGCATAGTTCTTTACATGAATGCGACCGAAGGCGACAGTTGCGCGTCGCATTTCCTAGCGCATCATGAATAATGCGATGCGCTAGCGTTTAAACGTAGCGCATTACCCCAGGTGCAATGGTGGCACCTTACGGTGGCGCACATCGCAGGCTCAGCAGCGTTTCTGGCGCTTTCGGTGCTTCCGGCGCGACTGGCTCGCGTTTTAAAGCGAAGCTTTTTACCTCTACCCACCACGCGTTCTTTCGCGACCGTTGGTGTCAACAAAAAAATCCCGCGAACAAATAAAAAAATTTACTGGCGCCGCCAGGAATCAAACCTGGAACTACTAGAGTACCAAATCGAGAGCCCGTTGTTTCACCGATTTAGCTACGAGCCCACGCGGAGACAGAGAAGGCAGGTGGTGCACTCACGAAGCGCATCTGCGGATTTACCCCCTGCATTCTCGCTGAATGCCACGTGATAGAGTCACGCGACCTCTCGCGCCGCTGTGCACTCCGCCACGGCACGTCTAACGGCCCTGCGCGCGCCTTGCGGGTGTTCTAGAAATTACAAAAATAAAAGGACGCTCACATCCGACGCATGGCATCTCACTTCTAGTACGTCAATGTGCTAAAGCCTGTGGCCTCCAGTGGTCACGTAAAAAATCACCGCTCCTTGTCGTCCGCCCTCACACCAAACGACACTTCAAGGAACACATTCAAATACTCCTTGATGACCAGCACAGAATGTAACTCCGCTTGATGTACTCCCGGACTCTTGGCGACAAGAACTAATGATTCTCCTTTGCTTAAAATTTGAACCCCTCACACGACGGGGTCGCCGACAAGAACGGGCTCAAGCGCTCGACCCATCCTCGGTGGGGATCATGAAGTTGTCTACACAGACGCCTCCCAACAACGACAGCAGCAGTACGCCATCATCGTGGCTACCTCCAGAACCAACCTCCTTGCGTGTGCCTCACTCAAGACCCAAGACCTGACGGCAGCAGAAGAGGCAGCCATTGCCTTGTCTCTCACTAACCAGAGGTTGGGAAGGTAGTCACCGCTACCCAACAAGCCTACCGGAAAAACCAGTCGGGATTGTTGCCCCACCTGCATTTCTTGTGCTATAAAACACTCTCCAAACGGTTCCATTCAGCTCAGCACCGGCTCACGCTTCAATGGAGGGCACTGAATACGCCGAACAACAAGCCTGCGCTTTTGCCCCCCCCCCCCTCCCCCCGTGCTATGGAGCTGAAACGATGACAGTCACCCGCTTGTCTCGTTCAGGGACATAACACAGCATTATCGCCTTCAGTGACGACCCTACCTTCGCCTTACCCTGACCTTTCCAGAGAGCAACAAACTACCCTGCGGCTCATACAATCTGGCCCCTTCCCACACCCGACATGTCTTCACTTAATGCAACCGAATCGCTACTACGCTGAATGTAAATTTTTCTCAGAAGTAGGAACACTCTCCTACATAAACGAGGTGTGCGAATTTCGCCCTGAGTACCCTCCTCTCTTTCCGTCGGTGTGCGACTTTAGCCCTGAGTACCCTCCTCTCTTTCGGTCAACTACCCAACAAGAGCAATGGGAGATGCAGCTGTCCAGCCCCTGTCTGCCTACCCAGCTTCAGTTGGTGAACAGACCGCAGGCGGCGCGGACTGCATATGAGCTCCAGTGAAGAAAGAACCACTCTCCCGGGCCGCAGTCGCGGTTGCTGATCAATCGGAATAGAAGTACTTCCTCCTTCTCTTTGTTCTTCTTCTTCTTCTTATTCTAGTTCTTCTCCTTCTTCTTCTTTTTCTCGTCCTCCTCCATCGTCTCTGCCGCCGATCTCGCCGCCTCCGCCCGCGGCGGCAGAGACGGAGAAGTGAGATCGTCTAACACTCGGTTTGAGCTTCCTTTAATTTTATAAGAAAAAGAGATCCACTGATGTGCTACACTAATACAACTCAACCAACCACCATTCATACATGATGCATTGATTTAACCCTTACCAAGAATATCTCTTTGAAGTAACAACGGGTGTGGTTAAGTGCGTTTCACTTCTCTCTGGTTTCACTATTTGTAGAGCGACGTGAAGGAATTTAAGGGATGGCGCACGGGTAATCGTTGGAGGTGCCGTTTACAGCTTTCCTTTCCAACCACATTCACGTGTTGGATTGGCCTGAATTTTTTTAAAGAGATAGTCTTTCTTGGGCTACTTAAACCATGAAGAAATTTTGGTCTGTCTGTATGTCTGTTTGTCTGTCTGTGACTCGATTCAGCCACCCGGCCAAAGTAAAACGAAGTCTGCTCAATAGTCATATACTAACAGCCAAATCTAAACGTCTAAGCCCGGTTTATATGTTCAAACTTGCCAACTTTGATGAACAAGGAGGAGAAATTACGCAAATATAAGGCAGAAAATTATTACACAAGGGATATTTGCCGTGTTTTTTTAATTATAGATGCTTGATTTCTTAAAAATGAGATTTTAAATCCACTGCAAAAAAAAAGCTAAACACTGTCGCCTGGTGTCGCCCGGGCCACGATAGCTTCCAGACGAAGTTTGAGAAATCAAACGGCAACAGTTACGAAATGTTCCACTAGATAGGTTCCACGTCCTGCTTGGAACACGCGTAGACTAGGGCAGCGCAGTTCTATAAGCGTTGAAGTAGGGCGCCTCGATTCACGCGCGTCTCCGCCGTATGGCAGCGCTGGCATTGAGGCACCCGGATTGGAGCAGTGGAACGCGGTAAATTTAAATTGACTTGAGCAAAACTTTACCATGTTTACCTTGAGAAGAGCGCGGCGGAAGAGGAAGAGCATGAGAGATGAGCGGGAAAGCGAACGGAGACGTTTACTTGGCAAATGTCGACAAAGACCACCGTCTTTTGTCCACATTTGCAACGAAAGGAGCAGATATGCGGCCAATTTTTTGTAGGGAAAACTAGAGTACGCTACCTCGGGCAGACTTCGCGGGTCACCAGTTTTGACCTTGAAAGCTAGAGGTCAAGCCACACCCACTTCCGCAAGCGCCCAGAATTGAGCAGCGCCCGATGGCGAGGAGGAAGAGGCGAGCAGGGAACGGAGGTGCCCGCGGGACCCGTGCCGCCACCTCGCGGAGAAAGGCGAAGAGCCGCCGCCGCAGCAAGAAGTGGGCGCGACAAAGGTAGGCAACGTTCGCGCAGAGCTGAGTGCGAATTAGTAGGACGAACATCTAGCTGTGGTCGCTTATAGAATGCCTATAGGTCGCTTATAGACGCTTATAGAACACCGTGAGGAGAAAAAGAGGAAACACGCTAATGTTGCGTCAAACTTCGCTACCTTCAAGTCTTACGCGTTAGTGTGAGCATCGTTCATTTTTTTTCCTCGAGTCGCGTGGTTTGCCGTCTCACACCCGATTAAGATGTTTTTAAATGCAAAGGTGCATTCGAATGCCTTACTGTGGTTGTCGAAATTATTCCTAATGCAATGCGCTCGCTTGTACTTTCACTGCAAAAGTCGACTTACGCGTCTAAACCCACCCTTGTCTAGCGCATTAATCTGACGCGCTCATCTAGCGTATTAGCTCCGTTTACATAGATGCGATGCGCTGGAAAGTCGATGTGACGCAATGCGATGCGCCACTTGTCGCATTCATGTAAACTCGGCTAGTAGGGCATGAAACCTTTACCTTCGCGTGCACCCCCCTTCCCCTCCTTCGCCCCTCCACTCCCTGCGCGTGCACGTGTAAACCGGCCAAGGCTTATGCGCGCGTGCTTAACCGTGAAAGACACCGGAAAATAACCATTGTGAAAGAGGGGTCCGCGGTGGCGAAAAGGAACGCTGGAGGGGCGCCAAGTAAAGCGGCTTCACCGGAACAAAAACTGCGGGTTTGGCGTATACTGATTCGCAGTAAAACACACTTCTAAGTTGCCACAATTTTTCCAGTGTGTCAACGAAAGTGTTTGACAAGATAAGTGCACTAAGCTAATCGAAAACGTGCTGTAGCCTCGTGGAGAATTGAATGAGCGCCTTTGTTTCGCTTTTCTATGTAAACTTACTCAGAACTGAAGGCCACGCCAAACTCTGTTATCTTGTACAGCGTCACCAAAGACAAAAATGTTATCAGGTTTTCTTGGAAGCTGTCCAGGTTGCTCAGTTTGTTGGCGCCTCCGCGGTAGGCGGAGTCGAAGAAGAAGAAGTCGCAGAGACCGTCAACTGGAAACACGGTGCTGTAGTTCGTTGCCAGACCGAAAGTGCAAAGCAATGGCCATGGGCTCAGTGGCCTTCCTGCGCAATCCAAGATAGTCGGTGTCACTCGTAAGCGCAGAAAGTATCGGAAAGGTCAGCATTATTTTACAGCTCCTGTTCACTTTCTAGGATGTTGTAGGGTTTTCAGTAGTGAATAAATCGTCCAGGCAGAAAAGGGTTTGCGACAAAGCCAACATCACAGGAAAGCCCTCAATGTCGGCCGGTGTAGAAGTCTCGGTGCGGCTGGAAATGTTTTCCCCATAAGCTCGGCGCACAAGCTGCCCAGAAGGCGTTCGTATGCGGCTGAGACACCAGCGCAGTTGGTGGGATCCGCTAACGTCAGCAATCTTAGAGCATCATGCGAGGCGTGAACTCACGTAGGTTTAACAGCCCCACCCCCCTGCATCTTTAGTTGGCGTGGTCATAAAAAAGCACGATGCGGGCGAGCCATCGGGCCCCGCTGGCATGTGAAATGTGTCGGCGTTAAAGTCCGAGGACTCCCAAGCACTTTTAAGGATTGTTAATGCGAAAGTATTGACGTCCGAAAGAACGCCTGAGACGCGTCGCATCCGCCCCGGGTTTTCAAGGGATTCCTTCACTCGCCGCCTGAAACAGACGGAAATTCAGTTTCGTTTTACTCTTTCGAATGGCTCCGATCTGTTTCCTACACGTTGCGGCGCTGATTGGTCCTGCAGACATGCATGAGGAGAGTTGGCGAAAATGGCGGATTTTGATGCTTCAACTGTCCACGCACAATCATACGTCCTTATGCAAACGTACTTCATCTGCTGCGTACTGGTGCGGACGATTACCTTTATCCACAGCCGAGTCAAGGCGCATGCTATGCAACCACACGCGCTATGAAAACGCTTTACGCACCCGGGATCTAAGGGCTGCTTAGCTTTCACAGACGCCGACAACGTGCGAAAGAGAACGTTAACGAATTTATTTATTTATTTATTTATTTATTTATTTATTTATTTATTTATTTATTTATTTATTTATTTATTTATTTATTTATTTATTTATTTATTTATTTATTTAATATTGCACGCCATAGGTGGCCCAAGCAGGAGTGGGGGTGTACACAAATTGTTACATTGATGGTATAAATCGACATCAAAAATAGCCCAAGAAGGAAAAGGTGACAGAAAGAAGAACACCAAAAGATGCAAGTGTGATTGAATAGGTGAGTAAAAAAAGAAAGAAAAAAGGAAAATGTGGGTTCGGGGGGAGGGATCATTACACAAATCTAATAAAAGCAGCAATCTGGTAACCGTTCAGTAAAGGAATGTACATTTCTTGACAAACATTTCGGAAGGCAGCGCATTCCAGTCACTTATAGTACCGGGGAAAAAAAGAGTGTTTGAAGGTGTTTGTGCGAGCAAAAATCGGGGGAATATATTTAAGATAGGGATATATTGGTTGGCCGGGCTGAAAGAGGCTGCAAGTGCAATGAAGGGTCAATTAGAGATTCGAGGTTCCAGTGTTGGTAGAGAAACTTAAGTCTACCTGTTTTCGGTGAGCTCGCAGTGTCATTATGTTGTTCATTTCCATTAAATTTCTTGCGGCGTCATGACGGCGGTAACGGTTGCAAAATAAGCGTTCAGCAAGTCGCTGAATTCGCTCGAGTTTATGGATGTCCTTTTTAGTGTGAAGATCCCAAAAAATTGCTGCATATTCCAGAAGGGGTCTTACAAGTATATCAAAAGCAAGCAATAATTACGCCTAACTAGCAAGGACGCATGAACCCCTTTTAGGATAAGTAGGAGGTCTATACAAAGAAAACAAGAAGGGGCATCGAACGTGCATTGCAAAATGACAGGTCTCTGATGGCGTGTTCATGTTTTTCATGCCACCCAAAATGTATTGTCAGCCCTCTCTATGGGGCTTCATGGGGACCTTTGCCTAGTGCGCAGGAGCCTAGTGCTCAATGTAACAGAAATTAGGTTGAGGCGAAGTACAATAACATAAAATGCGATACTTAAAATGCGATAACTGCGATACTTGATGGTGCCTCTGCCCGCACCATCAAGTATCGCAGGCTTAACCCAATAATAATATAAAAGAATTGGCTGAGGGGCAAAATATGTCTCTAACCACCGAAGTGTAAATAAATAAAATGGGGAAAGAGCTACTAAGTGATACCACAGCCAGGAGAGTGGGCCCGGGGAGACTCCCCTGATCTCCCCTGGGAAAGTAGCCGAAGGGGTTGGGATGACGGGGAAGGGAAATTGGTAAATAAGAGTGGGTGATGGGAGTTTGTGTGGGAATGGGGACAGCGAGATTTTTTACCTAATCCTTCGAAGTGTGACTCCTATAAAAGGCCTGATTGCTCAGGATGGGCCTCAGATGGCCAATTGGAATATGGCGGACCCCACTGTAGGTTCCGTACTAGCTAGGCCCCGACCAGCGAAGACAGGGAGAACCTACACAGGAGTGGCGACACTTCCTCTCCAGACCCGTTTCGCTACCAGCTGCCCGACGAACACCCGCCAGGTCACCCGATTCATCGAGGAGACGCCTCACTGACCTCAGGTATACTAATCGTCGGTTGGTACAAGGTAGCGCTAGGTGCGCGTGCATTGGATATAAAGCCGGCCGTTTATCAAAACGTAAACAATGCGATTCCCCGCCCGTCGCATGACCACTTTTAAGGGCCTGTCCCAAGCGTGAGTATATCTCCTGCGTGTGCATAGCGCGCTGAATGATTTTTATAGACAGTAAACGATTATTTGGAATATTATGAGTAAATGATGATTGTTGGCATCAAATGTTTTAGCTGATTGAGCACGCGGGTATATGTAATGTATGAACATCAGAACATTTCCTTTGCAATGGCTGCATGTTTTTTTGTTAGTGATACACCTTGGGGTCAAATCAACAAGCGCAGATACGTTTTGCTCCGTTTCCGGCTTCCTAATCAACCTTTAACACGTCCGCAGAAAAGACCGCAAGCATTTGCCCTTATCATCAATGAACCAGCGTCAAGTAGTGATGGTTCCAGCTCCAAGACGGTAGGAAAGATTTTCCAGGTACCGAAGGTACTCTGCACCAGTATTCAGCGATGTGAAGGAAGTTTGACATCCACCTAAATGCAGCCATACGGCTACAAAGGAAAGCTATACAGCTTTCTCAGAAACTTCGCAGTTGAAGAAAAATTCGTCCTGGTCCTGGTCAAACTTCCTTCACAGAAACTTACTCCACCTTGGGGATTTCCCCTAAATCTGGTCGAGTATTCAGCGATCTTGGTGTACTCCAAGTGCAGCAACACTTTACGAGCCGCCTCTGGTTCAGTTGCCTCAAATAATTAAACATGACCAAGGTTTTATTTTTAGTCTAGCAAACCTGAAAACAAGTATTTCCAGCTATACTAACCCAAAGCCGGAAAATTGGCATGTTCCGTATCCACGCATAAATTACGCCATGCCCGTGCTTTCATGGAAGAATTACTAAGCAGCTTTTTTAAGTAATGGAATCGTTATGGCATTGGGTTCAGCTGATAGCGTAATAAACCACCTGCCCTTACACAACAAACCATCTTTTTAACCGCAGAGCTGTTTCGCTTGAGCTTGTTCCCTTGGCGTTCACAAAAAAAATGCCAAGAAAAAAACTCCTGCGCAAGATGCACGGCCTTCAGCCTTGCCACGAAGGCGGAGCCAGGCCTCGCCTAACTTTGACTCCATCGCGCGTGCCTAGGCCACCTGACCTTCGAGAGCACTCTCACCAGCGTTTGTGGTGGGATCTCTCGCGTGCCCTTCTTGCCACCAGTTCACGTTCTTTCGTGCCTGAAGTAGGAAGCACATAACATCTCACGCGACAGCCGCCGAGTTCCGATTGCCGCCGGTTCCAGTGCAAGCTGCGCCAATTTTTTTGCCTAATACCTCAGTTTTCTGCCTGCACAGGTGTAAACTTGAAGTTTAATGCGGTAGCTTTATTAGCCTCATTTTTCAACTTTCCCGTGGCTGCTAGCCGTCCGCTATCAGCCGTGCTCATTGTCGGCGGAAATACGTCATCGCTGACATCCGGTGGCTACGACTCAGACAGCGAGATGCGAGTGTTCGCATAATCTGGAATGTCGCACGAAGGCAACTGAAGTGTGGAAAGGAGGACAATGATACTACTGCGAAGACCAAACAAAGGACACGCATTTTCAGCAAGTGCCCCGCCTGCGCAGTTAAGTTCGTTCCGCACCCTGTCGGTGGTAGCATGCTCGGCAGAAACGGTCGGCAGCCGATCCGCAACTGACGCCATAGACCAAACCACCCCTTCCCCGGAAAATAGAAAAAAGTAATTTTTGGTAATTGACGTGCCGAAGCCACAACCGGGCTAGGACACGCGCTGTAGTGGACGGCTCCGGATTAACTCGAACAACCTGGGGATCTTTACCGAGCGCTGAAATCTCGCCATAATGGCGTTTTCGTTTACTGCTACCGTGAGGAGAACTGTCGTAGCGGCTGGGAATCGAACCCGCGTCCGTGGACTCACTAGCTCAATGTCGTACCGACTGAGCCAGCGCGGCGTGTTTTCCACCGGAAATAATACCAGAACCACTACTGGGTCGCCAAACGAAAACAAGGAACAAAAAGATAACGCCATTATTTTAAAAATAAAGGAAGGAACACAATAGGAGTAGATGCGAACTAAAATAAAACCCAACGTTTAGCGTTTAATACGTGATTTTTTAAACTATTTTTTAAACTTCCTCAGTTCCTTCTCCGCCGCAAGCTGTGGTTGGCAAACCACGTAAACCGCCACTTGGCAAATATAGAAGTCACCCTACACATAGGTGTACATATCCTCCCAGACATAAGTCACGAAACAATGCTCAGCATGGCCCTGGAGCCAAGCGGCAGGGCCGATATAATATTTTCTAAAAAAAGTTTTAACTATTGCCCACATTATGAAATTCCTAAGCAAGAGAACAAAATATCAGAGAAGAAAAGATAAGACTCATGCAGCCAGTGATCATGAGCCGGATTTCACTCTGCCCAGCCGTATCACTGACTTATCCGCGCCGAAGATCAAAGGAACACCATCCCCAGGGCGGCATATAAGGCAGCCCTCCACCTAGCAATTTTTACCCAGAGACAAACTGAGAACCCGTTGGCCACCAGTTGTAATAGAATTGACACCCAGGGACGGGTCTAAAAGAAGGGGAAGGATTCAAACTCTGCAGGGATGAACTAAGAAAATTCAAAGGCTATGAATAAACTCGAGCAGCGCAGCACAGGAGCAGATTAAGGTCAATTGGAGATGCTTTGTCTTGCCGGAGACCTAAATTGTCTGTTCATTACGTTTATAATCAATAGATTTTCAAATTGTGCCTTTAAAGCACGTTTGAACAAAATCAGGGAAACCGCTCTCATGGCCGCAAGGGCGTGGCTGGGTAAAAAAAATTGGGGCAGGCCGTCGTACGAAACACAGGAACACCCTCTCGTCCACCACCAGGACAATTATCGACTGCAAGCCATCACGGTCATATCACCGATCCAGCGACTTCGTATAAAAACTGTTACCAAAAATGTATACCAACCTACCCAAAAGAGGCGATGTGGCAGGATGGAGTTATTTGAAAGAAAGTCAAATATTATCAGATCACAGTATACACTGACTCCGGGACATGTACAGCCAGGTAAAACTGTTGTCTATAACACAGCTCTCGTACTTTCAGCCATATCCTGCCTCGCACGAGCAGGACTCGGAGAAAACTACTGCGGCGTTCTGAAGTCTTAGCCAACCCATTTGGTCCCCAACATGTTAATGGAGTTTGCTTAGGTTGTTTTCAGATGCAACTAGATGAAGTTGAAATCACTGTTGTGTACAAGCGTTTTGCCAACGGCACGAAGGTAGGAGGCCGCAATTGTCGTAGTTGACTACTCCGGTGATCTTTGTGACGTCATGAACCTTAGAATACAGGAACAAAAAAGTGGAAGGTGGAGCCATCATCTCGGCAATCCGACTAGAGGCAGTATAAGATAGAAGAGAATGTTGGCGGCAGGTAGAATACCTAAACGCATCGGTAAGATACGTCAATCCGCAAGGAACAAAGTTAAAGACGTGACCAGACACCCGGCACAAGGGTTCGAAAATGTTGAGGCACTGACCAAGAGCCACGCGAACTCACACCGTTCTCCTAGCGACCACGACTACCGCACACCCCTCCGCGAAAAAAGCTAAGAACGTCTCGTGGTCCTACGCCTAGGTACACGACCCTTCCCCGTGTTACAAAGGCGTCGGAATACCGAAGAATTGTGAAGTCTTTGGAGCATAAACCAACACAAGTATCTACAAAAAAATGTGGGCGGAGATGTTTGGTGGGAACATCATACACTAACTTACAACTCTCATAAATTCGTAAAATCTTCCACGCAATCTAGGCATGTACAGGGGTATGCTCATGGCCGAACAACTCAAATATTACATATTTCACTTCCATCGGAACATGGGCGGTAGCTTTGACCGGATCGGTACCTCAATATCAGCGCGAGTTGATTGGAAAACAAGGGAAGGAGCTGCTGCATCCATGGCATAAACTTCAAGGTCCACCTTTTGAGCTCTGTAACCTCTGTTTACGCACTTTTCCAAAAACCTCCGTATTTCTTTTGCAACAATGATGTTCTCTCTCTGTCTGTCTCTCCACAAAACTCCAAAAACGTTTTGTTCGGCACGGACATTACAGAATATAAACTTTGAAACGCTGCCACTGCCACCTTTTTTCTCAAACCGACCAACCCCCTGCAGCCGCTACCTCTCACACGCTTACATCTTTATCCGCAGTAGCACAGAGGGTTTCAGTCTTTTGTGGGCCACGGTGAAAAAACTTTGCAGTGGCTTACCTCAGCTATGCCATTATATGCTTAGCGTGAGCTTAGGTTCAGTTGGTTATGCTTGGCTTTCCTGGTTGTTCAGTAGTGGCTTGATTATCATGCTTAATGCTGCTTCAATAGAGAGTTTTAGTATAACGTACGCAGCCGTACGCAAACAGTTAGCGAACGGTAGTTTCTGCGTCGTCCACACTGCGCATGCGCCGTTCGTTAAGCCGCTTCTGCGTTTAGCGGACGGAAGAATAGCGGACGCTATTTCAGCAAAATAGTGTGTGTGCGTGCGTGCGTGCGCGCGCGCGCGCGTGTGTGTGTGTGTGTGCGTGGTGCGTGTGCGTGTGCGTGTGCGTGTGCGTGTGCGTGTGCGTGTGCGTGCGTGCGTGCGTGCGCGCGTGTGCGTGTGTGTGTGTGTGCGTGCGCGCGTGTGCGTGCGCGCGTGTGTGCGTGTGCGTGTGCGTGTGTGTGTGTGTGTGCGTGTGGGCGTGCGTGTGTGCGTGTGTGTGTGCGTGTCTGTGTTTGTGTGTGTGTGTGTGCGTGTGTGTGTGTGTGCGCATGTGCGCGCGTGCGTGCGTGCGCGCGCGTGTGTGTGTGTGTGTGTGTGTGTGTGCGTGCGTGCGTGCGTGCGTGCGCGCGCGCGTTGTAGACGCGTTCGCTTCACGATGAAATGCAGCGTTGTGCTTCTGCGGGTGGATAGTAATTCCCATGCTCTGGATTATCGTTTTCGAGCGACGTAAGACTCAACCTCGCATCGGGTATGTGCAGCGTGCGTGGTTAAAAGCGTTCTCGGCTTGCGCGCCAGAGTTAAGTGACTGGCTGCTCGTCCCCGCAAACCGCGCGCCAGGTGAGCGCCGAATTTACGACGTGCAGGAAGGAGGCAACCGATCGTCTGTCAATCGCGGTTCAGACTTGTGACGCGTGTTGTGACGTTGTGTTCGTTCGAAACGCATCTCTGGATTGTTTTGAAGTTGAACAAAATGTATGCGTCAAACCCGCGCATTCGGCTCAGAGCGTTCTCTGCGATTGCACGAATGAAGTGTCACGGGTGTTCAACGCTTTTGTTATGGAACGTACTCAGGTAAGAGAATATTCATGTCGTGTTATGGCCGTGCTCATTCAATAGTAACGGGAAAGCGTTTGTTTACACTTGTTGGGATAGTCGTAAAATGTCCAAGCACTCCGGCACTCCGCTGGCAGATCAGCCGGCGATTCATTTCGCAAAACACTCGACTGATGGCGCCGTAAGCATTAGCGTGTCGCTACGCAAAACATGAGACGCTCTACTAAAACTCGTCTCGCAGTGTTTACGTAGCGTGACGCAAAAATTTAGCGTTTACGTACGCAAAGGCAACAAACGCTGTACTAAAACTCCCTAATGACACACACACGGCCTACGCATTATTTGACACATGTATATTTATCAAGCAGCTCCGGCGTAGCGTCACCAATCGCCCCAGAGCTAAGCTGGTTCTGCAGGTGCACGACGGTGTTGCTGCGACGCACGAGCCATGGTTCTACACCCGGCCACCCCTCGCATGATCATCAAGTGGACCGGGCTGCCACGTGCGGAACGGAGGTCGGCGGAGGCGCTAAGCGCGTGGGGTGTATTAGAGGCGCCGGGCCGCGAGCAATGCTCTGTGCGCCGTGTGACGTCACTACTTCTCGCGAATGCGTAGAACGGCTCTCCAGGAGCCACGCGAAACTGCTCAACCTCGGCCAGTGTAGCTCCCGCTACAAAACTTCTGCTAGTCTCGCGTTTCGCTGACCTACAGTGCTCATGAAACGTAGATCGTAAATGTAGCAATTCCGTTAGAAGTCGTCCCTGGAAGTCGAAGTAACGCTTTCGCGTCGTACATCTTACAGGGGCCCTGCAACACTTCTTTCAACTTTTTTTGAAATCTAAAATGCTTGCAGAACGTAGTCACCCGATACACCCAGTACTTAGATTAGAGGGTCGCAAATTACCTCAGCCAAAAATAACTGTTATGGGCCCATCAGATAACTTGGAAACTCGCTCAAAACATTTTTCCTTCTTTCATGGTCTTGGCATTCTTCGACCGCTGGAATTATTTCATGAAGGCCATGCACCGGTTGTTGGTCGGTTTGCCGTCAGTTGCAGCAATGGACACATTTGATAGCAACTTTGCAAATAAAGCCACAAGAACAAAGCAGAAACGGAAGTCGTATCTGCTGCGATGAGAAAATCACGCAGCGCAACGCCGCCTGTATAACCAATGCCTAACGCGTGAGCGAAAAATAGCGAAACAGCCACTCTCCTGTTCCTCTCACCTACCCTTTCCCGCTCCTTAGGCTTCCTACGTGCTTTCATGTCCGCCAGCCAGCGCCGGTTCTCGGAAACTATGAAAAATATTTGGCAATTTGTTTAGCGTTCCCCAGGCGGCGTTCTTACGCCTTCTTGTTAGCACCATGCCTGTCTGTCTTGGTCTTTCACTGATAAAACCGTCTTTGTCACGGCGGACGCAAAACCACTTGCGCTGCATCAGGCTTATGCCGGCTTTGCGCGCTTACCTACTCGGATCACCTGCCACAAAGAGAGGCATCCCCCTCTGTTTTCTCCATATTTCGGCCTTGTTTTGTCCACGCTGTTCGCACTCCGCACCGGTACGCAGTTTTAAAATTGAGAACTGTACAGTAGACGCGACCAGACAGCGTCGCTGGACCTTTCGTTTTGCTTTCTATAATCCCGTAAAATTTTCAAGTGCGTGATATTTTTTTCGAAAGTTATGGTAGAAGTGAGCGCTTGTACAAAAGATGTGAACGCAATTTTTTCTTCACTAAATCCTCCTGAGAGTATATATTAGTAAAATAGTGACTTTACAATCCGAAAATATAGTTTTGTTCGCTATTTGCCTAACCTATGTCCTGACACTACTTCACTTCCGCCTCCGTCAGTCTTCTTTCGAAAAATACAGCAGGCTTGAAGCGAGCGACGCGTTGAACGAGATCCCCAGTGCGCCCCCGAACTAGCGCACCGTCGCGGCTCGAATGTGAGTGAAACGGCTCTTGAAACCGTACAGGCAAGCTGACAGACACATGTTGTAGAAGTGGGTGCAGCGTTCGCGTGTCGCGAGCAGTGACGTAAGGCGGGACGTCCACCGCCGCGCGCCACATAGCGGATGAGTGCCTTAACTAAGAGTCCCTACCGCTCCCATTGAAAAGCAGGCCACGCTTTAGGCAATGTTTATAAAGGCGGCGTTGCGCAGTGCCGCTCCGTGCTGGTGATAACATAGCTTTCGCAGTGCTTCCAGACGTGAAGAAAAGTGTGAAAGCGTCTATCGAGAGTGTTCCAGGGCCCGTTTAAGGGCCAAACGTAGATCTCATCTGCAACTTTTCTCTCCCTGTTTTTTTTTTATTTGAAGTCATTTTTGTTTCCATTGGATGCATGTATGTATAGTATTTCTCCCGACTGTACCCTAAACGAATGCATGCCAATGCAAATAAATAGTGCAATAACTTCTGTTCTACAACCTTGCCTACCCCTGCACCACAACCCGCAATTTTTCTGCGTTTCATCTTTTGGTTGCCAGGGTACGAAACAAGATACTTTTTGTTATCCCACATCTGCTGATTGTGTAGAAGCTTATACGGCTTTCGCTCCCTTTCTCCTTATTCTTATTTTTGCTCTTTTGTTTGAGTTCTCTGCTATCCCGACCGGTATTGAGTTGTAAGGCCCGGCATGTTCCGTACTCGCCCCTTTTTCCCTAGTGTCATCCACAAACTTGTTTGCGGAAAATAAAACAATAATTCCGTACTTCGAGCAAGTGCCAAACGGGACCATGCACATGCGCTCACACCAATCTTTGAAGGTGGGAAGGGTACTTCTGAACCAAGTTCATGTCGTTATTCTTCTATGAATTCTATAACACACCTGTGGCATTGAGCACATTGAAATTAAAGCTTCATTCCTCTTAATTCTATTTCAACACCTTCCTCTGTTATATTAACATGCCATCCTTTGTTCCCGTCGACAAAGCAGCCGCTAGATTCGGTACCCAAGGCTGTGAGGCCGTGTTTGTAATTTTAAGGATTATGTATTACCTCCAAAGGCTCCTCGATGATGTTTATATTTATTTATTTATTTATTTATTTATTTATTTATTTATTTATTTATTTATTTATTTATTTATTTATTTATTTATTTATTTATTTATTTATTTATTTATTTATTTATTTATTTATTTATTTATTTATTTATTTATTTATTTATTTATACTGTCAACCCTCACTTGAGGGTCATTACAGAGAGGGAATCATAAGATATGGAAAGCAAATACAGACATTGATACTTTCAGCAACTTCGAACAATAACACAATAGCATATTCATTGCTCGGCGAAGTAAACATCAAGAGCACATTCAAATTTCTTAACGTCAGAACTATTCAACAATATGTCGCGGCAATTTGTTCCAGGCTTCTATGACATCGGAAAAAAAAGATTTACGAAAGACGTCCGTGGCGAGCACCGAAGGGGCGAACTGCCGCGTCATGGTTGATCCGGCTGCTGAGCTTATTCGGGGGGTGTACGTAAATTCTTCTATCTATTTTTATTTGACCTTGCATTATCTGAAAAATTTACTTTTAAGCGCTGCTTTTGTCGCCTGGTTTCTAGAGATTCCAAACCGCTTAGTTTTAACATCTCGGTAACCGAATCCGTCCTTTTATACTTCGAACATATGCTTAGGAGTGGGAATGGCTTGTTTGGCAGTAACAAATAGAGTAAAAGTTGTAGCCAAAATGATAAAGAAAATGCGGGAACAATGACAATAAGTGTGATGAGCATGCCTCGAAGCCAAATGCGACCGCGAAATGTATTTTGAATGAGCCGATCCTGTTTACGGCGTGCAACAAACATTCCGTACGTGTGCTCTTTGTTTGCGTGGTTGTAGTCGTAGTAGGAGTAGTCGTAGTCGTCGTCACCGTCGTCGTCGTTGTCACTGTCGTCGTCGTTGTCACCGTCGTCGTCGTCGTAGTCGTAGTCGAAAACGTGGTGGTGGCTGTACTGGTTTCGGGAGTCGTGCTAGTCGCCTCCTCCGTGGTGGACTGCTCTTCGGTGCTCACGTTTCCCACAGTGTACGTGACCAGCTCTGGCAGCGAGACCGTCACGGAGTCGTCTTCATCCTCGTCCACCGAAGCACTTCCCCCTGCGGCAAAGTCATCACGCGTACTCTAATTGTCCGTGTCGCAGAAAAGCTTGTGTCGCCGACGGCATTGACCGTAAGCAAAAAGGTGTTAGTGAACACAATCAAACATCTCAAGAAAAATGTGGTTACAACGCGAAGATTGCTCACATGTAGCATGAGAGAGAGTAAAAGTCAAAATTCTAACTGCGTTGACAGTGTCGGAAGAGCGGAATCCTATAGAACGGCGGCTTCATAGCTCGAGCGATCCGCTTGGTAGTTCGACCACCACGGTAAGCGCTTTTTTCTTAGACGCCTAATGTCCCTTCGCCTATTTTCATCATCTTCATAGTTGCGTGAAGTACAATGTGTAAAGTTCGCTGTCCTGCAGTGCGTTTTTACTTTTTTACGCCACCAGTGAGACATAGCAAATGCTGCGGTACCTTAAATATCCCGCTAAGTAAGTCCGACAGGGGGACATTCTGTCCACAGCATGTCTGGAAGGGGCATTCAGGAAGCGTAGACTGGGGAAGCACTGGATTACGGGTAAACGGAGAATACTTGAGCCATTCGCGATTTGCAGGACGGCATAGTCTTGCTAAGCGAGTCTGCAGAACACGTGAAAATGCGTGAGGAACTAATGAGGAACTAAATACAAAAAATCGCAGCATCTCCACTCCGTGAATGATGGCGAGGGTGCGGAGTACGGTGACTCGAAATGACATCCAAGTTGCGCCCCGAGTGACATCTGACTTGCGCCCTGGCCGTCTTTCAATTTGAGCCGCTAGTTGCACCTTGATTATTCCCTAAACGAAACTGCCACTCACGGCTGAAATCGAATGTCGCTTGATTTTCGCTTGATGGTGGTGTGCGCATGGATGGATGCGGACGGACGTCGGGTAGTCTTAAGGTACTCCGCACGGTTACAGGCGAAGGAGTAAACCGTTTGACTATCGAGTGCTAACTCTCGGTCGTAGGCCAATGCGTAAGACGACTGTCACTAACTCTGCCTGGTCTGCCAGACACAGGCTCGAATCCTGCCGGTGCCTGTGTGATTTTTTGCGATTGTAAACGCTATGCGCACGGACGCGGACGGACATTGTGTGGTTCCTAAGGTGCTCCGCATCTAAGAGAAAGGCGGTGTGGTATTAAAAAACTAGAGAAGTCGCGCAAGGCTGGAACGATAGCAAAGAGTAAGGCCGGGTTCAGACTGCTGCCGCAATTGTCGAAATTACTTCAAAGAATGACGTAATTTCACGTCTCAGCCAACCGAACGGTGTGACACGCTGCTTTTTTTTACGCCCATAGCTCACGATATGTATGTTACGTCGGTAGTCTGAACATAGTCTAAGTCTTGCCTTCTGCGATAGTACTGAAGTACACATCATTATGCATTTGTACAAGTTTGAAACTTGTTTATTTACGTGTTCCAGTCGATGCTTTGCACTGTGCTAGTAGTAGTCGTCGTAATACACATCGATATCTCTAGTGCGTACGTGCACGACGCATGCGCGCCGTTCCTGGAGTCGCGTCGAGGTTCCGTGAAACTGGCTTTGTGCCAGTGTGGCGTTGTTCGTTGCTAGGCTAACGCGAGTTGCTCCTCGGGGTTTTCGCCAGTAATTCTTTCCTTTTTTTTTGCTAAAGCTACTTCGGGAGCCGGGAACGGTCGTCGCCTGGCACGCGCTCACGAGCACTGAAACTTTTCTCGCTCCTCGTCGCTTTCGGCATGTTGTTTTTTGGGTAATTAAATCCACTGCGCGTGTACGGGATGCTCGGCGATCACCGCGAGGCACGCGCTCGCATGACATTTTCTTGGTATTTTAAGGCGGTACGTGTCACGCTCCACACATAGCGTCCAGCTACATCAGATCTGCCGTTCAAACAAATATGAATAAATATAAAGTAATGATAAATAATCATGCCAAAAGCGCCTTCTTCTGCATATGTACTGAAACGCTAGACCAAGTACAAGACTGCAACTACCTCGTTCAAGTAATCTGTGTTGATCCCAACTACGAGAAAGAAATCCGGTGAAGAATTGGTATGGGCTGGGGTACATTTGGCAAACGCCCCCAGATAATGAAAAGAGAGCTACTGAAAATGATAATACACTGAAAGGGAGAATATTAAACCAATCCGTCCTGCTGGTAACGATATAATGACGAGAAACTTGGTGCCTTACGAAAACTTGAAATCAAACTTGGATTGCCCTAACGGGCCATAGAACAAATATTGATCGGAGTAGCACTTAGAGATAGGAAACGGGTTACCTGAATCAGAGAAAAAACTAGAGTACAAGACATCATAGTTAAAATAACGAAAACTAAATGGACTTGGGCTGGGCACGCAGTCAGGCGGACGGACAATCTGTGGACTACCATGGTGACAAAGTGGCCACCGAGATATGTGTCTAGAGAAAGGGGAAGACCTTTCGATAGAGGGACAAAATAAGAAAAGTCGTAGCCAGCGAATGGACTCGAGCGGTGCGGGGCAAGGGTGGTTGAAGGTCGACGGGAGAGGCCGTCGTCCTGCAGTGAACCTAGTGAGCTGTTCATGATGATTATGATGAAGGTTTGTAACATTTGGTTACAAATTTTTGGCTCAGCAGATGACAAAGTAAAATGCTCGTCCTACAATTACCTAACTCATTTCTCCTGCCGTGTGGAAGCGTGTGCAGGCGGACATCAATAACATACGGAAATATTGAGAAATTCGAACGTTGAGAAGACACGTAATCAATGTTTATCGCAGGGTGGATGCTTCCGTTGGTGATTTGTAAAGCAGCATTAACGAACAGGCTGAAAGCTTTATTGCATTAAAATAATGCCACGACTGCTTGCACGTGATCTACTAAAAAATACCTTATTTCACGTTGCTGACTATGACATCAGATTGGCTCTCGATCAAACGAAATCCGCACATGTACACCCGGCGGCAAAATAAGCCAGGGCGCGCCACCGCGTGGCAAAATGCATCGTCGTGACATCTGACGGTGCACTTCCGGTTTCGAGACACCGATGTGCGCGTGAAGTCCCACCCCTGTATACTCACCCCGTCTTTTCCTTCTCTTCAGGCAACAAATCTGAAAGCACTGAGCACTTGCAGCTAGGTGGTAACTTTCTATGCTCAACACGTCTCGCTGGCGCATGCCTCGGCGGCGAACGGCAGGGGTGAAGCCTGCCTTGATCTATCTGCCAGGCTCTGATAAAGGAGGCGCTGCAACGAGATTTCGATATGTTAGTTTCAAGGACGATAGCGTGTGATTCGCTCTCTCAACGCGAAGCTTTTGGTCTGTGTCTGTGTCAATCAATTCAAAGCGTATTGCAACCTATTACTATTTCTGTTCTTTTTTGCCAAACCCGAGACCACGTCAACCTACGCTCGCGTTTTTCTTTTCGTCAATACCTGCTTTAGAACTTGCGCAATGTGTCTTCTTATCACAGCTTATTCAAATCATCTATTTCTCGCCTCAGTTTTTTTTTTTCCGTGTTGGGTGTGCTCATTTTTATTACCAACCAAGTGCAAGTTTTAGGCAAAAAATATAAAGACGCGATGGGATATATGTGGCACAAGATCATCGCCGAGACGGGCAAGACATAATAGAGAGTTTTAGCTGATCGTTTTCGACGGTGCGCTCCGGTATCGGCAGCGCGCTCGGCGCAACCGGAGCCAATGCCGTTCGCGGACAAGCGCGCCACGCATGCACAGTGGCGCTCCCGCTTGCTATCAGAGCGGAGCGGACCGTTTTTCACGGTCCGCTCCGCTCCGATAGCACGTGGGAGCGCCATTGCGCATGCGTGGCGCGCTTGGCGGTGAACGGCATTGGCTCCAATTGCGCTGAGCGTGCCACCGATGCCGGAGCGGGCTGTCGACAACGGTTAGGTAAAACTCTCTATTATCTGTTGGACTGGAGCAAAGCGAGCAACGCACACTTCATCGCCGAAGCTGGCCGAAGCGTGTGCGAGCGAGGCATGTTGACGAAGAAAGTGACCCCTGTGGCCAAACGCTGCATGTGATCAGCTTGGCTGCTGGAAGTGAAAGAAACGGCAGGGAAGCGAGCGTGGTTGGACGCGCACGCGCACATGGATGCCTCGACACGAGAAGTGCAACGTCAGATGTCGCGGAGATGCATTTTCCGCGCGCTCGCGTGCCCGGTTTATTTTGCCGCCGGGTGTACCTTTCTCTACAATCTTTTCTCTTGGCGATGTGAAATCCTAAAATACAACGCATACATTGCGCACATTTTGATTTGTCGAGGTAAACGTTTCAAGCTGTTGCAACCTGTCCACAGTTACAGCAATATGACATGAGGACGACATTGCTCCCCTGTTTTAATATTATTACGTCAGTTTTGGGCGGATACTACGTTGCATTGAAGCACTACAGTGCATTCAAGCAAAGGTGGTTGTATTTCTGTCACTGTTGTAGCAACGAAAATGAAAAAAATTCAGTGCCCTTTATCTTGGAGAAGAGAGACGATCGGCGAAGCTATGATTTACAATGTTAGCGGATAATTGTCGCACAATTCCTTTCAAGATAGTTCCGGTAAAACTCAGTAACAGCCATTTTCTGTAACAATACCCCCGCTCCGTGGTTGGCCTTGTATTGACTCTAGACAGTTGTTCAGTAAAGTTTACAATTTCACTGTGAAATATTTTTCTCAACCAAATGGTACTCTGCATAATGGTAGCGTCGTCTTAGAGGCTGATTGGCATTCTGTAAAAGCTCGTTAATTCTAACTCGGTTCATTCGAATTTACAGTTATTTCGAACTGACGCCCTGGTCCCGACACAGCCCAGTACATTTCAAGTGGGGGAACTCCCGATAATTCGAACACGTCGGACCCGCCGCGGTGGCTTTGTGGCTAAGGCGTTGCGCTGCTGAGCACGAGGTCGCGGGTTTGATTCCCGGCTGGAGCGAAAGCAAAAACGCCCGTGTCTACGAGATTTCGGCGCACCTTAAAGATCCCCAGGTGGCCGAAATTAATCCGGAGGCCTCCACTACGGCGCGCATCATCGCCTTTGTTGCGTCGACGCGTTAAACCCCATAACCAATCAATCAATCGAACACGTCGGTATCCAGAACGTTTCATTCAAACAGGGATTCCCTGGTTTCAATCGTCCCTCGTAGAAAAAGTCGGCCCTGCAGAGTGATTACAACGTGCCGCAAATCCAAGCCAAACCAACTTTACTAGAGGGGCAAAACAAAAAAAAAACAAAAACAACAGCGTAGCGCGTGCGCTAGGCAGCTGCTACAGCATATTTCGCGTCCCCAGTGGGCGAGTACTTTTAATTTTGACTGCCTTGACCCTTGAAACATGTTTTTGAGCAAAAACAATGTAACTATTTACGAAATTGCCAGCCACATACGTGTAGTAGCGCCTATTTTGTAATAACAAGTCCAGAGGTGGCTTCGGTGTTCTGCCTGCGCAGTGTGGCGCACTGTGCATTTGTTCTGGTGCTCTCCCGCTAATCCAAACACCGCTTAAAGCCCGGAATGCATGGAGCGTTTATGCGACGAATAGTCGACGAACTTCGCCCGGCGGCGTCCGCTGGACGCCCGGCGGCGGAAAAACATCGTCCGCCGCCGATCTAGCCGGGGCAGAAAAAGTTCGTCGCCGTCGAAGACAGCGGCAAAGCGTTGCCAAACATGGCGGCGCCCTCTTCGCCCGCTTCACAGCGATAACAGCTTCGTCGCTAATCCCTCAATGCGATATCGTGTTCTAAACCGTTTACTTCGAATTAAATTTGTCCACTCTTGCCCTCACATCAATTTTCAAGCGACAAATAGCCTTCTTTTTTCAGATATAAGGGCGTTTTTCTCGCTCTTAAGACTGACGCAGTAGCGTTTTGTCGTCGTCATAGCAACGGTCTCGCGAGATGTGGTGAGACAAAAACATTAAAAAATTCTTCTACACAACATTTTACGCCTTTCTAGAGGGTTTTGCAACTAAAAAGCCATAATAATAGTCTTGACGGCGTTTTTTGCTTCTCCTGTGTTTCACATCAGTGTATTTGCCTCGTCTAGCCACACTGACAGCAGCGCAGCGGCGAGGCGGCGGCGGCCGCCGTACTTTGCTACATGTAGCGCAGCCCGACGAACATTCGGCGTCGTGACGCGGCTGGTCTTTCGCCGCGCGAGTTTCGTCGTGAAAGATCGCTCCATGTATTCTAGCCTTAATGCGAACAATTTTGTGGTCCCATCGGAGTTCGAATTAACGTACTTTTACTGTATAATGTTTTTTTTTCTTCAGGTAACCGTCGATATCACAAGATTCAGAGCTGTTTTCTGTAACCATATTCCTTTCCTATATGGCCATGTTTCAATGTACGACGTGCAATGGGAAATATCCAGCTTACAAGCCCAAGGTTACACCGATCATTATAAAGGAAGCTAACCCGCCGCGGTGGCTCAGTGGCTAAGGCGTTGCGCTGCTGAGCACGAGGTCGCGGGTTTGATTCCCGGCTGGAGCGAAAGCAAAAACGCCCGTGTCTACGAGATTCCGGCGCACGTTAAAGATCCCCAGGTGGTCGAAATTAATCCGGAGGCCTCCACTACGGCGCGCCTCATCGCCTTTGTTGAGTCGGCGCGTTAAACCCCATAATCAATCAATCAATCGAACACGTCGGTATCCAGAACGTTTAATTAGAAAAAAAATTCCCTGGTTTCAATCGTCCCTCGTAGAAAAAGTCGGCGCAGAGTGATTACAACGTGCCGCAAATCCAAGCCAAACCAACTTTACTAGAGGGGCAAAACAAAAAAAAAACAGAAAAACAACAGCGTAGCCCGTGCGCTACGCAGCTGCTACAGCATATTTCGCTTCCCCAGTGGGCGAGTACTTTTAATTTTGACTGCCTTGACCTGCTTGAAACATGTTTTTCAGCAAAAACAATGTAACTATTTACGAAATTACCAGCCACATATGTGTAGTAGCGCCTATTTTGTAATAACAAGTCCAGAGGTGGCTTCTGTGTTATGCCTGCGCAGTGTGGCGCACTGTGCATTCGTTCTAGCGCTCGCCCGCTAATCCAAACACCGCTTAAAGCCCGGAATGCATGGAGCGTTTTTATGCGACGAATAGTCGACGAACTTCGCCCGGCGGCGTCCGCTGGACGCCCGGCGGCGGAAAAACATCGTCCGCCGCCGATCTAGCCGGGGCAGAAAAAGTTCGTCGCCGTCGAAGGACAGCGGCAAAGCGTTGCCAAACATGGCGGCGCCCTCTCCGCCCGCTTCACAGCGACAACAGCTTCGTCGCTAATCCTTCAATGCGATATGGTTCTAAAACCGTTTACTTCGAATTAAATTTGTCCACTCTTGCCCTCACACCAATTTCAAGCGACAAATAGCCTTCTGTTTTCAGATATAAGGGCGTTTTTCTCGCTCTTAAGACTGACGCAGTAGCGTTTGTCGTCGTCATAGCAACGGTCTCGCGAGATGTGGTGAGACAAAAACATTAAAAACTTCTTCTACACAACATTTTACGCCTTTCTAGAGGGTTTTGCAACTAAAAAGCAATAATAATAGTCTTGACGGCTTTTTTTTGCTTCTCCTGTGTTTCACTTCAATGTATTTGCCTCGTCTAGCCACACTGACAGCAGCGCAGCGGCGAGGGCGGCGGCAGCCGCCCGTACTTTGCTACATGTAGCGCAGCCCGGACGAACATTCGGCGTCGTGACGCGGCTGGTCTTTCGCCGCGCGAATTTCGTCGTGAAAGATCGCTCCATGTATTCTAGCTTTAATGCGAACAATTTTATGGTCCCATCGGAGTTCGAATTAACGTACTTTTACTGTATAATGTTTTTTTTCTTCAGGTACCGTCGATATCACAAGATTCAGAGCTGTTTTCTGTAACCATATTCCTTTCCTATATGGCCATGTTTAATGTACGACGTGCAATGGGAAAAATCCAGCTTACAAGCCCAAGGTTACACCGATCATTATAAAGTAAGCTAAACCGCTATACAGAAATGCGTTGCTGAGAAACATTTTACCGAGGTTATATAAGCTGTGTTCTATAAAAATCTGGACGCCCCACGGCCTTTTTTTTTCTTATGTTAAGAAATGCTTCTATATTAGGAAATGGTTTTCGCGCAGCGGAGAAACCAGTTCCAGAAAAGCGTGACACCATACCAGCAGAGACTGTGGTCAGGGCTATCCCCAGAAAAGCTCCGCTGTGAAAATAGTGGCATGTAAGCTCTGTTTGGCGCCATGGTATGCAACGGTTACGCTATTTTGTTTTTGAACACTGACTGCCACAGTATATCTCTTACTGCGATTGGAATGTCACGGAAGTTTTTAAAAAGACCCTCGCTCTAAAACGATACTACTTACTCATCTGGACCAAGACCAGCACCGCCACCATCAACATCAGGAAGGCGAGAAGGGCCGCCCTTATGTACGTGCGCTTTTTTTGGTTAGCGCCGTTTACGCTGCAAAAAAAAAAAATCAAATCTGTATGTTACGGGCTTAGGCAAGCTGCTGGTCCTAACTACTGTCCGCAAGCTTGACCAGTCCCTCACGAGTGAAAAGGGTTTTGAGGCGCAAAGAAACAACACAGACGCCAGCAGAAAGAAAAAAAAAACAGGTGAAGGGCATTATCCGTCTTGTTCACTTCATTCACAAAGTTACCTAAAATACATTCGTTTGCACTGGATCCATACCCAAGGGCTTGTGTCGAGTCCATCATAACAGATAAATACAATTCAATTCTGGCGAATGCCGACGAACATGTATAGCGTCAATTACAAAACTTCCAAGAATGATATAAACGATTATAATCCATTCACGTTCCTAGCAATGTCATAATTGACATTCACAAGCGCACAAGTGAAGTTCACAAATTCAAACTGAGAAATCAAACAACCTATGCAAAAATACATTTTCCTAAATTTTGGCTATACCTCGCAAATTCAACGCTTAGTCAGGATCATTTTGACCTCCAATTAAACTAAGTTTATGAGCATCGCAAAGCCAGCAACTAGGTTTTCAGAGATTGCATAAAACTAGTTCTATTTATGACATCATCAGGAAGGTTATTCTATATCACAGCACCACTAAAAATAACCAGCCTTTGATCGTAAGTTTTATAACTTTAACTGGAATTAAATCTTTGACCGCAAGTACTGTGACACACTGATCTTTAGGGTTGACGATTTTTTTTCGCTTGTAAACTATTTTCACTCACGTCAACACAACATTCCCACATCAAGCTTTTGCCATCCCACAGGGTACATGTGTCCATCCACTGTGTGCAGGTTAGTGTACCAATATTCTCTTTTTACGTACTGGGCCTTTATTACGGGCTGCTATCTGAAAAAATGCTGTCTCCACAATGATGAACAGCGCGAACTTGACGGCTACAGAGAGAATCTATACCTGAAGTGAAAACAACTGTCCCACTTTTCTACACTTTTTGCAGTTACATGTCAGAAGGTAAACCTCCTATGGCAATGTTTGAAGTGCTTGATGTATTAGTGTGGTGATACTGTCACTGGTGCACAACCGCTAAACGGACAATGAAGACATAACCCAAGTTGGCTGATTTCGAAAGATTACCTCGTTATAATAACACTGACGTCTCTTTCAATGAAACTCCACTCAAATAAGCTATGCAGTTGGGAAATAAGTGAATTGCCACACGACACAATAGCTTATTTTCCGCACTAGAACCTACGATGTATTAAGGGCAGCTGTGTGATTGGCTGACGCCGCCAAAAAAAAAACAAGGTATGCAGGTTTATAAGCTTGCAGAATGGCCTACTCACTCTTGAATTTATTGAATATCCATTTTATAGCAGTAAAATCAGTAAGAATGGTGGTTTAAACAGTTGAAGTTACGAACACACACATAACATAGAATAATCAGCGCTTGCAGCACGCACTAGTAGGTTATAGCAGCAAAGCCATCCGGCGCGTTGAGCTCAGTCTGGCGAACTGGAATAAACGACATTGTCTTTTGCCTCGGTTTGTCGAGCATGCCCGTTGTTTCACAGATCGATTACTATCAAAAATACGGTCAAAAGTACTGCGACTGCGGACAGCGGGCCTGTGCAATATCATAGGCCGCGTAGGAAGACTGACGGTAAGCACGGCGTTTTGCCGTTCGCTACAGCCCTAGCCAGCATACTAAGGTTCACTTAGGTACCTGTCCTGAATGAGTCTTCGCAGACGTCAAGAAACACGCGATTCCACGGCAGAATCAAATTTTGACTTAAAGTGTTTAATTTCTCAGTGAAAGAGGAACCATTTGCTGCCGTACAAGTGCTAGGGGCACCATAAAACACCAAATGTTTGGAATAAAACAAACGTGTATTTTCTCTTTATCGCCACTATAGCACTGCTAGTTAAATGGTTCGCGTACGTTCGGCTAAAATAGCCAAATATTGACTGTACTATACTCGGTGACAACTTAAGAAAGGCACCGGAAGTTGCCGCTGTGCCTTATCACCGTAGCCGGATGTTTCTCCGCGCGGCCGCAAGTAGGGCGTTAATGGGAATATTTTGCACATGGAGTGAGCCGTTCCCGTGATTTTTGGACTTAATATGCTTATAAAACGACTCCATGACGACAAACAAACTGAGTGAGACAAGGCAGACGATATCACGCATTCATAGCAAACCCCCTTTCAAAACGCGCGCGCACTGACGTCACGGGTCCGGCGCTTTGGCGGAGTGATACACTACATGAGGTGGTGCTGTTCTTGAGTTGTAACCGAGTATAGTGGCGCTAACCTACGTTGGTGGACAAACGATATCGCTACGCTGAAATCGGAAGGGTTGTTGGCGGAGAAGGTGGGTTTAGTTACGAAGAGGCGGCAAGCGAAGATAGCGGGTTGAAGCTATCGAGTGGCTTCGTCTTCTTTCTCCTAGTTAATCGAAAGTCAAAATCTTCATCGTCGCTGGTGTCGAAGACCAGGTGACCAATATCTCAAGGGCCTGGGAAGCGTCACTCTCCTCCAGTCGAAGACGCAGCCCTCTTGGCATGTCACTGAACGTCACGTGGGTGAATCCTCAAATTCTCCTAACTGATCAAAACTTCCATGAATTTCGAAGGTCATCTATAAACTAACTAATCGAGGAGCTTTGCGCAGGTAGCTGAAAGCAAATCACCACTAAAACAACCAACCAATGGCGTACCACGGGGTATTTCTTAAGTCGTATATTCCTTTATCTTTTTATTAATGATTGCCCTATTTTCTTTACAGAGTTCCAGCTGTTTTATGTGGTGATGATACCACCCATGTCGTCCCACACTTGTAGCCTAAAAAAAATCAGGCACTTGAAAATATACAATTACAGAATGGTTGAAACGCTAACAAGCTATAAACCAAACACATTGTTGGGACAGTTGGTGCACATTGGTGATAAAAGTAGAGCGCGACTGAGAAAGCGACAACAGAAGTACCACGGCAGAAGCGCTTTCGTCCGCCGTCCTTCCGTTGTCATTGTCTCAGTTGCGCTCGAATTTGAACAACATTGAGCTCTCTTTAAACGTGAACATCAAAATTTATTCTTTTCGCGTCCAACCTTAAAAAAGAGCAGTGAGCATGTGCCCTAAAAAGTAGAGGGATAGAAATCGACAAGATTTGACTGGTACAAATATTTCGGAGTAACCTTAGACAGCACTTCCTTCAGCGCTGCAAATAGTAGAACTAACCCGGAAACTCCCTTTCGGGTGTTTCGTTCTAAATGATGCAAGAAAACTTCAGGAACAGTTTCAGCAACGAAACTTCAGGAAGAATGTTTTTCAATGTCTTTCATTGTCAAAACCTACTGTATGGGGATTCACCTAAGTATTATATCGAGAATACATAAATATTCTTAGAGAGGGTCTTTAAGAATCACAGTGTCATTTCCAAGGAAATTGGCTTCATTATCGGTTTCTAACGGACCCAACGTAATGCCTTTTGACCAAGTTTCGCGACTACAAAACCCCCATTCCGAGTGCACAGCGTTTTGAGTATGAAAACACATTATTGGTGAAATATTTTCGGGGCTGTCTCGAGATACGTAAAATGTCTGTAACAGCAACCTCAATTTTCAAAACGTGTAAAATGTGTATTGTAGTCGCCTCATATCTGTTATTGGCGCGAAAGTAATGAACCAATTACCTATAAATATTAAGTGCGAGTCAACATAAGCACTGTCCTAGAGGAGATAGTTTGCCGGCGTGTTTTACGTCTACGGACTTCAGGTATTATCTTTTGTTTTCTTTACTATTTTGAAGAAATTGTATACCTAAGCATTTTTGCAATCGACCCATACTAGCCCGGCTGGCAAAGAACAAAGATTCGTAATTTTTTCCTGTATCCTTCGGAATAAAAATAGCCTTCTTCATTATCATTTTCAAGCGTGGTTGAGAATATTTAATTGCCGACGATCTTTAAGGTGCCCAACTTGTCCTCCGACCTCGTCCAGGGTGTCGGTATCTATCCACCGTTAGAGGAACGCGTCCGCAGCGTCAGGAACCCAAACAGAAAGATCACCGCTTTCCCTGGTCGACATCGAACCTAGGTCTCTCGCGTTACAAAGCCTAGGTAAGTCGCATTGGGTCACACAGGCACACATATGCAAAGTGTTGGGGGTGATCTTAGCGCTGTGCCGTTGACTAGGAGGCTGCCGCTGCTAGGCCGCAAATAAGTACACAAATACCATAATAAAAGAAAACATGACAACTTGACGCGTTGATTTCCCCAAATGAATGAGACCTCAATCCAGCGTCTCTTTATAGTCCTTTTCAGGGGCTGCGCGCATTTTCTCGACTTCTTTCGGTACCAACTCCAGGCTGATACGGAAATTAGACAAGAGAGGGTGCTACAGCCCCTATGGCAAATCACTGCTCCGCAGTTGACACTTTTCACGTGGAGTGGATCTGTATTAATTTTTTTTCCTACACGCAAAACAATGCACTGATAAGTAATCCTGCATTTTTGCGTTATTTCGTGGGAGTATAATTGCTTGTTGTGCCGCACCTTATACAATAATATTATGCACTTCAAGAGATGATTGTTGGTAGACATGAAGTAATTCCTCTTGAAAATGCAGTTGAGACATTTTTTGCTTCAAAATACTGCGAGCAGCCACATTGTCGTGCAATCACATTCTGGGTACCCATCCAACTAACAAAGTGTAGCATACACAATCAAGCCCTATGAATATAGAGAATATACGTACGTTTCGCCCGACATCCATTTTCCTGCGGTATGCCATCTGGAAACAGAAAAGCCGTTGCCAAACGTTTGCTAAGAAAGTTTCAAAACATTAGCTATTCGTGACGTTTGTTTTTAAAATCACTCTTAAAAGCAGCGAGAGTACGCAAATTAAAAAGCCAACAACATTTACCTCGGTACATGTTTTCAACATGTGGACTTTCAATATGTAGAACTGATTCGAAAGGTTTCAAATGCGTTTTAATTCCCGCGGTGAAAAAAAGGTCGTAATTACGAATGAATTGTGAACCCGGAGGTACCTCCACCGATCTCCGAAAAAAATCCTGGGCCACCTCCACAAACATGAAACCTAGGGAGGGGCGAAGCGTGCAGTGTATAAGCGTATTCTAGGCGCCTTGGCGTCTTTGCCAACGGAGATGAAACCGTTTGGATAGAGTTATACACCCTTGCTGTGAAGCCTCTTCTCTTTGAAAGACGAAGCTCTCTAGCGCGAGGCGTAAACGAGTCCGGTACTTTTTTTATTACGGTTTAGGTTCTAGCGCGAGGCGTAAACTAGTTTCCCGGCGATTACGATGACGACTACAGGAGACGCCAACAGCCCCATCCCCTAAGTGCCTTCACCCCTAAAAGGTCTGTCCCCTCCCCTGGACTGTCTACGTGTTTCCTGTTCACACCATTTAATCGGCCATGTGCCTTTCTCACATTAACGCTGGTGAATGAGCATTCATAGCGTTGAGTAGAGTTTAGGAAACCAATGACGAGACGTGCAGTGTCCCATTATTGGTGGGGACATAGGCGTTGTATGAAGTCCATAATTTCTGTTTTAAGGCGAAAGCTTTCTTAATGGGACCAATGGTGTCCTGCCGAAAAACTAATGCATTTCGCGATAGACCGGTTGGGTGACCGAAAAGTGCTCTTAGCATCTCTGGATACACGGCGCATGCATGAAACCGTGTTTTCAGTGCATCGAAACGGCTACTTGAAAATCGCGAAAACGGTTGTAGATAACATGAAGGAGTAATGATGGAGGAGTACAACAGTATACCTTTATCTCATAAATCACGTATCGGTGTACGTTTAGATCTTTCTAAGATGCATTTACTCAGTTCGCAAAAAATCGTCGCATGGATTCATTCTTGGTTTGCGATTTGGGTGTTTGAAGTTCTGGCGATCACTTGGATACACTTTCAGCGAATGCTGTGCGTACTTTTACTGACGGTTAGGACGGAGTTTTGACCCAGTTTGGATGTGAGAAGGATTTCGGGCTTTCCATTTCTCTTTTGGAAGAGATGTTAAAGCTTTTTACAGGATAGCTGTATATGTCGAGGATCCCCGGGTCTCGCGCCGACAGCAAGAATTTATTCAACGGCGTAGTTTGGCGCATGAAAAAAAAAAGGAGTCTTAGGGCAGCCATATTTTGATTTAGGACGGCTCATATTACGTCTGGAAAATTGTCCCCCTCGCAAAGGATTTATGTTTAGAAGTGAAGCCTACTTTAGGCGGGTTACTGTAAGCTTAGTCTTGACCTCCTCCATCTGTGCTTCACAGTGAAGCATAGCCATAGGCGTGTGGAGTATGGCTACAACCCCATTCTATAATCATCTCCACTACTTCCTCCTCCTTCCAGAACGGCGTGTGCTGCTGGCCACGCGCGGCGTTTCTCTCCCGCGTAAAGCTGTGTTCACACTAGCGTCAAACTGTCCGTGCTGCCCTGCCGACGGCCCGCCAGCGGGCGTCGCGCCACAGCCTGCATCCGCTTGCGGCTGAAGGCTGTGCCGCCGTGCCGCCGTGCCGCCATCGGCACTGCGGCACGGCAGTTCGACGCTAGTGTGCACGTGCCTTAACACTGCATACTTCCCCACGCTCTTAGGCGTCAGCCGTATGGAGCCCTAGAGCCGGTGCTTTGATTGGACTAGCCGCGCTATATTGAAACGTCAGTATCTCAACCCACCAATCGTATGTGTCCTTCGTCTGTCACGTAGAGTTCCTGCTACTCTCCTTTTACTTCAACATAGCAAACCTTCCATGTAGCTAAACCTCCAACAGAGCAATAACCCCCCAACACAGCAATCCTAACTAGAGCGCCAGCGTCCCTGGACTTCCCTCTGCACGCAGTGGAAGAGGTCTAATTTTTACATTACGTCCTATTCAGCCTCTCTTTGCAGCGATGCCACTTTCTTCGGAGGCGTTTTTTTCCCCCTCACACCACCGCGGCATTGCCAGAGGCGTCCACTTTGTAGTGCCACGGCCATTGACTTGCCGGCAATATAGCAAACCTCGTGCTTTTAGCCCGTGATCCTGTACTGTAAAGCGAACTTCTTCGGTACCTCCCTCAAAAGCATCCGATTTCAAAGAAATGCGACGTATCACAAGCATCCGATATTATCTTGCTTTTGTTGACGTTCCTCTGCGGCTCTTATAACTTGAAGCAAAAGAGACATGCTCTTGAATCGCCCCTTTCTTTCCCTCGTACAGCACTGTTACATTCTCGCCAAATAGGCAGAAGCGACAGCTTGCTTCCTGGTAGTAGAAGAGGAAATAAACTGGCGGCCAGCGGTACGCCACCACAATTTGCTCAATTTTCCGCATTTCGAAACGTTCCAAAGTGTCTCTAGCTTTTGGCTACCACTGTATTTTGATGAGCATGGCATGAAACGAATATTTTGCTGTTTTATCGTTTTTTCCTTAGATTTCTATACTTCTCCCGCTTTCGCCACGTTAAAGGGGAGTGACTCATTTAGTTAGGCACGACACTGAAAAGTCTTAGCTGTTTTCGCGCTCTTGTTTTGTAGGCCGACTCCGATGAGACATTTTCTTTCAATATACATAGGAGTGATGCGGCTGTACGGTGCTGCAACAACCCTTAGTATTTCAGCGCTGTCATGATCTACACCCAAGGCGTCATATAAAATATAATGTGTTGCTTGCACCTGACCGGTCTTCTCACGCTCAACTCTAGCTTGTTTCTCACTACTATTTTCTGTTATTTGTTTTCAGGCACAGTCCCCGTACGATGTAGGTTTCGGATAATGAAATACGACGTGAAAAAGTGCCAGTTTGCGGAATAAAAGATGTGGTCACATGCTGTGACACTGCTCGTGCGAATGAGAGGAAAAAGATCTTATCAAAGCCCTTTGGTCGCGATAAGATGCGCTTGAACGGATTATATATAGTTGGAGTGCGCATACCAATAACACCTTCGGAGGTCTCCTCGCACTCGAACTTTGAAAACCGAAATTGAGGTACGTCCTTCAGCACTGTTTGATTCTTTTTGCCCCAGGACCCAGGCGTAACAACCCGCGTCTCTAAGCTAAGCCTAGCTCTCCACCATTTGTGCACTACTGCCCTGCTAACGGCTGCTCAAACTAGTGGCTTTTGCTTAAACGAATGAACGTGTCACGTTGTAGTAAACTGCTCTGCAATAGCAAGCAACGCAAAAAGAAAGACTTACGCCTGGGTTGTGGATTCTGAAAAAAAAAACAGAAAGCAGAATTCAATTCCATAACTTTGATGCCACGACAGAATCAACTGTTATGGGAGCACAATACTACGGAGCACAATAATCCAAGAAGACCGTGAGGCGGCCATCATTTTCCAAAATATGTATCCATAGCAGCATTTCCTTCTGCGAACCTACGTATACGATCACTTACGCCCAACCGTTCAACGCACGCATGACCGACGCGACTGCGGGTAAAACCTGCTTACCCTCTTAGAAGCTATGCACACTTCCGATACGCCTAGTTTCTTTGACCAGACTGCTTATTGGCAGTATAGTCTTTCACTGACTACAATATGTATTTGAGCTTAACTCGATTTAGTGCGCGTTCGCGAAAGCGCACACGCCCGGCCAAATCGGCTACAGAGCAACCTTAATGAAGACTATACGGACAGCCTGTACCTAGCCGCGCGCGGGAGCCGCTTCGTGGGGAAAGCGGGGGCTCCACCAGAAACTGCTTGTTGGTGTCGCCGGTGTCGGGCAAGTGTTTGTTTTCCAACCACCGTCAGAGCAATTCAAGAAAACACCGTATTGGAGCAAAACTTACCAATGTAGCTTTTCAGCGCACGACCGATTTTGCAGTGTCGACATATTTTTAGAACACTGCACTATATTGTTCGTCCTGTTGGCATCCTTCACCTGGAGAGCGCTTTTACTTTGGTATGCTTTTAGTACCCTTTCAAACAAATTGTTTAATGTAACAGGCAACATTTACACGTTCTATTCTCCAGAAATAATGTTTGTTTCGTCCCCCCACTCATCTCTGAGGCTTTCTCTTCAGACCGATGAGGCCTTAGAAGACATTGCAGCCTTGTGGGAATGACCCTAGTCGGGAGCCAGTGCCGTCTCCTTCTATTTTCTCTTCGTGCTCCTTATTTATTATTTTTTTTAAAAAACAAGAGGTCATGTGAACAATATCGGCGATTATTGAAAGTCTCACCCATTTCCTTTGAGCTGCTTCTGCTGGGTCATTACGATGGCTCAGGTGTCGCTTGTTTCTTGCGGGACGGCTATCAGAAGTCCTCTCTGCCCTCGAACGACCTGGACGCAAGGATGTGCGCCGGACCTGAGAACACACCCTTTTATGTACAGAGACACCAAATCACACACCAGTTGTTACTGTACTCTAATCTCCCAGAAAACCTCCTTGATGATATGCAAATACATGCAATCTAGCTGAATTATTACTTACGTTTGTTTTTATAGGCAAGACGGTGTTTGGCGAAGCCGCCGTGTGTTTTTTTTTTTTTTTGCTTCCTTTTGCTTGCTTGTCTCGCTTCTCCCTTCCACTTTTTCAAGCCCAGTTCATATCGTGTAGATCGAAACACGGTAAAAGATTTACGGCTGCAGCATTGCTTTCGAAGATGAAGCACATTTAGAGAAGCAACATTGCCAAGCTACTGGCATTGGTTGTCATGGCTACCTATATTGCACGTAAGAGTGGCTTGATGGAAGTGGACGAAATAGTAGCAGGAGGGTGGCAGGACGCCTAGAAAACATGTATTTACCAATAGTTTTTAAAGCCTCATTTGCAATCGTGATCGGCGTGTTTTGCCTACGTTTAAGTTCGCCGCAAACTTGCTGAGCAAGTGTGCTTCTTAATGTTTATGCATGATTTTTTTATATAAGGAGGTGGGGGGGGTACGGACGTATAAAAAGGCGGTACAAGAGGGGCTATAAGAGGAGGTATATGAAGGTATCAATCGGGGGCAATATGAGAGAGAAGGGACGGTAGAGAATGGGAAGATACGGAGGAAAAAGTGGAGCAAAGAACCGTGTGGAGCTAAGATAGGAAATATGGTGGGGATAAAGGTTAAAGCCAGCGGAAAGATACATCGATCCATGGAGGAAAAGAAAAGATGAGGAGAGAGACCCGGGGGCACCGACGCATTAGAATAAGCATGGAGAAATGGTGTAATTTTTCACGCTCTCGCGAGGTCACTGACAACTTCATTGCGAGGCATGCTAATACCCAATGGTCGGCAGGCGGAGACGGGCACGGCGACAGTGGGGCTCGCGAAGGCGAAGGAGGTGCTGCAGTGTGCGTAAGATACAAGCAAAAAGCGAGGAGCTCTGAAAGTGTCAGTGCATAAATGTGGGTGAGTTGGTTCCTGGAGCAGTCAGGGGCGTGACGTCAATGGTGAGATGCCACTCGCAGTGAAAGGAAGCCTCACAGTTTCTCCCACCACTTAGAAAAAAGTGGCTAGGAAGTGTAGAGCTGACGTTGTGTATGTCACCACGGAAAAAAACAGTATGAAGTTGCCCTGCGGCGAACGGCGAGAAAAAGAGCGACCACTGAGCTAAGAGGCGCGCCACACGTTTGTTTGGTTGCAAACTAGGCGTTGTGTACGAAGCGCCACTATCAGGTGCCAATCGTACATCGGTGCAGGACAGGTAGGTTCATCAATGGCAGGCTTCGAGAGCACCGTAAAGCTGTTAAGCGCTCGCTGCAGGTGGCCATTTAGCTCACCATCGTCGCCTGCTGCCTGGGCGTTACACTTTGCGTTCCATCTTTAGACAAGACAGGACGTATTGCGCTGCTCGAAGGACCAGGCCAGCCGTGAAATGTTTGAAGCGTTATTATCATGAATGCAGGTGTTAACTGTGTAAGCACGGCAACAAAAAGACCGAGTATCTGAATGCGCACTTGCCAACATGAGTAAAACCGAAGCACCTGACTTCGTCAGGAAATAGCCCTGACTACTTCCCACGTGTTCGCTGCTGCGCCCGCTTCTGAATGTTTTTCTGTGTGGGGTAAGAACGAAACCTTGTTCGATGTCCAGCGCTAGTCCTGGTGTCCTGTTTGTTCTGTCTACAGCCATGCTTGAATTTGTTTCACTGCTCCGAATACAGTGCAGCGACATCACAAAACGCGATCTTCTTAAGCTTTTTCTTTCCTCCGTTTTTCGAGACAGAGGGTTGGTGAACATAAAGAACAAATTAAGAGGGAGAAGTTGAGGGAAGTGATGAAGGATACGGGGAAGAGACGCGTCGGAAAGACGGGACCGATGATTGATTGATTGATTGATTGATTGATTGATTGATTGATGTGATGATTGATTGATTGATTGATTGATTGATTGATTGATGATGATTGATTGATTGATGATTGATTGATTTTATTGATTGATTGATGATTGATTGATTAGAAATTTTATTTAAAACAGCAAGCGCGACGTTAGGGTGCCCGCCCAGTGAGATGTGTCCTCAGTCTAAGATGCCTTGGAGGGGACCCGCTCGTCCTGCTCTTTCTACCAATATGCGCTCAGTTGAGCGGTGCAAGCTCTCCGGGAACTCCATTTAGTGCCTTGTGATAATTTTGGGGACCGTTGGTTGGGTAGAGATGTGGCGGCGTCCTCCGTTGATGTGGTGCAGACTTGCCATGTTTTAACAAAACTTACGTGTGGCTGTATATTTACTAGAGAACATGGCGTTGTAGAGTGTGTTGTGGGAAAAGGTTTGCTTCTGCAGCATGCGTAGTGGGACTGCTTCGGTGGACTGTCTATGTAGATGGGAGAGGAAAGTATAAGGAGTACAGAAACGGAGAGCGAGAAGCAGGTATTCTAACAAGGGTATCTGGAATTTCCGTAGCGACGTCCACCGTCATTGCCAGGCCGCAGTCATGACCCACGCAATTTCGTACGTTTCACTCCCGTAAAACTCCGTGTATGCTCTAGACAACATAATCGTGGTTCTTGCAACACGAAATGGTTCTAACGGTTCCCGAAACCCGAAACCTGGCGGAGTACGCTGGTTATCATAACCACCTCAAGTTATCCCCAGCCGCCCATCTCCCTTCAAGTGACAATGACAGAACTGTCTCACGGTGCACAGTAAGCCCCGTGTCCTTGTAAGTGTCCCTTGGAAACAGGGGGCAAGAGAGGGGTCAAAAGAAGATAGTCCCATGCACGCATATGGCGGACATATGGCCATACACATCGGTTCTAAGAACTAAAGTCACGTGATCGAAACATGTGAGATTACTATACTTGGCTTCTGGTGGTGGGAGGAAACGGTAGTGCGCACAAAACCAGTCAGACACGGATTTTTCGACAGGAAATGAGCGTAGGCTCCTATACAAAGAGCAGCAAAAATCAGGAAAAAAATAGCGGGTCAATTAGGTCAAGAAAACAAAGATTACAGATGACAGGTGCACGCACATGACGGGCATCTGGAGGTACATATCTGGTCGGCACATGGTGGCCCCAGGGAGCCCCAAGGCGGTGAGCAATGAATAATAGAAAACAAGAATACAAAAAAAAAGAAGAGGAGAGGAAAGAATTCACACACATTCGCGTGCTAAATAGACTACAAGGTGAGAGTATCAAAGCTAACAATGATACCGCAGCCTTCTACGCAGAACATAATATCCAGACTTGCTGGTCAGATTTGGTTTAATGAAGCCACTGTGCTAGTATGCAACTATAACCGTCCACCGGGGTCCAAATTGATGGGAGAATATTATCAAGGGAAATAAATGAACAGGCATACCAGAATCATTGCGAATGCAGGATTCCTGCATATGAATAAGGAGGAGGGAGGAGGAGGAAAAGGCGATAGCCGAAATTCTAATCGGAGGAAAGACACGTCAGTTTTCCATAACTTTAATACGCCAAACAGCGCTGACTTACACCTATAAAGTATGACTCTCGAACCTCGCTATCGTGATGCGTTTTAAAAGTATATTCCAGAATTGTGGCTTTCAGCTGTTCAAAAGAATGACCAGAAGTATTCACGTGCCTCGATAGAGGCAAACAGCGGCAGGTTTTTGCATGAAAGCGGTGATTGTTAACCTCAAACGGAAGGGTGTTTCAGTCTGGCCGATGTATTGTTTGCCGCAGAGGGTGCATACCAGCAGGTATGCGATGTTGGTGTAGTCACAGTTAAAGTTCTTTTTTACATTAAAATAATTGTTTGAAACTTTGCTGGTGGCGCGCTGTCCGGTGGTCATCAATGGGCATACCTTACACCATGTTTGTTACAGGGCATGCAACCAGTACTCTGTGGTCTGCTGGTGCTGGATTTGGTGAGAACGTCGCGAAAAGTATTGCTCTGTCGATGGACAACTTGCGTGGGCTCGGCAAAGGTTCTTTTTAGGCGTTCACTTTGAACAAGGATATCGTGATATTTCCTTAGTATGAATGCAACTTTCGGGGCCTATGTCGAATGCGTCAAAACGAGGTTTGTTTGTGGATTGGGTTTCGGAGCTTTTTTTACGGAGAATTTCAGTGCGGTTCAGCTGGTTAGCTCGCGTAATCGCGTCGTCGATCACCTGGTCTAGGTATTTTCCATTCAAGAGCACGGTTTTAAGTTCTCTGCCATTAGAATCTAAATCCGCTTGGCTTGCACAGGTTCGCCTAAAACAGTGAGATTGGCTATACGGTATTGCGGTCTTGCTTTGTCTGACATGGCTGCTGTGGGAGTGCAAATACTGGCGCGTGTCTGTAGGTTTTTCTATAGAGATTAGTCTGAAGCCTGCCATGAGAAACTGACTATAACAATTCAGAAACTTTATGCTGTGCGTAGAGTAGTAATGAGTAGTATGATGCGCAGTAAAAAGTTTCAATTTTCACCCTGCTGCCGTATCTTAAATATATCGGTCTTTATACCTTTTGTAGCACAGTCTCTTCAAAATTTTGGATTGCGGGGACGTTTGACTCTAGACATCGCTAAAGATATTCGCGTAGTTGAGCCTGATTTTGGTTCCCATTGACGTTCCGCTGACTTGCACGTAATTGACACCATCAAACTCAAAATTGTTAAGCTCAGGGATAAGGTGAATGAAAGTTTAAAGGGTGAGAGAGTCGATAGATTTGTCACCCGCCGACTGCTCATGCGCACATGGTACAGCGGTGATTCCATGCCTCATGCGGAATGTTAGGGTATAGCGACACAACATTCACGTCAACAATTAAGCAGTTGTTAGGTATTTGAATCCCTCATGATATCGACAAAAACCATCCTGTATCCTTAAAAAGGATCGAAAACGTGGGGGAATATCGCGAATAGGAGAGTCAACAGAGCGCGAGAGGTTCTCGGTCACAGGTACCAATGCCAGAAACAATGGGGCGACCTGGGTTGTTCATCCTTATGGTTCTTCGGGAGAAGGTAGAATCTACCAAGCTACTGGTCTTAAAGGGATAAGAGAACGCGTGGTTTGTTTCGTTAATTTATTTATTTTAACAAGCTGAGTGAGTTTATCTTCTGACAATAAGCTTATAATCATTAGTGGGATCACTAGCGAGTACTATCTAGGACGTCGACTCTGATAGTTGTCCTATGAGCTTCGTTGACACGGTCAGCTTTGTTGACTATGTCAACGCTGAATCTCATGAAAGGGACATTCAAATACAATGAATATACCATCAAAACAGCAATTAGAAACATGGGCATCAAGCAGGGGTGTGCTAAAAGGCAACATTCTCCCCCTCCCCCCCTCAAGCCATAGAAAAGCGTCCTAAGGTCCAACGAAACGAAAGATCCAAAGAGACGAAATGTGCAACAGTGGATCTTTAGTATCGGTAGGATCTTTCATATCGTTCAGAAATTCAGGCTCGATTGGACCTTCCGTCTCTGCGGATCTTCGCTCGCTGATCCCGTGACCAATGGAGCTTCCGCCTCCATGGATCTTTCGTGTTGTTGAACATTCAGGTCCACAAGCGAAAGCCCCACCAACACACATATTGCTCCCTCCACAAACCTTTTCCTTCTCCACCCCCCTCCCCCCCCCCCCCTTTAAGTTAACGGGTTTTCCTCCCTCAAGACAAATCCCTGCCGACGCTCATGGTTCGAAATATAAGCAGCAACTTCCATAAATAACGCAGCTGATTAGCCCGTGAATTCCCCATCTAGCCCGTGTGATCTATATTATTTTGCGCCGCCAAATCATCTAAGCCTGGGACGACAGCATTGCCGTGCCCGCAACGTATGCACGTACCCCAAGCAAGCAAGCGATGGCGACCAGTATAGGCTTACGCTTGCTGCCGCTCACCTGAACCTTGGCAATGCTCGTGGCAGGGGAGCCCGCTTTTGAAGCGAGTGCGAAGTGCGCCCGGGAACACTCGACGTAAGAACAGGTACAGTGGCGGCAAACCTGAAGCGAGATCTGCGCAGAGGACGGTTTCAACGCTTCCTCTTCTTTCTCGTGGCACGCTCCTCACGCCTTTATCTCGCACTCACGCGTCACGCCGACGATACCACACCAATAATAATGATGGCGGAGTTAGGAGGATAAATAATTCACGCATCTCCATGATGTGAATCATGACGAGCTGGGCGAAGCAATATGCGGAAGCAATATGTCCTCCCCCCGTCAGTACCTCACTGCTACAGCACGTTCTGTACAATGCTAGTTCCATGAAGATTTATCACACAAAAGAAACCGGTCAATACCGTTGACAGCTACCTCCAAAAAATGACATCCGATCCATTCGGCTGCGAACCATGAACAGACACACTCAAAATCTCCGGATTCCCGCGCAGAGGGATTTGTCAGTGAAGACTGACTGCTGCCGTCTAATGCACGTGGCGTATTCTAATGCTCGTGGGGGTGATTACTATCGACTTCAATAACTAAGGATGACATTTTTATTGCCCCCTTCTCCTCCTATTCTTCTGTGACACTGATAGGGGCGTATCCGTGCATTCAACAAATGCTCGCTTCAACAGATCCACGCAATTGAACAGATGCCCAGTCCCGAGGGTAGGTAGCTATAGCTTTAAAAACTGGGAAGGATACATGTCTCATTGCCAAACGTGCCCTGTAATCATCATCATCATTCTTTTTTGTCTTCAACATTTTATTTTCTCTCTTAGTACCAAATACACCCCTCTATAATCAGCATCATATTTTATCTGTTCAACTTTTCCTTTGCTATTACTATTACTGAGAGCCTTCGTCTATTGTGCTCGTTGCCCTTATACCAAGGCTTAATGTTAATGCGGTTGCAACACAGCGCTTTACGAGAGGCCAATCTACGTCACCCTCATTGTATGTCAAGTTCCGCGTAAAGTTCAAAGCGTTAGACTGAAGCACAACGGTAGGGTCTACGTCCCCACAACACAAACCTACTTCAGCGGAGGCCTCATATATCAACTACAACGTAAATTATCTTTCCGCCGACAATTCCTGAAATCCGTCTTTATTTCTTTGCGTGAGAGTATTAAGTTCGCGCTCAGGTTCTCAGCTAGGGTACGTGTTCATACTGCAGCGCGTTGGCTACTACTGGAAAATTTTTTTAGATGCGACTGCATCTCATTCACTCGCCTTGTCCCTGCATTCGGCGTCGTCGGCGTCCGCCCCTCCCCCATTCTCCTCGCCGCGCCTAGCTGCGCTCTCCGCCGCTCACCCCCTCTCCTTCTCCGATTAGCGAACACTCTCTCGCGAGGGGAATTGGATGGATGGATTGGATTGGATTGGCTGGCTTGGCTTGGCTTGGCTTGGATAGATTGGATTGGATGGATTGGATTGGATTAAAGTGGATTGTGTTGGATTGTGTTGCGTCATAGCCGCGGCAGACGCACTGGCGCCGGCGCGTCCCTCACCGTTATGCGCGCTATAAAACGCGGTGCCTGCGGCCGCTCCGCTCCATCGTTCCAGCGCCGTTCCTCCGCTGTCCAACGCCGCAACGCTGAACCCCCTATGCGTCGCATCTACACAGGGGTTCCCGCGAGGGGAGGTGGGAGTTTTTTGATCCCTTAGCTCCAGTGAGAACACGCACAGTCAAAATTACGACGCAACTAGGGCAAAACCACCGGAACAAGGGTCCTTCCTGTTTCTCTGCTTCTAGTCCTCTCTCGCTCTAACGTTAGCGGGATCGGACCCCCGCCGGTACAGTAATAAGACATCCGTGCTGTTCCAACGGTCCCCGCTTTAGATGATTCTGTGACAATGCAGCTATTGATACTAATACCTGCTGCAAGCAAGAAAGTATACATGCTGCCAAAATTGTATAAAAAATGCTGGAATCAAAAGCAGCACTTCAGTAATGAAAAGTCCATCCCTGAGGTAATGCAGCAAGTGGTCGCCTCCGCTTACTGAGACTCCTTGTCACGCTGCTTCATATCACAAGCCTTTTGGCGACAAAGTTACGATGCTCCCTACCGGTTGTTTCTATTGACCACCAGGTCAAATGTTCTGCCCTCTGAACCTCAGATTGCAACTCATTCTGAAACACATTACACCTGGGCTATTGCAGGCTCCTTCTCCAGAAATCAGCAGTATCAGATTCAGAGTGGGATAGCGAAGAGCCGGTCGCTCCGAGGGGAGTTCAGGTGGTAGTTATGACGAGGTTGGAAACAGGTGCACCGGCTGTCGACATCGACGACTCCTACGGCATGGACTAGAATGACGTTTTATCTACAACCACGGTCCTCCCCGCAAAACAGAAGGGGGCCCATCTACCCTATAGATGAAGCTAAGGCGTGGTACGTTGTGAAGCAGCAAGCAAAAAGGTGCCCCCTACGAATCCAACTAATGGTACTGATATACGGGGGTCATAGTTGCGTCAACAGTACACTAATCAGTGTAGCATCTCTGAAGGCTGTCCAGTGAACTGCCGACTCCGGGAATTCTTCTTTCGTTGATCTCAAGAGTCTAGTTACAAATTATAGTCCTGTTGTCCTTGTTCACGAATCATGGCTCTACTACTGACATTTTTTTACATTGAGAAATTATCGGGTCCTTAGCTTAGACACAATAGTGCAGGAGGTGGTTTACTAACTTTAGTTTCTTCAAAACGTTTTCACAGAGCATTACCTCGTTGGAACTGATGTCACCCAGTGGCGAAGTACTCGTGGTAGACTCGGTTCTCCCTGGGAGTTCTCCGATCTCCCTCAGTCGATGTGTATTTTCCGGTAGGCTTCCCTACTGTGGACAAACTAGACAGTTTCATTTTCTAGTGAATCGATTAATTCTTCGCTTGCCGGTGACTTCAATACTTACCACATTTCTTGGGGCTTCAGAACGACTTCTCATGGTTTTATAGCTCTGGCACTGGCTGGAGGAGCATGGCCTTTGCGGTCATAATCCCCGGGCAATTACTTTTGCTTGCGGCATCTCGATTGGCCTTGGACTTACCCTCTCCTCAGGCAATGTACAAGTTGACGTCCTGGGGTACATACTCTGTGGTTCAAGCAGTGATCCCTTTCCTCTTGAGTTTACAGTAGGTATACCCCCTAATTAGAATTGATTGTTAGGAAGCAACAATATTTTACTAATGCTACAGTTTATTTAGGGGGCATTGCGGGATTGCGTTACATGAATGCCGACCAATGATTTCCATTGTAGATTCTCAGCGAAATATGGAGTCCTTGTCAAGCTGCAGCAAAAGCGGCGAGTTCACAGTCAACTTTTCCCCCACCCATCAAGGTCTTTAATGGTTGAATAAGGATTGTATCCGAGGTTATCGCCGTAGAAAAGCAGCTCTGAGGTCTCTCCTGCACAATCAGTGATCCGGTAAATGGAATACACTACAAGTACATAGCAGCAGTGTTCAAACGTAAAGTTTCTAAAGCTAAAATGGATGACATTATTTAAACTCAATGACTTTCCTTCGAATCCTAAAAATAAAGCAGCGCTTTATAAGCTCATGGCAAGCAATCGGACGGTTTCTCTCAAGCAGTTACAGTCACAAGAGGTCTTGACTTCTGCTGAAGAGGCCCAGTTTCTTGAGCGTTCTTCATCTTGAGGACTTGCGGTTCGGTTTTCTTCTCGTTCGAGTAGCTATGTCTTAGCAATCCTACAGAGACGGGTGCTTTTGTGCCAATCTCATATTTTGATCTAGCGGAGGCCTTGCCCATCACACGATCTGCGGTGCCGGGGCTTGACGGCGTGACTGTTGGGGCTATTAAACTTTTGGCTGAGGAAATCTCACTGGTTCTATTGAATGTAATAAAGTCATCCCTCAAGTTTTGTTGGATTCCACAAAACTGGAAAGTGCTTACGGTAATTTTCGTCCAAAAAAGCCAGGTCAAGGTTTGATTTAGACAACTTAAGGCCGATTTCTCTTACCTCTAACATGATAAATTTAATAGAACGAATAGTTTTAAACAGATAGCTTCTTTCATGCCAGACAGGAAAGCACTTAGTCCTGCTCAGATTGGTTTTAGGCGGGATGTTGAATTCGGAATGTTCACGTGGCCTTTCAGGCAATGATTCGCTTAGCGAAAAAATGAAAAATGATGTCGGCATTAGTGACCTTAGATACAGGTAAAGCTTATGGCAGTATCGAGGATAGTATCTTTCTAAACAAACTGGTCCGCATAAACCTCCCTGCATACCTTTTTGCTTGGATTAGGAAGTTTTTGGTCGATCGGGAATTCTTTCGTACAAACGGAAGGCTATTTTCAAGATGTTTACAAACTATAGAGGTGTGCCTCAAGAATCGGTTTTATCGCCTATACTTTTCACCATCCTTATGGATATACTCCCAGGTGTAACAAGTTACTAACAACCTACGTTTATGCGGATGATATAGCGTTCTTTCCGGCCTCAGTCCTCGACATTAATTCGTTATATGAACGCTTGCATGACTATTTATGTCTGTTGGATACATGGCTTGACAGCATTGAGTTAACGCTAAATGTGTCGAGAGTGCTCTACTTGTCTTCCCGGTTGCAGGACCAGTTTCAATTTCTCTCGCTTACAAAAATCAAGTCATTCCGCAGGTAGATTCGCTGAAGTATCTTAGTATTACATACATTACTTTTATTGGCATACACATATCAATGCATCACTCACTAAAGCGGAGAGAGCATTTGGTCGCATGAAAAGGCTATGAGGAAAACGAGCAGGAATGCGTCGGACACACTTTTGCTGTTGCACCGATCCTACGTCCGGCCAGTCATGGAGTGTGGCTGCGTCTTGTTTTGCAATTGCCCTATATACAAATTGCGACCATTATACCTGTTGGAGAGGGGCGTCCTTTGATTTTGCCTTGGCCGGTTCATCTCGAACCGGGTTTTGTACTTAGAGGCACGCATTCCTGAACTCAGGGTCTGATTTCTTCTGCTGACGGTTCAAACTTACCTTCGCATGTACGAAACCCCCTCTGGAGCTGCTAAGCCTGTATTTATTTGTGATCCGAGTTATTTTTTACTTCTCCGTGGCCGAAACGTAATTTCCCCAAGTACAATTGTTCAAACATGTCTTGATTACATTTGGGTTAAGTTATATGAAGTTATCCCAATATCCACTATAAAGCGACATACAGTTTTTTCTTTCAAAACCGCTTCCCTTCGGCTGCAAAATCTTCCCCCACCTCTCTATTAACCGCTATTTTAAATGAGTATTTATTCAAGTATCCGGATTCTTGAGGTATTTACACTCACGCATCTCAAAATGACGATAAATCTGGAATTGTATTTTTTCAGAGTCTCTAGATTGAAGGTATTTGCTACGAATCCCGGAATACACACCCATTTTATGGCAGAATTTTTAGAAATAGCTCTCGCTCTATATAAAATACGGCGGCAAGTATCAGAAATCATCATATTATCCGATTCGATGTCAGTTATATCGGCATTAACTTCCTCTTCCGACTCTCCCATGTACCGCAGATTATTATTTTTTGTTCCAAGGCAGGTGAAGGAGGTATGTTTGGCTTGGGTCCCTGGCCATGCGGACATAAGGGGCAAAGAGCTAGCGGATCATTAGGCTAATCTCGCTGTCACAGCTCCTATTTGATTCGCATACCTAATCTGGCTCTTTGTGCATCTTCCAGATGACGACGCATATTGGAATTTAGAAGCTACTGGTTGAGACGCACTCCTATCCTTTCAAGAGTATCAACATCTAAATTTCGGGTGGGGTGTTCATTTTTGTGGTTCGGGGCACTGCGAAGTGACCTTCACCGAGCTGCGATGCGGATTCCAAGGCTAAATTTCTATCTGTTTAGAACAGGGCTTTCACCTACGGAACTATGTGTGCGTTGACAGGTCCTTAAACAATCGAACATTTTTTTCTCGCCTGTCGCCGCTTCTCGGCAGCTAGACAACTGCTTTTGAAGGCTTTTTTTCTGCCTGTCAGCGCGTTTACGTAAATGCTTTGAAGGCATCTAGCTTTGGGGTTGACCTATGGTTCCACTTATATAGCTATTGTACGTATAAGTTTGATTAACCAATCTGAGCTTTTGGGTTACTCTATCGGTTCCATTATATATATATATATAGCAATAAGTTTGAGAAGGGCTGTCTTTGGTTGCGTAGCAAATAGTAAAAAATGGGTATAGCTTCTAACAAAACTGTTTATTGGTCGACGTTTCGATCGGATGCCGATCGGATCCGATCTATATATATATAATAATATATATATAATATATATATATATATATATATAATATATATATATATTATATATATATTATATATATATAACTATTAGCGAATCAGAAATGGGAAATGAGGGGCTCCGTGAAATAAGACAGAAAATAGGGTTGGCAGTCAAGAAAACCTCGGAAAGCAAAGGGAGGTTGTGGTGGGTGATAGAAAGAGATGAAGATTTTTTTAGTCGAAAAGAAAGTGCATTTGTTCACCACTTTCTTTTCGACTAAAAAAATCTTCATCTCTTTCTATGACCCACCACAACCTCCCCTTTTGCTTTCCGAGGTTTTCTTGACTGCCAACCCTTATTTTCTGTCCTATATATATATATATATAATTATATATATATAATATATATATATATAGCTGTAATTGTGTGTGTGTATAATTGTATTCAAGCTTTCCTTTCGGCTTCAAGTCGCTTGAATTGCTAAAGGGGTACTAATTATTCGGTAATTCGGGTTTTAATCATAACAAACTTTCATTTTACGGCCTCTGTCTTTCGGGTAATAAATTAGTATTTTGAGGTCCCCACGAATTTCAAAAGTGAGTTAACCCTGGGCCAATCCCCTCGTGGGTACGTATGCCAAAAACTTTGAGGACATCATCATCATCAGAAGCAGCACCAGCAAGCACGCAGCAAAGGCAGAATGGTGATGATGAATTCTTTTATTAGGAAGAGGAGGACCGAAGGTCGCTGGAGGGCGAAGAGGGGGAATAGGGAGGGAGGTGGGCGCCCACTCAATCACGCCGCCAGGCTAAGGTCACCTGGTGTTGCTTATGTTCAAGTATTTTCCCTATGCAATGCTTGCGTATCGGAATTTTGAAAGATACTATGGTTCAGTCTAAGAAGATCAAAGGAGGCAGAATACCAAGAAGAATTGGAGACGATTAAAGGTCCGTGTACATTAGTGCAATGGGACAGCGTTCCTTCATACCGTCAACTGTGCCGCCTCCACAGACGTGCCGAACAACGCTTCACCAGTCTGAGTCGCGTATACATATACAGGGTGTTGCGACGATAACTGGAACACTTTAAAAATTTTTCCCTGAGCGATCCGCCGCTCTGTTCGCGCTCAAACTTCACACAAAGGTCGCATTTTGTGGTCTATTGTGTTTGACACCGGGAACAACAACGGTACTTACCTGTTTATTCTGAAAATAAATAAAAACGATTTTCGCCTATGGGAAATGGCCGCTGATTTGGACGTGCGAGCCAGCGCAAGTTGATGTTGGAACGACGGAACACCTGCAGAGTGAAACGCATGTTTGGGATTCACGTACGGAGCCAAATGGTGCAGCAGACGATCAGAAAATGCACCTAGAAATGAGCTAACAGACGATCAGAAAACCCGGTTTTCGGGCTCGCACGTCCAAATCGCCGCCATTTTCCCATAGGCGAAAATCGTTTTTATTTATTTTCAGAATAAACAGGTAACGTACCGTTGTTGTTCCCGATGTCAAACAAAATAGACCACAAAATGCTACCTTTGTGTGAAGTTTGAGCGTGAACAGAGCGGCGGATCGCTCAGGAAAAATTTTTAAAGTGTTCCAGTTATCGTCGCAACACCTGTATAGTCTACGCCGGAGTTTAGCAACATGGTGTCGCCAGATCCTGGGGCGGAGTGGGGCTGGTTAGTGATTGGGAGGCCGTGAATGGCGGTCGCCACGGCACTTAGCCTGGAATATGGCGTCTGGAAATAGCAGACGCCAACGGCATCGCCCTGCTCCCCGTTGTACACCGCCAAGCAAGCGGCTCCCGAGCTACAAAGCACAGCCTCGACCTGGCGCGCCATCAATGAGAAATCTCTGCGCACGCTGTAGGAATTTATCTCAATGACATTGACATTGTTTGAAGAAAAATTTTACATCCCCTGAAATATAGCCGTACGTCTCCAAAGAAAATCTACACAGCTTCCTCAGAAACTTCGCAGCTGTTAATGGACCATATTTAGGGGAAATCCCCAAGGGAGTAAGTTTCTGTGAAGGAAAGTTTGACATCCGCTCTAAATGCAGCCATACGGCTACAGAGGAAAGCTATACAGCTTCCCAGAAACTTCGCAGTTGAAGTCCTGGTCCAGGATTCGAACCCGGGACCACCGCTTATTAACCGGAAGCAGTCGCCCTACCAACTCAGCTAACCAGGAGGCTAGTCGTTTGTAGAGCGAGAGCGAATTGATCACAACTCGAAGAAAGGACAGGGGTTAATCGACCATATTTAGGGGAAATCCTCAAGATGGAGTAAGTTTCTGCGAAGAAAGTTTGACATCCACCTGAAATGCAGCCATACGGCTACAAGGAAAGCTATACAGCTTCTCAGAAACTTCGCAGCTGAAGAAAAATGTCCTGGTTGATGATTTGAACACGGGACCACCTCCTTTCTAGGGTAGTTGCTCTAAGTACTGATTTCCCAAGGAGGCTAGCCGTTTGTTGGGTGAGAGCGAAGAGATGAATACCCCGAAGCGATCGACAGGTGTCAATCGATCGGCTTAGCGGAGACACCCAAGCTGGAGTACGTTTTTGCGAAGGAAAAGTTGATATCCACTTGAAATGCAGCCTTACGGCTATACCGCCATCCGGAAAACTTCGCAGTTGAAGAAAAAGTCTCCTCGGTCCAGTATTCCTGGTCCGTGAATTTTTCAACTGCAAAATTTCCGAGAAAGCTCTGTAGCTCTCGTTTATAGCCATACGGATGCATTTCAAGTAGGTGGTAAATTTTCCTGCAGAGAAAATGTATGGCCCCTTGAGTATGGGCCATAAATACGATCAGTTGACATTGAGGTTCCGCGATGCCAGAAAAGTCGAACTGTAGAGCGATTGGTCGCCAAACACAAAATTTACTACATCCAGAACAGCTGAAAGACGAGACGTCATTGCTAACAGAAAATCCAAGCGGAAACCGTTAGCCTAATGGGCTGCGACACGCGTATACCTGAGGGTCTAGGCATGTCGTACCCGGGCGACACGAACAGACTTTCATATTGCCCGATGGTCATTCTTAAACTGAAACAATCGAAAGCGCAGCAGCACCCGATATAGCACAGAATCGAGCGCATCGTTGTGGAAATAATACATGTAAAAAGGTTGCACAGAGCCTGTTCATATTTAACATTTATGGCCCACCCGCTGACAACTTGGGTGGCAGGAACAGATTTTTCGAGATGGTCTTCAAAGCCAACGCGGATTAGAAGATTCTCGAAGTGGATCACTTCAATGCACCCCAACATGGTATGGGCTGTAATAGGTCACTGAAGAAAGGAGAAGCGTCTACAACGTGGTTCAACATAACCTTACCATGTGGTATGATCTCCAGTACCGTAACCGAAAAGCCAACAGTGTGCCGATAAACACAACCCTCGGCCTCACTGTCACAAAAGGCTGCTCCCACGCTGAATGGCGGAGACTTTACGAGGCACTAGGTAATGACCAGTGCATTGTCCAAGTAGAAATTGACCATCGGCGAATACTTAAAAATTGGGAAGGCAAGAATCACAGACTCGCAATCATTTGGAGGTGAAAACAACCACCAATCACTAGACATGGACATGATCCTGTACGAATGTACAAGTCAACTGGTTGCAAGGGCTGACAGACTTACTAAATAAATGCAATGAGCTGAAAAAAGTGATAAATGCCGCCTCATTTCTTATATATCTTGGAGGCCCGCCGCTGCCTTACACGGAGGTGGACAAAAGAAAAGAGCAACAAGAAACTACATAAGCGCATTGCCCCCTTGACCAAGCATGCAGAGGAATACTCCGAACAACTAGGAAGGCAAAATTGGACCCAATAATGCTATCTATTAATGCTATCGATCGATGCTAACAGTTAGTACTTGAGGGATGTGGAACAACTTGAGGTCGCTCATCGGGGACACTGAATGAAAAACTACGACCGGGCGACACATTGAACGTCTCATACACAATTTCCTGGAGACTGAAGACGATCTCCTTAAGGCGGTGAAAGAGAAATTTGTCAGCGGTCAAGACCAAATGACACTCTTTTCGCTCCTCTTTAGCAGCGTACTCACAAACACCTCGCTGTCGACTACCCTTTTCAATGGCCGAACAGTGCTCCAAGAGGAAACAGGATTACGAAAAATGATTCGAAACTTTTAAGAAAAGGACAAGGAGTATCTTCTTGACTGAATTAACAAAGTATGCGAAAGTTGTACGATACCGGGGTCATGAAAGCATGCTGATATCACCATGATCCCGAAGCCTAAGAAGCCTATTGACCTTCCTAAATTCAGGCCGATATCATTGACCTCATTCATTGGAAAATAATGAAGCACATGAATCTGGACCATACAATCCCTCCCATGGAGGACAGCAACAAACAAATGAGGGTCTCAGACACAATCTATGGTTTCAGGCCATGCTTGTCGATCGAAGACATTACTGGTACAAATAAAAGACGTATTTACAAGCTCCCCACGTCACAGAAAAAGCCCCATCCTGGCGCTGGACGTCACAGGGGCATTGTACAATGTATCACCACAGGCCTTTCTCAACAGTTTGCAAGGCTCGCCATGTAGGGAGAGGGTTACAAGTATGTCCAGGACTTCCTTCCGTCTCGAACGGCCACAGTAGGTCTCGACAAGTTCGGGAGTAAAAATACACTGATGATTACAATACTCGCTAAGGCGAATTTTGTGCGCAGCGCGAACTGCAGTCTTCCTTGTCACGGCCCATATCTGCTGCGTCCGAGGAAGTGATCGCGAGATCAGCGAACCCACGCCGGCGCGCGCCACTCTGCTGTTATGCCGCAGCGCGTCGCCGCCGCCTGCCGGCGTGTTGTTCCAAATCGTGTTTGAACTTCTTGCGTGAATATCACGTAGTTCGGATAAGCCATGCACGGGGGAGCAGCGAGCATGTTTTTGGAAATCGTGTTTGAACCTCCCGCGCAAATGGCACGTGCTTCAGATTAGCGGCTAACGAAAGAGCGTCTGGGGAACGTGTCCGTGGGAGGGCGCTCCTTTGCGGCTACGCATGGAGCATGGAGAGAGGACGCCATAGCCGCGCTTGCCGCCCTCCTCTTCTCACGCTTCGCCAGGCGCTTCTCCTCGTTTTCTTTCTGCATTCGCTACTTCGTTCGCTCACTTGGTTACGCGGCAATAGACAGACGCCGCACCCGCGAAACTCAGGTACCGGCCACCAAAGGGCTGTGTCCTAAAATTCAAAGTTTCTGCAAGAGATAGCCCACAGGGCTCGGTCATCTCGCCCTGACTTCTTACATTGCGGTGATCAAGCTACCGGATAAATTTAACGCCATCCCTGGCCTTAATCACGACGTCTACGCAGACGACATAACTTTCTGGACCACGAGAGTGTAAACAGGAAACAAGCACGATTGCTACAGGAAGCCGTACACTTCCCCAAAGCATACCTGAGGCTTTGTGGAATCTCTAGGCCTCAAAAAATTCTGATTTTTTTGTACTCAGAAAGAGGACGAGATGTAGGCTACCTCCTGAAACAACTGACGAAGTGGTTACACTCAATGTACGTGTGTATCGCAATAGCCGTGACACAGCATATTCGGGCCGACTCTGCAAAAAGACGGAGCAGGCGCGTCTACCCTATCAAGGCTCCAGTGCACCATTACCGAAGTAACCCACCTGCTCGAGAGAGTAACGAACCTAAATACCGGACTCAAGGAAGCGGATACTAGAGTGATAGAAGCATTAATTATCCGCCGAGTTACCTACGGCATCCAATACTTAGGGCTCAGAATGCGGAAAGGGAGAAGCTGAACGATCCAAATAGGCAAACGCACCAACGCACACTGGGTCTGCTAGCCAAGACATCGCCCGAGAAATTACTTCAACTAGAAGTGCATGACACTTCGCAGTAACTCGTGGAGGCGAACAAAGTAAGCCAAATCGAGCGACTAAGGCTCACGAAATTGGTCGCACTAACTTACACCGTCTTGGATACGGCGCAGTCCAAGACACTTAAGATGAGGAGAAGCGCATAGCCCCGAGCCTGATGGAATGCATTATCATCGCCAACGTACGGCGCAACATGCATCCCGTATTCCACAAGGGATGGAGAGAGGGCAGGATAAGAGCCTTTAAGAAAATCCTAGGCCATCTCCCCTAATGTGACACCTGGGAAGGGGCGAAGCATGCAGTGTATAAGTGTATTCTTGGCTCCTTAGCGTTTTTGACCACGGAGATGAAACCTTTGTGGATAAAGGTATACAGGTTTGCTGTAAAAGTCTCTTGTATTCGAAGCACGAAGCTCTCTAGCGCGAGGCGTAAGCTAATTTCTCGGTGTTTCAGTACCGTGACTACATGAGACAACGATTACGACGACGACGATTACGACGACGAGAATGGGAGTCGCCGACAGCCCGAGCCTCTAAGGGGCGCCGCCCCTAAAAGCCTATGGCAGCGATAGCGAAACACAATACGTTGACGCCGCAAAGTACCCAAGCAGGGGAAACCGAGGACACGCGATATGCGTGATTTACAGTAAGGGAAAAGAGCTATGCTCGGCGACAGTGACAACGAACTACACCAACACCACCGAAGCGGAAGCGATTGCTTTCGCCCGTTCAATTACAGATACCCCAAATCGGAATATAGTAATAACAGACTCGCAAGCGACCTGAAAAATTTTCAATAAGGGCCTTACTTCCGCAGCGGCACTCAAAATACTCCTAAAGATGCAAAACCAATAATAGAAAAATCAACCGGACATCTATACCGCCTGCCATTCGTACGGGACACGAACCACTACCCTTACCAGTGTCACGGAAGCACAAGCAGCTCCCAGTCCCTGTTGCCACCTATCCCACGACTCAGCAGGGACATCCGAGAACACTGCATATCGTCCCGAATAAAATATCCACCTCGTCATCCAGAACTCACCAAAGACGATGCAGTTCAACTAGTAAGACTTCAAATGAACTATTTCCCCTCATGCCACGTAAGTGCAACCCAGTCTCCACATTTGCAACTGCATATTTTCGCGACACCCAACCCTTTCTACTATATTATGTGGGAGCGCAGAGGGGCCATGGAACTCCCAGAAATCCTGGAGCTGCCTACATAGCAGTGTGATACTCTGCTGGGCAGCGAAGTTCTGGAGAACTAGCGCCGCCTTGTGGTTCGGGCCAGACAAGGCATCCTGGACTACAGACGCTGCCCACACGGGATGATCAACGCTGGAGCTTTTTTTGGCGGAAGAACAAACGTTTATTTCTCTATCTCCTCTTTTCTGAGGTGGTTACGCGGAAACAAGGACAATCCCCCCAATTGGGCGCGCGTCCTTTCTGCACTGTGCATCAGCACATTCCAATCGCCACCACGGAATCATGGAAACCACTAAGCCGATGGCATTCGGGCCGAAAGAAATGCCGAGATTCCGAAGAAACCGGTGAGTAAAAGAAGCTGGAGCTTTGTTTAGGCTCTCATAATGATCTTAGCGTTCGCGCCGGCACCGGCAAGTACTGAGGCAAATTTTACTTTAGCTTCCGTTGCGTAAGTAGTTCTTTGCCCCATGACTACCCGTTGCGATCACGCCAGCGCTGGCAATGGTACCTTGCCGTTTAAGAAACTTCACTGGCGAATTTGCCCCGATGCCCTTCAAGCAGTCCGCTTACTACGGTTAGTGAGCCGTAGCTCTATGCTGGGCCACTGTATTCGCCACCTTGCGGCACGAATTGCTCACAAGATTCTTATTGAATGGGTTCCGCGTGACCTACTGACGGCCCACTGCAAGTCAAACGTAGAAGCCCGGCTAGCAGCCTCCACTCCATCTCCGACTTCCCCGTTATAGCTGGATCGACTATCCTGCTGACTAGAAAGGAACACCTCCGGTGCCGCACATGTGCTCTAATTCCACCGTGTGCTGCCTCCCTCCCCACGGGCGTTACCCTTGCCGAGGAGGTTGCGCTCAGGAGGATCCGGGTGGGGGTAGCCTTACGTCACGCCGTGGCCCACCAATGGCCTCAATACCGAGATTGTTTTACAAGCCCCAGTTACCCAGTTTGCCACCGAAGCGATGGAATAGTCAATATAAACCACTTGCTGTGGTCTTGCCTTGCTTTGCGTCCTACGAGGCTGCGACATCTTGCGGCGACGGGCCTCCCCGTAGACGACGCATCCGCATACAACGCATGGATATATGGGCCCCATCATCGTTCCGTCCTAAAATTTATACGGGAAGCGAACATTTTCATGTTCATCTAATCAACTTTCCTCATCATCAACTCATAAATCTTATCTATGCCCTGGGGCCAAATAAATGTTCTAAAAAACTTCACTGGCGTGATTGAGACATGGGCGATGTTTACACTTCTCTTTTAATCCCTGGAAAATTGCGCATCCGGGAGTGTTTGAATGCACGAGGGCGAATTGTCTTCCAGTTGACGGCGTCTATTCAAGAGGGGCCCAACGAGAACGCTTGTGTGTCGAGATTTTAGGGCGCACTGAATATCTCAAGGTTGTTAAACTTATTTAGCAGCCAACTCAGCTGCGATGCGGCTCGTGTCCCAGGTGGGCTTCAGACCATAAAATCCCTGCAACTTCAATTTCTGAACACCTTTATTTGGGCCTCACAACCTAGTGAGAGCCCGGTTTCCGGAGTTGGTTCTAGAATTTGTCTAAATTTTCCAAATGCATTCAACCAATTGAATAGTGCTTGAGTGGTAGAAATGCAAAAAAGGGAAAACTAAAGAAATTGTAGTGTAAAAATCAACAGACCTAATGTACATAAACTTACGAAATAAAAAATATCTATCTTACACACCGCCCTCACAGGACGGCGACAAGACAGACACGCCCCTAAAACGCTGATGGAAGTACAAATAAAACAATTGTAGAGAAAAACACCAACCATGTTACGCGCTGCACTTGCGCAAAATGCGATTGGCGATGTTAACACATTCAATCATTATAACAACATAAACGGAGACATTGGTCAAGTAAAATTAACAATGACATGAAAGGCAAAAATAGGAATTAAGATAACAAATGGAAGTAGCAAAATCAAAAGTAGAAATCTTCGATATCGCCCTCGCACAAAGAAGAGAAATAAACAATTAAAAGTTGCTGACGATAACTATTCTTCCTCCTGAAAAAATTGTGACCAGGGCCAACTGTCGTCTTCTCGGTCTCGCGCTTACTTGCTTCGTCTCTGTAAGTGATCGCGTGATCAGCGAACGCGTGGCATCGCGCGCTATACTCTGGCGTTATCTCTCAGCGCGGAGCCGCCACCGAGCGTGTTCTCGCAAATCGTGTTTGAACCTCCCGCGCAAATGTCATGTGGTTCGGATGAGCTGGAACCTCCGCGAAAGCGTGAGAGGGAGGGCACTCCTCGGCGGCCACGCATGGCAAAGTTGTGAACCGTACTTCATAAAAACGTGCTGTTGGGCTACTTGGTACATACTGAAAGGGAGGCTGAGCGCAAAAAAGACGAGGACGGTGGCAGACGCCACGTCTGCAACCAGCCTCGTCTTTTTTTTGCGCTAAGCCTCCCATTCATTGCGAAGGGGAGTGAGTAAGAAATACTGAGCCATGGTGACGCTGCGGCGCGCTGGGAAATGACGTCACAGCAGCGCGTGCAACCCTCCCCCTCACGCTTTTGCAAGGCGCTGCTCCTTCGTTTTCTTTCTGCTTGGGGTGTCTCGTTCGCTCGCTCGGTTACACGGCCATCGCCTTCGCCTTCGCCGCCGCCGCTGCCGCAGCCACCTAACCCCTGAACCGGGCTCCAAAGTATTGCGCAAAAAAAGCCTAAAAAAACCATCGAAACAACAGTAAAAAACAGCTTTTTTGCTGAATTTTGAGCAAAAAAGTACATAATTGGTGAAGCCGGGGCTCGTAATAGCGATAATAGTGTGAAATGTACATCATTCGTGAGTAGATAGAAAGGATAGTTGTAGCTTACGTTTCATTATTCGGGAGTGTTTGCCCAATGCACCCAGCCCATACAAATTCTGCACCGGATTTTTTTCCTCGCGGTTGGGATCAGCAAAACTCCCACCTCCCCTCTTGGGAACCCCTGTGTAGATGCGACGCATAGGGGGTTCACGTTGGAGCGTTGGACAGCGGGGGAACGGCGCTGGCTTGGTGGAGCGGAGCGGCGCAGGCACCGCGTTTTATAGCGCGCATAACGGTGAGGGGACGCGCCGGCGCCAGTGCGCCTGCCGCGACTATGACGCAACACAATCCACTTTAATCCAATCCAATCCAATCCAAATCCAATCCAATCCAAGCCAAGCCAATCCAATCCAAGCCAATCCAATCGAATCCAATCCAATGCCCCTCGTGAGAGAGTGTTCGCTATCGGAGAGGAGAGGGGGTGAGCGGCGGAGAGCGCAGCACGCGCGGCGGGGAGAGTGGGGGAGGGGCGGACGACAACGACGACGACGCCGACGTCGGATGCAGGGACAAGGCGGGTGAATGAGATGCCTTCGCATCTAATAATTCAATGTATCTAGCTATTCCGAATCGAATCCCGTTATAAACAAAAAGAATGGTGAAAGCGGTGTAGGCGTGCTCACGCGTTAGCCTGGCTTCCTGCTCATTTTTGTCACATTGCCTTTATTTAAACATTGCCTTTTTTTAACGACGACAGTCTTTCTTGGGATATCTACACGCAAAAATTTTGGTCTGTCTGCCTGTCTGTCTGTCTGTCTGTCTGTCTGTCTGTCTGTGACTCAATTCAGCCATCTAGCCAAAGTACCCTATGTAATACTCTCCCCAGAGGGCCTTAGGGTTTTTTTTAAATAGAATTAGAAATAGAAACTGAAGCTGCGCAATAGTCTCATACACCCACAGCCACATCTCAACTTAACGTCTTACTTCAGTTTGAATGTTGATACTTGTCAACATTGTTGGACAAAAACAGGACCTAACGCAAATATAAGGCAGAAAATCAATACATGAGCAGCATTTGCAGTGTTCCTTTAATAAAAAAGTTATGGATGCTTGGTTTATGCAATAGCAAACGAAATGCTACATCAACTGCATAAAATCGCCGCCTGCTGCTACCCGCGCCACCTCCTGGCGGCATTTAAAAAAATAAAACGGCAACAGCAACAGAAGGTTCCACTAGATGGTTCCACGTTCCGCTGCAACGTGGGGCAACGTGGTTCCATAAAAGTTGTAGTAGGGTGCCTCGGTTCACGTGGGTCTCCGCCGTACGGCCGCGCTGGCACCGAGGCACTCGACTTGGATCTGTGGAACTCGGTAAATGTAAATTGACTCGAGCAAACCTCTAGCGTGTTATCTTAGAAGTAATGAGACTGAGAGGAACAGCATGAGAGGTGAGCGGGAAAGAAAAGGGAGGCATTTACTTGGCAGGGGCGCCAGTCGACTATCATCGTTCGTCGACATTTGCAACGAAAGGAGCAGATACGTGGCCATTTTTTTGCCTGTGTCCAAGCTCTCTTTTTGTTTCCCACCTGTAATTTGTTTGTTTGTGGTGGTGCGTGGGCACTTTAACAGCGAAGCTGTTTTAGCGCAGGCTTTCAAGAGAGTTTCGGCTGGAATCGCGTCACGCTCTTTCTAGAGCAAATTTTTCAACCGGACAATAAACAGTTTCCGCTACACAAACATTTAGAAAAAAAATGAAGAAAGGTTCTGGGCTTTAGTATTTCGGTATAAGACGGCTTATGCTGCCCTTGGAAATATGTCTTCCCTGCAATGCCTACGCTCATGGAGGCGAAGGTGATATTAAGAAGATCGGTACAAGCTTAGTCTTTGTAGGCTGGCATTCCCACATTGCCTGTTGCATGTTGTATCATAATAATCTACGGCGGGAGTACCTGAATTCCCAAACTAGGCCAAATCACCGTCCTAATGACGGAACGAGTATTATTACAGAAAATGGTTCTGAACTCTTGGGTTATTCAAAGTATCCCAAAACAAATTGTTACTATTAGCCGCCAAGGCGAATTTACATCACGCCGACCTTCATTCGCTCACCATAATTAGTTCACAGTGAAATTGCAAACGTTACAGAATTACTGTCGGCTGTATACTAGGACATGGGCGGAGGGACAATGGCTGCAGAAAACGCCTGGAACTGTTGTTTTGTCGCAACAATACGGAAAAAAATGTGGTTGATCCCTCTTTCATAAGAATCGGTAAAACACGAAAGGGATATGTGTCTTCACAGGATCAGTTGAATGTTTATTCTGCATCGATATGAACCTGCACATCGCTATTTATATTGCTGAGTAGGTCAGTAAAAGGTACAAACAGGTCAGTACAATGGCTCCCCGGGTTAACAACATAATTAGCAAACATTTCAACATAATAAAACAGACCAATCGGTTGTGCACAGTTTTTGAAAGACGACCCAGAGTCGTGTACCGCCGAGAAAAAACCTTAGGGACTTAATAGTGAAGGCTAAGACAGGCCCTCCAGACAACGCACTGGGTTACCATCCGTGTGGAAAACCACGCTGCAAAGTTTGTCCCCACATTGTGCCAACCAACGAGGTAAACTCCAGCTGCTCCGACTTTGTGCATAACATAAAAAAAACCTTAAACTGTGACCCAAGCAACGTGGTATACAGACTTCTGTGCGACGTCTGCAGCATGGAATACATTTGTCAAACAGGAACAGCATTCCGATTACGGTTTAACAATCACAGGTCAGACGTGGCATCGACACCAAATCTACCACTTTCACAGCACCTCCGACTTCCCAACCACAGCTTCGAACGCATCAAGGTCGTGCTGCTCCAATCAGACCTTCGAAGTAACCTTGATCGTGAAAACAAGGAATCTTTTTCATCTACAAATTCCAATCACTGACACGTGGAATCAACGAGACCCCAGGAAGGCTTTCGTGCCTAAAGGAACTAACTCAACTAACTTCCCATCCTAATTGATACCTCAGATTCCGGATGATATCAAGCAACCTTCTTTCTTTTTTAGCATTACTGAGAGGCGCCGCCGGAAAAACACATTAAAAACCTTATATTGAGTGAGTACAGTGTATGGGGTGGGCAATACCTGATAATGTCAGAGAACATGTGTGCAGTTTGTTTATTTTTTCTTTTCTCTCTTGTGCGTGTGTCATTCTTATTTTCGCACTTTCTTCGGCCTGCTCTGAGAGTAATGGAAGGTTGTTGGCCGGCCCGGCTAGCCGTCGGCTGTGGTCATGCGAAGCCAGGTTTTGGCGCAATGCTGCCTCCCGCGCACCCCCCCCCCCTCTCCCCAGGCAGCGTTTGGATACTATGTCCTTCTCCTACCGGAACGCGGGACGTGGGGGAGGGGCCGTTGCGGCTCTGCGGCGGGCTGCACGCGTCTGAATGTCTACCCCGGTGCTCCCCCTTGCCCGCCTCCTCCTTCACCATTTGTTTTCCATGTTCACCTTTTCAATGCACAGCATTTCTTTAACTCACATGTAGCGTCCGATATCCGTCCGCAACAGCTCAGCGCGCAGGCGCGCCCTCTACCCCACTCCTCCTCTCCCACATCACGCTACCCTCCTCGCTCTCAACAACAGGTCCGCACCCCTCCCCCTACACTATATAAAAAAATAATACTTACCGGCGCCAGGTTTCGATCCCACGACTCTGCGAGCGGAACGCAAGGTACATGGTGCTCTACCCACTGCGACACAAAGCCGACACAGAATGGAAGGCTACGAACGCGCCTTATATCCTTGACTCATTCAAACTACGTCAAGAAGCTGCTGATACAACGCATTCACTACCTGTGGGAGGAACGCGAGGTACATGGTGCTCTTCCCACTGCGCCACAAAACCGACACAGAATGAAAGGCTACGAACGCGCCTTATATCCTTGACTCATTCAAACTACGTCAAGAAGCTGCTGATACAACGCATTCACTACCACCAACTCCCCAAAGACTAAACGTTAACGCAATACACCCACCCCCTATGCGACGCATTTACTCGAGTCCCCCTCGCGGGGAGATGGGCCCTTTTTTCTCTAGAGCTTTCCGAAGCCCACTGTGCGCAATATGGCATTTGTCTTCAGGTCTCACAACCCTCTCAAAGCGTAGTTCAACAAGAGTCTTTTCGTAATTATTTTTGTTCTTTTTACCATAACCATTTAGCGCTTTTCCGCGCGGGCTTACAAGTTTCAACTATTCCTCTCCCAACACCACGGGGGTTTATTCGTGCGGACATGATGGGTTTGTCCTTTATGCGCCCGGTTGCTCTCCGTCAACGCTGCGTTTGGGGCCCTGCTTCCCACTGGCCACTGTCTATTTTTTTTTATCCCCTCTCTTCTACTTGCGTTCCCACTGCTGTATAGTTACAAATGTTGTTGCTGCTTCCCCCCTGCTTCACTTTCCCTAAGGGTCCTCCTTTCTTCCCGAAGGTGAGAAGAAAAGGAAGTCCGCGTACCGGGTGCCAGGTTTTTGTGTCGTCGAAGAACGCAAGGTACATGGTGCTCTACCCACTGCGACACAAAGCGACACAGAATGGAAGGCTACGAACGCGCCTTATATCCTTGACTATTCAAACTACGTCAAGAAGCTGCTGATACAACGCATTCACTACCTGTGGGAGGAACGCGAGGTACATGGTGCTCTTCCCACTGCGCCACAAAACCGACACAGAATGAAAGCTACGAACGCGCCTTATATCCTTGACTCATTCAAACTACGTCAAGAAGCTGCTGATACGCATTCACTACCACCAACTTCCCCAAAGACTAAACGTTCAAACGCAGGTACGACCCACCGCGCCTATGCGACGACATTTACTCGAGTCCCGACCTCGCGGGGTAAGGGCCCTTTTTCTCTAGAGCTTCCGAAGCCCACTGTGCGCAATATGGCATTTGTCTTCAGGTCTCACAACCCTCTCAAAGCGTAGTTCAACAAGAGTCTTTTCGTAATTATTTTTGTTCTTTTTACCATAACCATTTAGCGCTTTTCCGCGCGGGCTTACAAGTTTCAACTATTCCTCTCCCAACACCACGCGCGGTTATTCGTGCGGACATGCATCGGTTGTCCTTTATGCGTCCGGTTGCTCTCCGTCAACGCTGCGATTGGGCCTGCTTCCCACTGGCCACTGTCTATTTTCGGTTTTATCCCCTCTCTATCTACTTGCGTTCCCACTGCTGTATAGTTACGAAATGTTGTTGCTGCTTCTCCCCCTGCTTCACTTTCCCTAAGGGTCCTCCTTTCTTCCCGAAGGTGAGAAGAAAAGGAGTCCCGCGTATGCAACGGGTGTGCAGAAGTTTTTTTGTGTCGTTCTAATAGAACCATTGATGAAGGAAGTCCCACTTCCGAAACTGTTGGGTATTTATAATAATGTTACCGAAACGTTATATAACGTTATATATATAGACTATTTATATGTATATATATATATATATATATATATATATATATATATATATATATATATATATATCCTCATTTCCCATTTTCTGATTAGCTACATGCTTAGCGAGGGCCTCTGTTCTGGCAGTCTTGGTGCCAAAGGGAGCTTAAGAGGGTTCAACGCTGGTCGACCACTCTCGACATGTCGTAGACACTCGAGTCACGGCCCGGGGGGTTAAAAAGAAGGTCCCCTTCACCCCGAGTAGTCCGAGTGGCGCTGGCTACCACCCCCAAGTGCAGGAAACAAAAATACCTTAACATAAATACCCGAGAAAGTGCTGGGAAAACAGCCCCGCCGGTAGCGTAGTGGTTATCGCACCAGACCGGTATTCTGGAGGTCGTGGGTTCGGATCCCACCCGGCGGGCATTTTTTCACCACTTTCTTTTCGACACAAAATTCTTCATCTCTTTCTATGACCCACCACAACCTCCCCTTTGCTTTCCGTGGTTTTCTTGACTGCCAACCCTTATTTTCTGTCTTATTTCACGGAGCCCCTCATTTCCCATTTTCTGATTAGCTATATATATATATATATATATATTATATTATATATATATATATATATATATATATATATATATATTATATATATATATATATATTATGACAGAATAAGAATTGGCAGTCAAGACAACCTCGGAAAGCAAAGGGGAGGATTAGTACGTCAAGATAAAGAATTTGGAAAATAAGAAAGTGGAGAAAAAATGCCCGCCAGGTGGGATCCGAACCCACGACCTCCAGAATACCCGGGCTGGTGCGATTATATATATAATTATATATATATATATATATATATAATATATATATATAATAAATATAGTCAAACCCGGATATATCGAACTCACCAAAAACGGTCATTAGTTCGATATATCGTATAATTCGATATATAAAGTTTAAAGAATTTGACAATGCACAGAACGTACCTCATCACTAACTGTTGTTTACTTGCAAGATACATGCTCCGCGGGCACACTAGCGCGAGAAATAGTCTCCGATCTTCTTTTGCTTCATCATTTTCGAAGCATTGTTGAGCACACACTTTTCAACATTGTCAAGTGACTCGAAACAGCTGAGCCCACAGCCTTCTATTGCCGCGCAGTGGCGGCGAAGAACGCTCAGCGCGTGAAGAGCATCGGAACATGGGGGCGGGGCGGAACTCGCTGAGTCCTCACAGTTGAACACAGATGAACAAGGCGTACCGATGCGTCGTCAACCGCGAAAACACGAAAAGGGAAGCATGCGTAGAAGCGAGGGGAGAGAGAGCCCGCCGCGCGAGACTGGCGAGACAGCGGGAGAGTGTGGTCCAACCACTATTTCCAGGGGGTGGCTGTCAGAGCGAGCGAGAGCGCGAGCGCTTGGGCTAAGTGACTTTTTAAACTGGGGGAGGAGGCGTAGGCCGCTCGCCCAGCTGCCGCGCGGGAAAGCCAACTTCGGGGGCAATCTTGCGCTGCCGAAGTTCGATATATAGGTTGCGGCTGCCTTTTTTGTTCGATGTAGCCGTACTTTTTGCTATATATTCTCCCGGTAACATTATAGTGCACAATAATTGTTCGATATATGGGATAATTCGATGTAAACGGGTTCGATATAGTCGGGTTTGACTGTGTATATATTATAGCACTGCACGGGCCCGGGCCGGCCCGAAAGCCCGGGCCCGACCCGGCCCGCGGGCCGGGCCGGGCCGCCCGAAGTCGATTATCGGCGGGCCCGGGCCGGGCCCGGGCTCAGTGCCACGGGCCCGGGCTGGGCTCGGGCTCAGTGCCGCGGGCCCGGGCCGGGCTGGGGCTCGACGCCACGGGCCCGGGCCGGGCTCGGGCTTGAATTCATAGGCCCGGCCGTTAATAGTTCCGACGTGAAGTGTAGAAAAGAGCATAAAATTGAATATTCTGAGTATACTTTTACGCGCTTCTTGATGTTAGTTGTACAAAATTGTTCTAAAACGTGTTTTGCTAGGGCTGATAGTCACTATACTGTAATTTTAATGACATTTCTGTACTGCATCAAGATTTTATATTTTGGTGTATAACATATCAAAGATACAGTTACAAGGAATTAGGGCCTAGAGGGGAAGGAATTAAGCCACCCTGGAGCTGTGCACCTATGTCTATGTACGTGTGTTTTAGATGTCGAACCAATCTAAATGCGGCTGCCGTGGCTGGCAATCAAACTCGCGTGCTAGAGAAGCGCCACCGCTTAACAACCACTCCAGGGAAAATATTTCTACGCACGCACATACTCGTGGATTCAAATGGAGAGCAAGAATTTCATTAATACCAACTTGTGACCGAAACAACCACATGAAGTGGCCAAGAGTCTGGTCATCAAAGGTGATGGTGTCTCTCGTGTAAGAATACGAGCTATTATTACGCCCATGTGGCGTGAACTGCAGACGGTGTGATCTAAAGCACGTGTACTTTTAAACCCTTTTTATGCGTTACAATTCAGGGCGTGCTTGTGCAGACTAGATGCTCCGTCTGATTTCCCGCTACGAAGACACTCGACTAAATAAATAAACTAATTTTCTTCAACGTCTAAGACCAGGCCGGTCACACACATGCGGGCCCTCCGTAGGCTGAAAAAAAAAAGACCGTGCCCGGGCTGGGGGTGGGCTTGAGACGACGGGCCCGGGGCCCGGGGCCCGGGATTGAGACGACGGGCCCCGGGGCCCGGGGCCCGGGCTTGAGCCGATGGGCCCGGGCCGGGCCCGGGCTAGGCTCACTTATGAATGCCCAAGCCCGGGCCGGGCCCGGGCTCGGTGTTACGGGCCCCGGGGCGGGCTCGGGCCGGGCTCGGGCCTTAAAATCAGGCCCGTGCAGTGCTCTAGTATATATATATATATATATATATATTATATATATATATATATATATATATATATATATATATATATACATTGTGGTGCGGAAGAGATACAAGTAAACCGAAGCCGCCAGACCAGCGATGCGTCAATAGTCCCGTTCGTGGTTACAGCGGTCAACAGTTCTTTATTAACTATCTCCTATCCTTTGAAGCCATCGTACGATAACAACAAAGGAAAACGAAGAACCAGTGAACTGAACAGGGATCATCAGCAGCGGGGATCACGAGAAGAGCGCGGGAGAGGCAGACGTGTGCCCCGCTTGCTTGCTGCATTTTTTCGAAAATAAACCAATTTCACATTATATATATATATATATTTTATAGATATATATATATAGATATATATATATATATATATATATATATATATATATATATATATATATATATATATATATATAATATCAGTGTGTCGAACCGAAAAAAATACCGGTTCGGTTACGGTTCGGGTTCAGGCGAAATCATTTCGTTCCGGTTCAGTTCCGGTTCGACAAAATCACGTACCGAACCGGTTCGCGAACCGGTTCAGGAGCTTGAACCGGTTCGCGAACCGGTTCGATGAGTTGAATTATGACTGAAAAAAAAAACATTTATTATTTTAAAAAACGACAGTCAAATCAAAATACAAACAAAAATTCAAAATGCTGTTGTTCCCCAAGGTCAGTGGCGCAATTTCGAAGCAATGTTTAAACAATTACGAGATATTAGAAAACAGATGAAGTGGCGACGATTTACCACCTACTTTCTCGCCCAGATTTTATGTTGTCCTAGAGACTATTCATAAAGCCACCACAAAAGAGGTATGACGGTGGGATATATTTTCTGCCCTTTCCTTTTTTGTTGAAATCGCAATCGTCGCTATGGAATCGCCCATCACGATAACCTTGAAGCCTTAAATTTAGGCCTGCATAAACCATTGGCGTACTTTTTTTATATTTGTAACAAAACTGTAAAATCATACCACAGGCACATAAATACTACCAATGGATTAGATTATTTGGTCACCCTGAATAATTTGTTAGCGGTCACCTTATGGAATGTGTTCGCCACACTTTTGTTAAAAGTAAGCTTCAGTTAACGCTCTGTCACTGCATGATTGCTCTGACCACTACAATTCTTTTTCGGTAGCTATAAAAGATGAGTGCATTACAAAGCACTATGTCATCGTACCGCCTGACCCCCTGCCATCGTTCCGTGCGCTACATTGCGGAATCTTATAACAGATTATGCATTTACAAAAATGAAAGGAAAAATTTGACGCGCGGAGCTATGAGATGGGACTTTTTTTGGCTAGACGCTCTTTAATTCGTCCACAGCAGTACTCCCCTCCGGAACGAGTAGCAGTAGAAGTAATGTAGCGAGTTGGGCAGTCGGTCCAAGTGCACCTTCAAAAAAAAGCAGATCTAAAGAGGCAAAACTGCATCAGCAGCACGGCTTAGCCACTGAGCAGCTTCTGCGGTCACACTTGTCAAGTATTAACAATTGCTGGTGTCGGACCTTTTAAACAAATTATGAAATGCAAAAAGTTTGCACAGATCGGGTGTGGGCTTTCGCTGTTGCGCAGTGGAGCACTCCTGCAGCCTGATTGCTCCAATAAAGTCGCAGCTAGGGAAGGGCAAAGTCGTTTTTTTTTCCCCCGCAAGCTGCCGAGAATGACATTTCGTTTGGTCAGCTTGCACTACGTTCGCGCTTCCAGAAGCAACAGACCATTGCTGCATTGTTGCTCATTCATTGCTGCATTGTTGCCCTGTTGTTACATAAAGCGTGATAGTAGTGTTCAATTGTCGGGAGGGAAAGTGCGCGAGCGGGTACGAAGTTTATGGTACGTAAAGAAAAAAAAAGCGTGAATTGCATTGACTGTGCAATATCAACCGCGGAGGGTCGAACCGTTTCGGCATAAACCGGTAACCGTTATTTTTTTTCGGTTCAGTTCCGGTTCGGGTTCAGCCTGATCAAAAAAAACGGTTTGGGTTCGGGTTCAGTTCCGGCAAAAATACCGGTTCAGTTCCGGTTTTTGGTTCGGTTTTGGTTCCGGTTCGACACCCTGATATATATATATATAATATATATATATATATATATTATATATATATATATATATATATATATATATATATATATATATATTGTGAGTGCTTATGTCGCGTCAGCAAGGCCTGGACATCTACGACACTTCCAGGGACTTGTTCATACACTGGGCAATCTCCCGCATTCCCTCCTCGTCGTTACATTATCATTCTCAATAACATTACCCAATCCTCTTCTCTCGTGCATCATCATCATAGCTCTCGGTATGGTGTTCGGAACCCACTGGATCGCCGAATAAACGTCCCGCTGCACCCGTTGCTCCAGGGCCTTACAATAAATTTATTTATTTATTTAATTTCCTGCAGCGCCAAGATGGCATTATAGCAGGGGGGAATTGAACATGTGGTCATATACCTGGGGCAGTCAGGCTACAACACATCGCTGAACATCGTCACAAATACAAAAATAAAAACAGAACTACAAGTCTAACAGATACTTACTAAAAAGCGCGTCAGTGGTATATATGTATATATATGTATATATGTACACATACATATGTATGTATGTGTAACAAATATATTTATATATATATATGTATATATATATATATATTCAACATTTTTTCGACGAGTCCCTCATTCCTTACGATATTACGCCGTACATGCATCGCTGTATCTCGTCGTCCCACTGCAGACTCCTCTCGATGCTGCTGTCCCGCCGGTGCAGCTCGCCGGTCGCTCTGGCGCTGATGAGCTTCCTGTCGATGATAACCGTGGGTCTGCTCTTCCGATACTCGATCGTCACCACCGACATCCGTGAGCACTTCCCCAGAGCGCTTTGCAAGCAGGAAACCGACGTGGTCATCGCCGTGAAGACGTGGCCCGGCCACTTCGACAAGAGGGCGGTCATCCGCCATTCCATGGGGAACCCGGCGGTGCGCGCTGTCCTGCCGTGGCGTGTCGTCTTCTACACCGGATACACGCTGAACCCCGCAAGGTCAGTGCTAGGCCCGCTTGGCCGCCGCAAGCTCTACCGCAAAAGAAATGGCGGTTTATCTCCTCTCTTCGCTGCAAATATCGTCCAAAGGAGATAGCCTTTGGACGTGCCTGCCTCGTAGCCGCTTCTCCTGTCCTCCTCACCCCGTCCTCCTCACCCCCTCCTAAGGCAACTAGGCGATTTCGAGTGTGTCTCATACGACATCGGTAGTCCTGTCGGATAAGGAGGCAGCGTTCTTAAAAAAAGAACTGGTCGTGGTAATGACTGACACGTGTGGGACAGTGCCAAGCGATTCCGTTATTTTAATCTATGTATAATCGTAACCTTTCTGTATCTCTTCTCTTGCTGCTATTTATTTCGCCCTGATTCCATAAAATTCAGTTGGGACTAGCGCTTGTCCTTGTCTTGTCTGTCCGTGTGTTTTTTGTGCGCATAAGATGAGCGTTATAGAATACCACCTAGCTCGAACGCAAGCCATTCTTCAAGGAAGTCATCTTTTGGGAACTTTTCCAACCAAGCTTTGAATTTGGCTAGTTAATTCTTCATTGCACGGTGATAACAGCGCTTAGTCGAGCACAGGGAAAGAAGTACACTGACACGAACTCTGACCACAGCTAAGACATTTTTACTGCCCCAGGCAATGCTAGGGAAAAGCAGAAGGGCGGGAGACATATCTGAAGAAGGTAAACACTCTCGCATCTGTAATTTTTTTGTGTGTGTTTGTATTCACGGAAGTATGTCTGACGTCATCCTAATTCACCCTTCACATTGCCTGGTGCAATAAGACCCTCTTAGCTGTTAGTCAGAGCTGGCGTCAGTGTAGTTCTCTCCCTGTTGTTGTGTATGAACTGTTATCGCCCTATAACTTTTCCTACTGCAGGGCTTGGGGTACTGCCGTCGCAAGCTCGAGGCTCGAGCGCGAACCCTTCTTGCATTTCGATTAAAACACTCTTTATCCCGTTTTATTTACATTTGTAATGCAAAAAAATAACCCCACATGTATTTTTAAATTAAAGAACACTGCCTTGTACCATCTATACATTGCTGTTTGGTCGCAAACATGCCTAAGGTTTTCTTTTTGCTTAGTGATGTTGACACGTATGCAGTACAGTAATGCCTCGTTAACTCGAACTGGCATATCTCGAAAAATTCGCAAAGTCAAAGTTTTCTGCGGCACCTAACCATTTCCATTACGTCCCATGTATTTGTTTCTTTATTTCTAAGTATTTTTGTGCGAAGCTACGGATATCTCCAAATCTTGACTAATAGTGGAAAGAAAATTTCGCCGCTGAGGACCGTTTCACAAGATTCGCGCGACGACTGCCGCGCCCAAGTCCGCCGATTTTTTTTTTTCGTTTAGCCGCAGCTACCACAAACCTTATGTTTTCCCCGAACATGAAGTATGAGCCTACAGGCAGATCAACTTCGCCAAGCAACCCAATGGCACTAATGTGGCGTTAGAGACATCCGCAGAAGGGCAGTGCACTAGAAGATAGAGGTGTGTCGCTCGGGAAAAACCCCAAAGGAGAGCGCGGGTCCCTTTTGCGATGAAAAAAAAAAATTGTATTGAGCGCAGGCGTTCCGCGGAGAACTTGATATTTCATAGAAATTCTTCGCGCGACTTTGCTTATTTCAAAAATAGGCTTAGCTCGAAATATTTCCCGTTTTTACTACTTCGAGTTAACAAGGTATAAAAGTATGGCACCAAATTTCACAGTTTGGAAGAATTTCCCTGTCATGTTTGGACGTGCCATTGAATCAAGGGATGGACGGACGGACAGACAGACAGACGGGCAGACACAGACCTAAATTGGCAGGAGGAGGGTCCTCCTGACAAAATAATGCTCTTTCTCCCCCCTCTCTCCCTCTCACTCTCCCTCTGTTTTTATCATCTCTTACACTCTGCGAAGAAGGGCGAGCAGAGAACATGCTCCCCCCTTTATCAGCTGTATGAAACTTTATTCCAGCGGACCAACATGGGCCTGTCTCTTTCTGTCCCGCATAAATCCAAGCATTCATAGCAAACGAGAATTCCACATTTCACAAGCCGTGCAAAAAATAGGTATGCAAGTAGAATAGGAAACGAATAGGCAAAAAATAGATTAAAACCGGGTAAATAGTTAGAAATAGGTGAATAGACAAACCGTCAACAATAGGTAAACAGTGCAAAATGTAGGTAAAACTCGGCGTAACGTAACAGTCATCTTAGTGACTAACTGACGTACAATTTTTTTGCGATGGCTGTGACAAAAGATTTGCAGTCCATTTGCTACAACCTTACTCCGTCAGTAAACGGACGTATACTGACAGCAGTCAAGAAATCTCTAACGTGTGCTCAATTTTAAATATACCGCGTTCAACTGCTCCAAAACGGGCGCCTCGATGCCAGCGCAGCCGTATGACGGAGACGTGCGTGAATCGAGGCATCCTACTTGAACGTTTATAGAACCACGTTGCCCTGCTCGACGAGCGTTCCAAGTGGAACGTGGGACCTTTCTAGTGGAACGTTTCGTTGTTGTTGCCGTGGTTGCTTTTGTGGTTTTGTTTTTTAAATGCCGCCATGTATCGCAGGAAACAGCAGGCGATGGTTTTCTGAAGTTAATGTAGTACTTCATTTGCTACTGCAAATACCAAGCATCCCTGAGTTTTTGAATAAATTAACAGTGATAATATCACTCATGTATTCATTTTCTGCCTTAAAGATGCGTAATGTCTTGTTCTTGCTCAACAATGTTGACACGTATGAGCATTAACACCGGACTTAGACGTTTAGATTTGGCTGTGGGTATAAGACTATTGCGCAGTGTCGGTTTCGAGTCACAGACAGACAAAAATATCTGTATTTAGGTAGCCCAAGAAAGACTATCGTCTTTAATAATTTCAAGGAGTTTCGAAGCTAGTTAGCCTTCTTCGCCAATGGAGACTTAGTAGTTATCTACGGGCTAGCAGAGTGACCAAGTAACCTCAATGTGTAGTGAAAGTATGTCTCCAACGAGGGAGTATAAAACAATTTGAACGGGTTGTGTGAAAGACCGAGATCGTGACGAAACCTCTAGGCTTCGAAACTGAACATCTGGGCTTCGCCACTTTTTCGAAGACTGCGCAAGAGATACTGTCATCTGACGGGGTGTGGTGACGCAACAAGATATGATTTTTTCAGATATATGCACTATGTAAGCTAGCTCTGCGTCTTTGTTACGTTTTCACAGAAGCATTCAGGGCTTCCAAAAAAAGAGGTTTTGGGCAGCGTAGATACAAACGCGGTTTGCGAGGCTAGAATTTGATGAATAGGCTGATTGAATTCTAACAGTTACCCTTTGGAATTTTGAAGCATTGTGTTACGGTAGCTATAGCTTACATACGACTCAATAGGTTTGATATTTCATATTTATACTGCCAAGTACTCTCAACAAAGTTGCAATGGTGGATGCCCCGAGTGGGCTTCGGCACTGAGCGTCTTCCATCTTTTAAACTACCGTTGAAAAAACGTGTAGCTTACCTTTTTTTCCACACTAGCTAACACAGAAACACCCGTGTAACCCAATGACCGTTTCTGCGAAGTACACCTGTTGTCCCCAATGACCGCTGTACGCTCAGTGCTTCATCAAATGACAGCGACGAAACGAAGGATGAAATGACGCAAAACTAATTTCCGCTAACATACCTCTCCTGTTCGCACGTCACAACCCCACTGCGCAGGTCCCGCACGTTTCTGCGCGAGATTCTAAAGGGTGATCTGATCATCACCCCTTTCGAGGCGCACGTCCGCAACAGCGCCAACGCCTTCCTCAGCGCCGCCCGTTCGGTCTACGAGAGGTGCGGGCCAAGTCTGCGATTCTTCGTGCACACCAACGACTCCACCATGGTGGACGTGCTGGCGATGAACAAGTTCATCTCAGGCCTCAACGCCAACGACTCCTCCATTCACTGCGCGGTCGTTAATGACGTGCCGGTGGACCGAAACGTCAACAGCTCGATGTACATGCCCGAGTCCCAGATCGAGGACACCCACTTCCCGCCCCACTGCGAGGGCGATGCGTTCGTGGTCGGCGCTAAGCACCTGAAGCGACTGTTCCTTGCCTCCGCTGTCATGCCTCCGTATCCCATCCTGGGTGCTTACGTGACCGGACACCTGGCGGTCCTGGCTCGACTGAGCCTCAACGACATATTGGCAAAGGTTGGACGGGCTGCGGACAACTTGGGGCTCTTTCTGGCAAGCCGCCAGTTCCGCGGTGGCTGTATTCGGGGTTTACGGTGTAGTTTATGTTAATGTTGTGTGGTTGTAGTCCTTCATTATTCAAGGAAAGGCCATGCGTCCAAAACAGCGGTGCGGGAAGGAGTAGAAAGGAGGAATAGTCCTTGATGGCCACATCGATATTCCCATCAGAAAACGGTGGCCAGGCTAACGTTCACATTCGATCTATCAAGGGAATTTTACGATAGGGTAGACCCAATATACATTAATCTTGAGAGACCACTCTCTACGCCAAACATCCCAAGGTCTGTCAGAAAATTCGAAGCCTTCAAATAGATGGTCACATTGAGAGGTATCTGCATGCATTGCGTTGGTGAAAGTAGGTCGGTGCAGAGAAAAAGCGGAGCAGCGCAAGATTAGGTGCTCGATGGTGCGAATATGGTCGTCCGGCAGTGGGCACAGTAAGAAGGGGCAGATACCGTCTGGTAAATCCATTTTAACACGTAAGTGTTTTATTCCCGGATACACGAAGATTTCACATACGTCATATCCGTCACGGAAGTGACGCCAGTACAACGAAGCAAGCGGCCTGTAAAGGGTGCACCCCTGCACATACAGGTTCTTCTTGCGGGAAAGCAACCTTTAGTACTAAAGGGTACGCTAAACTTAGGGTTGTTCGTTTTCAGGTATTATATTTAACGCGAAAGTGTTTTATGCCGGGATACACCAAGATTTTACGAAAATGACGCAAGTACACGTTTGCCGAAGCGACCCGCCAGCAGGACGTCGCTCGCCAAGCAAACCCACAGAGCAGCAGCCGACCCGCAAATCATGCTCAGCTGCATATTTCGCTGCACATTTCAATTTCGTGTTTTACCGATTCCTATGACAGGAATCGACCACAGTTTTTTTAGTGATATGGGGCGTCAGGGCTGCGCGGACCATAGATTTGTTGACGAATATTTACACAGAGCGAGGCATCGGGGGAGCCAGAGACTGGTAGCCAGGGGTAACAGAAGACAGACAAGACTTGAACCCCTTCCACTAGTGTGAATATAGAAGCTAGACCAGCAAAGCCTGTGGGTGGGTAACTATATTGAGTTACGTATGCAATGTTTTCTTTGAAGTCACAGTCATTTTAGCGGCTAATTCACGTATTATTTATTTTGCTATAGTTGTAATCAAACTACCGACTCGTTCCTTCTGAGTAATTGCGGATGTCATAAGGTGCTGGTGTTTCTTTAGCATCCCAAGAACGCATATTGAGATAAGTCCGCTGTCGTAGAGAATGGCTGCCGTAGATTCTTTACGGATATTCACAGCCATGATGACTTGGGAGATTTCTTCATGGCGGCAGACGTCGTCGCCAGTGCTTCGGTTTCGACTTTGCTTTTAGTTATAACGCTCACGATGTTCACGAAATCACTTACGCTGTTTACCACGCTTACCACTGCGGCTGGATGGGCTGAGTAATTGTTCCATCCTTGAATCGTTCTGAAGGGGAAGACCATGGTACTTGTATTTAAGTAACTTCGTGCGGGCTTGCCTGCGGCATTCTTGATGGTCGGAGCCAGTATTGCGCGGGGGTGGAGCTACTCTGGTGCTTCTACTCAACACTTGTGGCGCAGTTTTCGGTACAAAATTACCCATGTCCGTGGTGTGGTATAAGCTGCCTCCGCGCAGTTACCGAGAATAAAATCCATGTATGCCTTTACTCTCTATTTCACAGATAACCGCTATTAGTGACGAACCATGGGAGCCAACCTCTACGCCTACCGAACGACCCCTGTTCGTAACCAACATGACAAAGCTGTTTCAATGGAAGCAGCGGTGGTTTTGGGACTTCTTCTGCCGTGACGGCGACGACAACATCACGACCGCACTCAAAGAAAAGGTGGTGGAGAGGACGAAAATTGTTGTTAAATAGGGAAACAAGAAACAGGGGATCCCCTTCAAGTGCCGCCATCTCAACATCGAATGGCTCCTTCGTGACACTTTGTTATATATTTTGTTGTTGCACTTCACGCCTGTAATTGTTGATGCTCCTTGTCTCAGAATCCTTTCCGCATAGTAGAGGAACAAGGCTGCTTCATGCCTTTCGAGCCTCGGTTTGCTTCTGCGGGAAGGTCGGAGGAAAATGACAGAACGTGTCGTCTGTTTCCTTCTTCCTTCTTTCCTTATTGATACGTTTACTGGAAGAATTCTATTTATGGTCTGAGCGAAAGTAGCCAGCTGTTTAAATATCACTGTTCTATCAATTGAGCACGTGCCCGTTGGTTGTGTTCATAAACATTTTGTACTGTTGCGTTTACCTTTTTTGTAGGTGCAGAGTAGTTCGTTTTTTTTTTTTACTTACTAAACCTTGCTATACTCGGTTACAACTTAAGAACGGCAACGGAAGTTGCCGCTGTGCCTCATCACCGCAGCCGGATGTTACTCTGCGCGCCGCAAGTAGTGCGTTACTGGGAATATTTTGAACATGGAACGAGCCGTTTCTGTAATTTTCTGTACTTACTATGCTTATAAAGTACTGCAGCGACGGCAGACAAACTACGCGAGGAAGTGCAGGCGATATCACGCATTCATAGCATCTCCGTTCAAAACGCGCGCTCCCGTTGACATCCGGGTCCGTCGCTTAGGCGGAGTGATACCATATATGAGCTATTGCCGTTCTTAACTTGTTCCCGAGTATAGACCCACTACCAATGGACAGACGATGTAACCACTGCATTATGTCAGATGTGCGAGCAAATCGAAAACGTACCCATGGTATTGGTTGTGTACTACCACTTGCATCAAGCCATTACACGTTCGTGTAAGTACTCTACCTGCTTGAAGCACTCACAATCTGCCCTTTACAAAATTTGGAGACGGGGACATCGTACAGTTCAACCCTGCACCTTTAAGAGTCGCGTGCTATACCCATTAGGTCACAGAGACGGGCATTGAAAAGAACGAAAAATTCAGGACAAGAGTCAACTTTTGTTACCTGCGACGACTGTATACCATGGCCCAAGGAGTGGAAATGAACGGGACGACGGTGAGGTGGTGGCCGTTTTCGCAGAGTGTAGAGTTCGCTGCCCTTGGATATTCCAGGAGGTGCTCGAGAGAATTGGAGATGATAACCTGAGACAGTAAGCGAGAATTAGGGCTTTGACTTCGGAGCCAAATTTGGAGCTGCGAATTGGCCATGACCTTCTTGCGGCAGCTGACATTGTCCTTAGACGATTCTATTGAGTTAGTACATTGTGATTGTAGGTGGGCATGTTGAAGACTTCCACAGATGAAATTTGTTGAATTGGGTGGGGTGGGGGCAATATTATAAAAACTGGCTGCGTATCTGCTCCTTTCGTTGCAAATGCCGGCGTTAGACGATAGTAGCCTGGTGCCCCTGCAAAGTAAAGGCCTCCCTTCTCTTTCCCGCTCACCTCTCATGCTGTTCCTTTCCCGTCTCAGTTCCTCCGAAGATAACACGCTAGAGGATTGCTCGAGTCAATTTAAATTTATGGCGTTCCCCTGCTCCAAGTCGGTACCTCGATGCTAGCGCTGCTGTACGGCGGAGACGCGCGTGAATTGAGGCACCCTACTATAACATTTGTAGAACCACGATGACCTACAGGGCGAACGTTCCAAGCGGAACGTGTATCCCATCTAGAGGAACCTTTCGTTGCTATTGCCGTTTGACTTCTTAAATGACGCCAGGAGGTAGCGCTGGCAACAGCAGGCGACGGTTTTCTGCCGTTGATGTATTATTTCAGTTGCTATCACAAGAGCAAAGCATTCATAATTTATTAACAAACGACCGCTGTAAATACTTCTTGTGTATTGACTTTCTGCTTATATTTAAATAATATCTTGATCTTGTTCAACAATGTTGACAAGTATGAACACCGACACCGGACGTAGACGTTTAGATTTGCCTGTGTATATTATACTATCGCGCTAATATGATTTCACTTTGGCCGGGTGGCTGAATCGAGTCACAGATGGACGTGCAGACATACCGAAATTTCTGCGCTTAGGTAGCCCAAGAAAGACTATCGTCTTTAATAGCTGTTGTGATCGACACTCATCAATCCACGTAAGTATATTGAGGTTGCATACCAGGGATAAAGTTAACGCCACTTGACCTAGAAACCTCCTGCCGAAATAAATAAATCGAGTTCTCTCTTATCACATTTTTTTCTTTTTCTTTATTGTAGCATGGATATTGGTCAAGCCGAGCAGTCGCCTGCTCAGGGTACCTATGGTCGCCGTAGTGTGTACCGTCCCCCAGGGAGGGATCGGCGCCGTGTTTCTTGGCGACCGAAGTAGTTCGAAATCGACGACGTAATATGCGTGCCCCACGCTCGCGCCCCGCAGTCAGCCAGCCATCTTCGATGCTACCCGTTGTCCTGATATTCCTTGCTTCCTGACCACTTAGGTGAAGCACCACACTTAATAAATAATTCATCGCCACCCTGCTGTTCACACTTGCGTCTACCAGGACCCATCAATATTTTCAAATTTACATTCAAAATTCTTTCCAACCACTCTAAATTTTTTTAAAACAGGACCGTGTAGTTAAATAAGATCTTCATTTCTAGCACTGATGTCTGGCTGATTCACTTGTGCGAGCATGTGCCATTCACCAAGGATTATCAGCTTCCTCAGCTGGCAGCCTGAAATAGGTTAGCCGAGATAATGGCACTCCTGCTGCCAGCATTTGATGCAAACGACGGGGAGGAAGACGTGGACACATAAGTGTTTTTGATATCACCGTGACTTTCACACGGCTGTTGTAATCGTCACGGGAAAATATTTCTGGCCGGATATTTCGTGAGGCCGTCGCAGCTGATGTCAATTTCAGTGACGTTTTGTTTTCTGGCTGAATTCCGCCAGTTCGTCTTACGCTTACAGTCCAATCACAGGGGCAAACGCCGGTGGTTGTTGAAAAACTTCAATTCACACACAGCGCGATTCAGGGAAGGTTCGGAAGATAGGAAAGGCGGAAGACCTGTATTTCGCCTTGTGAGAGAAGCAATGCCTGAAGGATGAATTTTCGCATTGGAGCGACAAACAGCTATGGTTAATTACACATGCGCCACTGGTGGTCAACAAACGAGGGAAACAGGGAGGCTGAAATCATCGTGATCACCATCATCATTACCGATGTCGTCAACAACAAATTTCCTTCGTCTGCAGTGCGTCCTGCTACCACTGGCGTGGAATGGACCAATCGGAATGGTCAGCGGCTAGAACATACTGGTCAGTCGGGATAAAAATCTTAGCGATACAGGCCCCAACTTAAAAGCATCAACAGGCATCAACAGACATCACCTAATATAAAGCGCACTAGTACTAAGGTGAATCCGCCGGGAACAAGTTGTGCCTCATGTTGGCTGTGTATATCCTTGTACACAACTATAATCGGGCTAAACCAACAGCAACCAAGATTTTAAGAGTAGAGAACCCTGCTCTTCAAAGATTCACGTTAATTTTTCAGACGGCAGTCTTTTGTAGCCTAGTGAAACAAAAAAATTTGCTCTGCCTGTCCATTGTGTGGGTCTGACTCTAACGATCCCTCCACATGCGGCTGCCGTGTCCACGGCGCCAGCATGGGAAGCAGGCAAGGCACGAAGGCAACCGACCACAATCTCGAAGGTGGTTTATTCCCAAAACCACCCTAGCGCTTCCCTTCTGCTACGTCGTCTCCGGGTACCGCGTTCCTTGACCGGCCCGAGTCGTTTGACTCCGGCGCTACCGGTGGACGAAGTCATTTCTAGCTGGAGGTGAAGATACTGGTCGCACTGCCGCCGCACGCCGTGATGCCCGTAGCCAGTCGCCTCATGCAGCAGAAAATTCTCTCCCACATAAACCCCACTCCCGACCCCTCTTCTCCACACGCTCCCCTTCGCCGCAGCATTGCTCGATTGAATGAATGAACAAAACTTTATTGGGAAACTACCAGCCAGTTTGGGTACCCTGCGTTCAGGGCACCTCTAACAAATTTCTTTACAAAATCTCCCCGCTCCCGAGTTGATGGTGATGATGATGATTGCTATTGGTTTCCCCTTTGTAGCGGGGTGATGACATGCCATCTTACCAAAAAGGACTAATATACCCATGTTTACACTCTTGGTTTAATACTAGTGCTGCTTAGGGCAGGCACAAAAAGCTTATTAGGCACAAAATACTTTTTTCCTGTTACATACAGGTGGCAACTGTCATAGGCAATATTCCCCTCTCTGATTTTCGTCCACCAGCATTTTAATCTCCTTTTCGTCCCCTCGACAGCCTTGAAGTTAACTTCCTCTGTGCGCCGGGTGCGCCGAAGCGGTGGCGCCATCTCACGTGGCGCAAGCGAACTCGTCCGTCGGTCTCGCGTCGTCGCGATGCGATGCGTTGATGTTTTGAGTGGGGGAGGGGGGGGAAGTGAAGGAGAGAGAGAGAGAAAAAAATACATTATTTAGTGGCACGATAATTTCTCAGATGGTTGGCAGCCGAATCCAGCTTGGATCCGACGGCGGCGTCAATGTCCGGGCAGTTCACGAATGAGGTGGATGTGGTGGCGTGCCTCGCTGAAGCCCCGGCCGAGGATCCGCATGGATCGCCAGAGCCACGAGAGCCATCTGGATGTCCTTGTCGGGGCTGAGCAGCGCGTCCTCCCAGCCTCATTCGTCGCGAATAAAATTGTTGGCCTGCATAGTGGGGCACTGCCATAGTATTCGTTGCATGATTGCCCAGTCTCCACAGGAAGGACAGAACGGTCTGTATAACGTAGGATATATTCTGCTGTACAGTGCGGGCGAAGGTAGAGTGCTCGCCTGGATTTGCCCGATTTGCTCGTCTGGAGGGCCCGAAACAGTCTGTCGTGGTTTGCCGTCGCGTCGCCGCCGCCGTCGTCGAAGAGCCGCATGGACAACAGCCGTGCCGCTGTCTCGGAGCGCCAGGGGCGCATCGTTCGCCAACCCCGCCCCGAGTCGGAATAGCGGGTTTCTGAAATTCCCACCTTGTCTGTTGTCTCCCTTTATGCCTGTAAATTCAACCACCTCGACGAAAGTTGATCCAGCACCTGGACTAAGTTCTCGGAACGATAGAATTTACTTCATTTCTTTCTTCTCCACAAGACGTACATATGGTAACGAGGCGGCAGGACACAGGAAAGGAACTATGGAAGATGCGAGCGATGCATTTACACTATGTACACGATGTCGCCCTTGGAGAGCCCCACAGCTGGGTCTTCCGCTTCTTTTCGGGAGGTTGGGTCCACCGCTCTCTTCTTCCGGTGACACATCGCCCTCGTCGAGAGTGACAGTCCTGGTCGATGCCGTTGTAAATGTACTGATGCGGTGATGTCGCGTGATGAAAAGAAAAGTGGAGAAGTCCTCGCCGCCAAGGATGAGGATGATGGTTGTTGTGGACGCTGTCCCCAAAACAACAATGTCCGCCGACGCAGTGAAACAACGTCCATAAGCCTCGGAGACCAGCCGGAGATCTGGGCAGGGGAACGGCATCGTCCTCTGTTCAGGTCGCGGCCGGTCACGTGGGTTGGTCTCGGAGCATCATAGGCTGGAGATACTGGGCCGTGGAATCGTGTGCCCATGGCTCATAGGGCTGGGGTGGGCCGAAGCGACCCAAGAGCCTTTGAGCGATGTTCAGTAGCCGAGACGAAACGAAGCTGGGGCCAGGATGGGGATGAACTCCGCAACCTCCTGCAAAACATGTTACGTGACGGCACGACACAGGAAATGAACTACAGAAGATGCTAGCGTTGTATGTACACTATGTACATATAAACCTTGACGAAAGCAAGTCTCTGCTGAAACGTTGGCAACAATCGTGCTTTTACCTTGTTGAAAGTCTTCTTTTCTTATATATATATATCACAGAAAGAAGGGTTGGCGTCAAGAAAAACGGAAGAGAAAAAAATGCCCGCACGGTGGTATCCGAACCCACGACCTCCCGAATACCGGCCTGGTGCGATAACCACTACGCTACCGGCGGGGCGATTCCCCCCCCCCCCCCCCCCCCGCTTTCTGGTTATTTATGTCAATGTAATTTTTTTCCTGTGCTTGGGGGTGGTAGCCAGCGCCACTCTGACTTCTCGGGGTGAAGGGGACCTTCTTTTTCATCCCCGCGCCGTGACTCGGGTGTCTACGACATGTCGAGAGTGGTCAACCAGCGTTGAAACCTCTTAAGCTCCCTATGGCACCAAGACTGCCAGAGCAGAGGCCCTCGCTATGCATGTAGCGAATCAAAATAGGAAATGAGGGGATCGTAGAAATAACACAGAAATAAGGGTTGGCAGTCAACACAAACCTTGGAAAGCAAAGGGAGATTGTGGTAGGTCATTGAAACAGATAGAGAATTTGGAAACAAAGAAAGAAAGCGGAGAAAAAATGCCCATCAGGTGAAAAAATGCCCGCTTTTCCAAATTGAATGGCCAGTCCCTTCCGTGGTGCACCACGGTCAAGTATCTGGGGCTCCTGGTCGACTGCCAGTTGTCCTGGATACCTGCGGTGAAGGCGCTCTGGCGACGCACAATGAAGGTCCACCCAACGTTCTTCTAAGAACGTTGGGTCCACCAGGGCGTGCGGAGGTTGTTGGCGCGTTGTCAGGGCTGCACACACACCGTGGCCCAGTGGGTGTTCCAGGGGATGGCGTCGTCCGCTGTCCTTTATGCTCTGCCTCTGGTGCAACTCAAGCCGCGCCGGTGGGAAAAGCTGGAGGTAAATCAGCGCCGGGCTCCTTTGCCTGGGCCTTCCGAGCACATCCCCGGTGGCGCAGAGCTGGCTGGACTCCACTTGGCCGCGGATCTTCTTCTAGAGCAGGGGGCCCATGACCGGGGGGCCATCATCCTAACTGACCCACGGTCTGCCCTCCTCCGTCTAAGAGCTGCCGACCAGCCAGCCAGCTCCAGCCGCTGTGTGGAGCGGTCGCTGGCGGCCAGCTCCATGCAGTGGAGTCCCAGGGGTGTTCCCTGCGACTTCACTGGCTACCGTCGCACGTGGGCATCACGGGCAACGAGGTTGCAGACGCCCTGGCCAAGGGCGCTGCTCACCAGGCAGGGGTATCAGCCTCTCTGGATGTGGTGTCATTCGACGCTGCAAGGACTATCCTAGCCCGAGTGGTGGAGGGTCAACATCCAGATGCTCGAGTGGTCAGTGGTGAGGCCCCACGGCCGCATCAGTAGAGACGCCCGGTCGCTCCTGCTTTGCCTGCGGCTTAATTGCTGCAACGAGGGAGCCCGCCTGCACCACCAGGGCCTCCGGGCGTCCCCCACCTGCGTCGACTGCCCAGAGCCCGAGACTCTCGAGCACTTACTGTGCTCTTGCCGCCAGCACGACACCGCGAGAGAGGAACTCCGGACCGCATTCCAGAGACTCGGGGTACCAAGCCACAAGCTGGAAGACTTCCTGTTCCCCATGGGATCGGACGCTTTGCGACGGGAGGTCTTCCAGCACCTCTTCAACTTCCTAGTTGTGACAGGACTAGGGACGAAACAAACGCTACATAGACTGTGCCCCACTCTCTTCCTTCCTTCCACTTTCTCTCTTCCTATCTTTTGAAACCCCCCTTCCCTTCCCTGGACTGGGTTGTATGAGGGTGAACTCCCCGACTGAGTTCAACAATATCCCGAGCTCTTTTCTCTTCCCTTCTTTCTTAATAAATCAACACCACCACCACCCCCTACAATCGCTTCTGTGTTAATTTTCTGTCATATAGTGGCGTACTGACTCTTTCTCGTTCAACAATTTTGACACGTATGAACATACAAACCGGACTTAGACGTTTAGATTTGCTTTGAGTATAGAAGCCTGTTGTGCAGACTACGTTTCAGGCCGAATCGAGACACAGACAGCCAGACAGAGAGGCAGGCCAAAATTTCTGGTTTTAAGTACCCTGTGAAAGACTGTCATGTCTAAAAAAAGCGGTTGTGAGAATCCTTGGTTGTCACAACGGCCACTGGGTGGGAGCAGTGCCATACCTTCCAAGCAGGGGTCTGGCCTCGGACGCTGCACGAGTGTTGTCGTTTCAGCACACAACTAATGAGCTCTTATACTGGCGCCAGCGAGTGAATGGCAATCGGCTGGGAAACCCACGGGCCTACATACACTGCAGAGGAGATCTTTGGGTGCACAGAAAAGACTCGAACCTGTTTCGGTGCCTACTCCTGTAGGCCTTCATTGGCCATTACCTGTTCGTCTGCCTAAGAGGCTGCCACACCTCATAACAGCGAACGGTTAAGATAAGTCTTCAGGCGATGACACCACGATTAGTATAGGAGCAAAATATCTGTTTAATAGTTCCACCAGTGTTGTGGAGGAGGGACTGCCAATGACTGATGGATCATGTGGTCATAAACATGATTCACTAATCGATCGATTGGTTAGCACCAAGTATATTTATTTGTAGCGGCGTCATCATTATTGCAGTTCTCATCATTCATCGTCATCATCATCAGCCTGCTCAGGTACCACTGCAGGACGAAGGCCTCTCCCATTCACCTCCAACAGCTCCTGTCCCGGCCTGCTCGGGTCCACAGTTTACCTCCGAAATTCCGTATTTCATCCCTCCATCGTGTTATAGGCCTTCCCCTTCTTCTATACCCATCTCTCGGTATCCACTCCGTTACCCTAATTGTCCACCGGTTGTCCGTTCGTCTCACTGCATGGCCAGCCCAAGTCCATTTCTTTTTCTTAATTTGAACCATGATACCGTCAACTCTAGTTTGTACTCTGATCAAGGTTGCTCATTTATTGTCACTGAGTGTTATTCCTAACATATTTCGTTCCATAGCCCGTTGAGCAGACCTAAGTTTGCTTTCTAGGTGTTTAGTGAGGCACCAAGTTTTAGCTCAGTATGTCATCAACGGCAGAATACACTGGTTGTAGATTTTTCTCTTGAGCGAGACAGGTAGTTTACTTTTCATTATTTGGAAGTGCTTGCGGATCGCTCCCCAAACCATACCTATACGGCGCCGGATTTTTCTCTGTAGTTGTTGGGATCAACACTAACCATCTGTCTGAGGTAGTTGTATTCTGTTACTTCTTCTAGCATTTCGTTTCCTAAGCTGAAGACGCCATCGTTGGCATGATTATTCCTCGTTACTTTAGATTTATTCCTATTTGTTTTTAGCCACATGGCCGTGCTTTCAGATTGTAGTTCCTCGGGCATTATTTGCATGTGTTCTGCAGTTTCACTCAGCAAGACTCATCCGCAAACCTAAAATGGTTTGGAGCTCGCGGCGGAGAGAAGAGCCCATCTTCCGACGTAGATCAGGACCCACCAGGAGTGGGCATCGCCTCCTTTGGGCCGGCCTCACCCAAAAGAGATTGTTATGTCCGTGTTGGCTTTTGCTTGTATCACGGGGATACACAAGAGGATGTAGACGCTATCACCTTCTTTACCGCCTTCCCCATCCCTGACTAGACCTTGAGTCCCCCCTTCCGAATAAAGAATTATAATAAAAATTGGCCTAGTATCTGCTCCTTCAGTTTCAAATGTCCATAAAAGACGATAGTCATTGTCGACATTTGCCAAGTAAATGCCTCCCTTCGCTTTCCCGCTGACCTCTCATGTTATTCTAATTCGTGCTCCTCCCAAGGTAAGCACGCTATTGGGTTTGCTGAAGTTAATTTAAATTTACCGCCTTCCGCAGCTCCACTCAGGGTGCCTCGATGCCAGCGCGGCCGTAAGGGGGAGACGCGCGTGAATCGATGCGCCCTACTTCAATGTTTATAGAACCGCGTTGCCCAAGTCGACGTGCGTTCCAAGCAGAACGTGGAACCTATTTAGTGGAACCTTTCGTAACTGTTGATTTCCTGATGCTTGATTTCTTAAAGTGCCGCCAGAAGCCATGCTGGCGCGGGCGGCAGCAGGCGACAGTGTGGATTTTTTTTGCAGTGGATGTAGTATTTCATTTCGCAAAAATCAAGCATCTATAATTTTTTTATAAAGGAACACTACATAACCCTTGTGTATTATTTTCTCTCTCATATTTGCGTAATGTCTTGTTCTTCTTCAACAATGTTGACAAGTGTGAACAAATAAACGGGACTTAGACGTTTAGATTTGGCAGTGGGTATATAAGACTATCGCGCAGACTTTGTTTCACTTTGGCCGCGTGACTGGATCGAGTCACACACAGGCAGACAGACAGACAGACCAAAATTTATAGGTTTAAGTAGCCCATAAAAAACTATCGTCTTTAATAACAGAACTCCCTCTGGCGAAGTTTCAGGCAGGGGGCGTGCGAGCGCTGCGAAGGCGGTAAATTTGAAATGCATTGGGTGGCAGCAGTGAGCGGATAATGGCGCTGCAACCCATTATGGCGAATCACTGCTGTGCACTTCCGACAGCTTTCACATTTAGTGGAGTGGCTTTTATTTTTTTAAATGCGGAGCGTTTCTTAGGCTCGCCTGGTCCTGCGTCGTTGATGGCGGTGCCGTCCACACGCTAACTGCGCATGCGCAACTCTCCTCCTTACACCCACAGCTCTGCGATACTACACTATAAAAGAAAGAAATAGTTAGCGGCGCCCGGTTTCGATCCCACGACTCTCTGGCCGTAACGGGAGGTACGCGGTGCTCTTCCCACTACGCTACAGATCCGGGACAGGAGCAAGTGCTACGAACGCGCCTTCTGTCCTTGACTCATTCAAAACTACGTCAAGAAGCTACTGATACAACGAAGGCACGCGAAGTTGAACGTCAACGGAAACGACGAACTGAAAACCTTTAGAGGGGGATGCTGAATTCCCGTGGGAAAGCTGTGGCGGGAAGCGCCCCGCGCCTTGCAGCTCAACCAGCCCCGTCCGCAGCACCTCTGATGCTGATTGTGGCAGGATGCCCCTAGGGATTGGCCAACCAAAGAATCCATCACGAGATAGGTTCGCGTTCAACCACCGTCGTCATCTTCCCGTAGGGGAACCCGCCGAGAAGAAGAACGAGAAGACAAAGCTGCGAAGAGGAGGGCGTGTACATTGCTCTCAGCCGGTGCACCAATGTCAACAACCTTTACCTCACCAAAGCTGACGGAGACTACCGATTCTACCACAGAAACAACATCAACAAGAACATGATGAACATTGTTGAACAAGGACAAGACATTACGCAAATATAAGGCAGAAAATCAATACATGAGTGGTATTTGCAGTGTTCCTTTATAGACAATTCACGGATGCTTGGTTTTTGCGATAGGAAATAAAATACAACTTCAGCTGCACAAAACCATCACCGGCTGTTGCCCGCGCTACCTAGCTGCATTTAAAAATTCAAACGGAAACAGCAACGAAAGGTTCCACTAGACAGCTTTCACGGTCGGCTTGCAAAGCTCGTGGAGTACGGCAACGGGGTTCTATAAACGTTGTAGTAAGGTGCCTCGATCCGCGCGTGTCTCTGCTGTACTGCAGGGCTGGCATCTAGGCACCCTACTTGGTGCAGTAGAAGCGGTAAATTTAAATTTACTTGAGCAAACCTCTAGCGTTTTATCTTGGGAGGAACGAGACAAGAGAGGAACAGCATGAGAGGTGAGCGGGAAAGAGAAGGGAGGCATTTACTTGGCAGGGACACCAGTCGACTATCGTCTTCCGTCGACATTTGCAACGAAAGGAGCAGATACGCGGCCAGTTTTTTCGCTGTGCTGGCTTCTTTTAATCTTTACCGTACAACCTCAACCACAAGGACGGCGACGCGACGGTTGTTCGTAGAATGGGATATGAACGTTCTCGATATAAAGAGTGGCATACAAGGCATCAGCGCAGTACGTGTAATGGGGTACTCCGTAAGCAACCGCCAGCGCTGGAGAAGCTGCAGAAATATACTGAAGGCTATTTCGCGCTGCCTCCAAGCACGAACGCGAGCATTTTAATCGAACTTCATAGCTGGTTCTTTTTAGATGCGACGCTGAGAGCGTCTCTTGTCGGCGGCCCTGCCCTTCCTGCGTGCGTCCGTCGTCGTCGGCGTCCGCACTCTCCTCCGCTCACCCCTCTCCTCTCCGATAGCGAAATCTCTCTCGCGAGGGGCATTGGATTCGATTGGATTGGCTTGGATTGGCTTGGCTTGGATTGGATTGGATTTGGATTGAATTGGATTAAAGTGGATTGTGTTGGATTGTGTTGCGTCATAGCTGAGGCAGACGCACTGGCGCCGGCGCGTGCCCAGGTGAGAGCGAATACTCTCTCTCTCAACATCTGCGGGTGTGCGGCCCAGCGCGCTCTCACTCCGCCGGTGGGCGGCGCTGCGCGCAGTGCTGCGCATGTGCAGTACTCTCTCTCTCCGCGGTCTCCTCTCCTTCGGGCGCGCTGCGCATATAACCGGTGTGCCGCTCTCCGGCGGCCTTTCGGTCGACCGTTGCTCTCCGCTTTCGCTTGAACCCCCCTCAGCGTCGCATCACACCAGGGTTCCTGCAAGGGGAGGTGGGCGTAATTTTTGCTAGAGAAACGGGCATCTGCAATAGCACCAACTGGATGACAAGCGCTTCTGACTGATGGGGGTAAAGGAAAAGACATATTTCGGAAGAGGAATCGAGCTGAAGCTCTGATAACGAGATCAGCTACGATACCGGTTTCTTAAATGGGTACAGCCATCCCTGGTCGATTGCGGACACGAGAAATGGGAATTCACGTGTGGAAAGATGCCTTTACCCTTTCGAGGGGCCCCTGACCCTTGTCCACCTGGCGGGGCCCCGGGCTTTCATGCAGCGTTGCCGCATTGCCGGGGGTGAGAGAGCCTTGCGATTTGTGCTGCCAAAGGCGGTTTAACGAGTGGAGCGCCCACCGTGGCTGTGTAAATCACCTTGTGCTCGCGTCCTTAGTGGCGCCGGGCACCTACCGGTATAATAGGTAAAGAGACTCCTACCCGGCCTGGCGCTCGGCCCTTGTGTGGGACTACAACGCTTGGGAAGTTTGCCCGGCTTGTACGGGAAATCTCTGCTATGGAATGGGACAGCTGCAAAAATACAGGAGCTTTTTGTTGTTAGTTATTTTTCATTTTTAAATTCATTCGTTGAGTTTTGGGATTTCGCATAGCTTCCCTTGACTAATTATTTGTATTGAAGGTGAAATACATGAAATATTTGTGTTAACTTCACTAATTTCACATTTTTGCGCACGTGCAGAGCGTGACCAGGTCGTTCTGCTGACACAATTCTGTTATTCCTGTTTCTCTACGCCTTTAATGAGATTTTTTTTTCGTTTCGTGAGGGCAGTAAATGGCGTACATTGTTTAGTTTTAGGTAATTTTTATACGCTTGCTGGCCGTTATTTTCTTGTTTTTAAAATTTTCCGGGACAAATTAACATCGATTTTACTACTGTAACAATAAAATTGGGCAACTTCGCCAATTTAGCATTTTTGTGCAAATTTGGGGCATTCACGTTTTATATTTGTGATTCATTTGTTTCGTGGTGACCTCTATATTCGTTTTTTTTTTTTTTGTTTCGTGAGGTCAATTACATCTATTCCTTTGTATTCTTAAGTTTCCGAATTTTGTTGGAGCATTGTCTCCGTTTAAGCTAGCGTAACGCTTATATGAGTTATTTCACTAATTTTACATTCCTGAGCAAGCACAGTATGCCATCAGTTCTATTTTTTCTGGGTTCCCCCGTTTCTAAGGAACTTGGTTTCATCAGGGCCTAACACGGTTGGGTGTTGAAGTACCCATAAATGACTGCTACCCATCAAAACTAATGTTCTAACTCAGGAATAGGATTTAATTGCAACATGAGAAAGGGGATGAGAGAGTAAACCACGGCGGTCAAATGACCATTCGGGATAAGTTCTGCCACCGCCAAACATCACAGTCAGCAAGTTTGCTGAAACTTAAAAAAATGAGCCAACCGCGCCAAGGAAACCAATAAAAAATTCGCCGCGTATCTGCTCCTTTCGTTGCAAATGACGTCAAAAGACGATAGTCTTTATCGGCTTTTGCGAAGTAAATGCCTCCCTTCGCTTTACCGCTCACCTCTCATGTTGTTCCTCTTGCGGTCGCGCTCCTCCCAAGGTAAAGACGCCAAATGTTTGCTTAAATCATTTTAAATTTCCCGCGTTCCATTGCTCCCAACCGGGTGTCTCGATGCGAACGCTGCCGTCGGCGAAGACGCGCGTTAATCGAGGCACCCTACTTCAAAGTTTATAGAACCGCGTTTCCCTACTCCACGTGCGTTGCAAGCAGAACGTGGAAACTATCTAGTGGAACCTTGCGTAACTGTTGCCGGTTGATTTCTTAAAATGGCGCCAGAAGCTATAGTGGCGCGGGCGACAGCAGGCGACGGCGGAGTGAATTCTTTTTCTGCAGTTGATGAAGTATTTAATTTCGCAAAAGTCAAGCATGTTTGAATTTTTATAAAGGAACACTGCAAATATCACTTCTGTATTGATTTGTTGTCTCATATTTGCGTAATGTCTTGTTCTTCTTCAACAATGTTAGAAGTATGAACAGTACACCGGACCAAGACGGGTAGATTTAGTTGTGATTATATAAGACTATTGCGCAGGCATTATTTTGCTTTGGCCGGGTGGCTGAATCGAGTCACAGACAGACAGACGGACAGACAGACAGACCAAAATTTCTGGGTTTAAGTAGCCTAAGAAAGACTATCGTCTTTAAAAAACCAGGCAGGAAAAAAAGCACTGCAGCAAATAAACGTTGAAACTTTACAGGTGCAAACACTACACATACGCTAAAATTGTCTACACTGTCCAGAAAGTGAATGAGAAAGGAAAACAGAAGATGGCAGTTCAAGCAGTTTCACAAACTTTCCAGAGACCCGGTAAAAAAATGCTGCTGGTGCCTCTGTCATAGGAATTAGGTAAAACACGAAAGTGAACTGTGCAGCGAAATTTACAGCTGAACATGATGTGTGGGTTGGCGGCTGTCTTGTGGGTGTGCTTGGCGAGCAACGTCCTGCTGGCGGGTCGCTTCGGCAAATGTGTATACAGGCGCCCTTTCCGTGACGGATATGACGTCAGTGAAATCTTGTTGTATTGCGGCATAAAACACTGTCGTGTTAAAATATAAAACCCGAAAACGAACAACCCTAAGTATAACGTACTCTTCAGTACTAAGGGTTCTTCCCCGCAAGAGGACCCTTTGTACAGGGGTGCATTCCTTACAGGCCGCTTGCATCCTTGTAATGGCGCCATTTCCGTGACGAATATGACGTCAGTGCAATCTTGGTGTATCCGGGAAAAAACGCTTTTCGTGTTAAAAAGGGCGGAAAACTTGCGGAGTTCTTGCAATCAACTTATAATAAAGCAGTGTTTTTTAAACTAACTACTCATTATGCCTACGTCGTAATTCATTCTTTCCCAATTACACGTAGGCCTGAAGTACACAAAGTCTTTATTTTACTGCAGTACGCGAAAAAAATGGTGAAATACACAAGATTCGAACAATGACCGACATCCGGTGCTGCAACAAAACAGGAGTTTAAAACGTGCTTGACGTTGGAGATGGTCCATTTTCTTACGATGGTACCACGGCTAGATGCGAAAGCCTGCTGGCATCTTTTTCTTCACTTTAGAACGTTGATGTGCATGTTTTGAACAATTCTCTCTGCGACAACGTTTGTGGTGACGTTCTTACTCTCGTAGCAGATGAGGCTCTTAAGCCACAGAGGCTTCCATTGGGTAATCCTGGTCACGTTGGATAGGAAAATGGCGCGCTCAGGACGCGTACAGTTCAACTTCTGCGATTCTCCTTCCAGAATACGCATCTGTAGGGTAAGAGAAAGACATACAATGCATGAGGTTTGAACCTGCACTTCCCAGCACACCTCTGCTCCCACGATATCTCTGAGCAACTTAACCGACAAAATATTCGTGTAAAAGGCCTTTTCACGATTGTTCTCCATCATGGACTATCTGAACGAAAATCTTCGCCCTGGGGTAAAAGTCTGTAGACATTTTTTTTCTTTTGTGACAGCGCCATGACATCATGCACTCACTCACAGCTTTGCCCTAAGACCCTTTGGTTGTGTATTCGTAATTAAAAAACGTTTATCTCTCCCTCTCTCTTAGGACTTGCAGTCTCATATTTCGCCTTTACTCATATTTCGTATCAAATATGGCTCAGGTTTAAGTTTGGCGGTATGATGTAGACATGTGTGACTCATTGCAGCAGTTTCAGTAGTTTGGAGTAGCCCTGTCAGTATATATACTTTGTGTTCATGCATGCGTTCCGATGCTTTTGGGCATGCGGATAAATCCAGTTAAGGAAAGACTAAGGATTCTTTCCGAACGTTTACGTTTAGGTAACCGAAGAAAGACTGACGCCGTAAAACGCCGGCCTAGGTTGCCCGTGGTTGTCAATGGGTGGCGCTTGTTGAATCTTTCAGCATTGCACGAATATTATACCCAAAGAGTCTGAAACATGTCATCGATCGCTCCAGATTGGTTTGAAGAGAACCACAGGCTAGAGAAACGACAAGCCTCCTATTTGGCTTAGTTGGTACGCTTATGGCCCTAGGTGTGCGGTGCTCCCAGTGCCGAATCTACGACATGAAGGAATTTTATTCTGCAGTCCCAAGTTGTCTGAAAATGCGGCATAAATTTTCTCTGCAACCACATGATTGCTGTTCAGGGGATTTTTTTTAGCAGAAACTTGCTCCACTTTGGTGACTTACCCTAAACACATCGACTAACTGCGCCAACTATTAAATGTTTTTCTTCCGAAAAAAGCTGCAAAACTGCAACATGGCTAAAATTACGCCCAGCTCCCCTCTCGGGAACCCTGGTGTGATGCAACGCATCTCATGGGGGGTTCCATTGGCGTTTTCCATCGTATTGATTACACTTATAGAAGCGATTCTCACGAGACGGGGAGGTGGGCGGACGACCGTCGACTGAGACCGCCGGAGCGCGGCATGCCGCTTTATATTCACAGTGCCCGAAGGAGAGGAGAGCGCGGAGAGAGAGAGAGTACTGCACATGCGCAGCGCGCGCAGCGCGGAGCGCAGCGCCGCCCGCCGGCGCCTAGCAACGGAGTGAGAGCACGCTGCGCCAACCCGCAGCTGTTTGGGAGAGAGTGTTCGCTATCGGAGAGAGGAGAGGAGGAGAGGCGCAACTGTGCGGACAACGCCGGACAGACGCAGGAAGGACAGAGGGGCGAGCATGAGATGCGTTGCATCTAAAACATTCCCAAGAAAATTTGGAATACCGGCTTTAAGATTCCACGTCACAAACTCGCTTAAGTTTGGTGGCCAAAAATAAACTGATGGCCTGTCAGCACTAAATATACAATGTTTTTTTTTTCTAACAAAAAATCAGTTAGAAAATGGCAGCACGGATAAACCAGTCCAAAACAAAATTTCCATAAGGGCCTCGAGATTCCACGTCAACAACTCATTCCCAATTCGCTCATTATTTTAAACAGTTCGACTGACAGCACTAACTAAAAAATGTTCTCTCACAAAATAGTCAGGTGCGAAATGCAACATAATTAAAGAAGTACAATTAAAATTACAGTATCGGCTGATAGGTTCGGCCTCAAAAACTCCCTCCACTTTGTTGGCTTACCCTAAACTGGCGGACTGAGAGCACCAAATATAAATTGTTCTTTCTTCACGGAAAACAACATGTTCAAAACGGCAAGGCCAAACCAGTCCGAACAATGTGCACGATACCAGCTTTGAGGCTGTTAACGTAACGTCTTCAACATTAGAAAGTCGGCCCGACGCATTAATATTACGTACTGGTCATATTGCCCTTGGTGCCTAATCAATTAATTTCCCCCTCACAGACGCGAAACGGGCATTTTAAAGTTATTTGTATTTGTGTATCTTCTGTTTCAGTGAGCGCAACGTCATTCGGTAAGGGAAGTCGGTTGGGGAAGCTTGACAGCCCAAATCTTTCCACTAAAAACGTGTGTGTTGCTTCACTGTCATTGTTGGTGCGTAGATTTCAGCTAGGGTAAACGTTTTTAAATGCAGAGCATTTCTTTAACTCACTATGTCACCCGGCGTTGTCGGCGTTGGCGTGCCTCGGCGTCCGCAACAGCCGTTCCAGGTGCGCCCTCTCCCCCACTCCTCCTCGCCTGCTCTCCGCTGCTCCTCGCGTGTTTTAAATGCAGAGCATTTCTTTAACTCACATGTAGCGTCCGCCATCCGTCCGCAACAGCTCAGCGCGCAGGTGCGCCCTCTCCCCCACTCCTCCTCTCCCGCATCACGCTACCCTTCTCGCTCTCAACAACAGGTCCGCACCCCTCCCCCTACACTATATAAAAAAAATACTTACCGGCGCCTGGTTTCGGTCCCACGACCCTGCGGGCGGAACGCAAGGTACATGGTGCTCTACCCACTGCGCCACAAAGCCGACACAGAATGGAAGGCTACGAACGCGCCTTATATCCTTACCTCATTCAAACTACGTCAAGAAGCTGCTGATACAACGCATTCACTACCTGTAGGCGGAACGCGAGGTACAGTCGTGAGCTGAAGTAAACGGACCACGGGAGCGCTGGCCAAAACTAATCGCTGCGCCGTCTGGTTGCTCGGCGCCTGTTGTCGAGACCGCGCACAGCGCAGGCGCGGCCTAGCAGTACAGCACACATGCCGCTATCACTCGCTGCTTCGGATTGTCTCACGCTCCGATAAATTGACGCCAGGGGAGCCGCGCTGGCCCTTTTACTACTGCCTTGCGCCTTCAGTGAAATGGCGCGCTGGGCGCAATCGGCGGCAAACGCGGCTCCGCTGGGCAGAGTGGGCGTGCTGGTGGGATTATCTCGGGCTTCAAAGCTTTTTTTTTTTTTGCGATCCCCCCCCCCCCCCCCGCCATATATTGAAGCAGAAAATGAAGCAGAAAAAAATCACTGGATAGTCGAAGAAAATAAAACACAAACACCATCTTTGTCGGTTTTGAGGAAGAGATGCGAAATCACAGCCTCCCGAGAATATCAGCGAACTGGGAAAATTATTGATGCTAACCTTACATGCCAAGGTTTTGAACAAATATACTGCTGTGTTAGGTATGTACTGCATTGCTTTATGAAACTTCGTTTGTCGCATGCGGCATATGTGCCATTTCGCAATTGCTCGGGAAATCCAGCTTCGCAATTTTTCAAGTGCGAGGCACCGACACATACATTTTATGTTCCAAAAACTATATTGCGATATGAGATAACCATTGAGACCACGCCCTTCAATTCCCAGCGACTATCGAACTGCATGCAAACTACATTTTTCGATTAGATTTATTTGCACTTGAAAACATTATTGACAGTTCTTGCGCACTTCTGTGCCATGAGTTGAAATTGAAGGATTTGATCCAAAGAGGGTCAAACGTTTTATTGAATCCAATTCAGTCGACGATTGGAGATAAAAAGATTACTAGCTTATGGTCGACAGCATGCGGCAAACAAAACGACGGTATACTTCAAAACAGCCAAGTTTATTTACACGTAATATTTTACAAAGCATTGCACAGGGCTGTCGTTCATAGATGGGGGTCCGCAGACAAAAAGAGGAACGTGGGAGAAGAGGAACTCCGTGGGTCCCTCCGCGATACTCCCAACTTCCTTTTTTTTTGTTCCTAACCCTGCCACGAACTAAAAAAAGTGGATTTGCCGGATGACATGCTAGAATAACGCCTCCGCACAGCACAAATTTTAAAGCTGGCTTTTTGCACAACGTTTAAATTATGCAGAAAAGCCACACTCAAAGGGCGTGCATAGAGGTATGAGTATGAGCGACTTTCGCTGCAAGGGTTAATTGTGCGACAATAGGGCACGTATCAACATATTTCATCGTGGGGTCCCTCACCACTTTTGTAAGCCCAGAAGGAGTATTTGGCACGCTACCGGCCGAGTACCACTGGCATAAAAAATCAGAGGTCGGGCAAATCCCAAGTCTGGCGGGTAGCCCTTTCCTTCACCACGCCATAATCTTTATTTAATTACAAAAGTCCCGCCTCCCAAAGAGACGTCTCAACCGAGAGTGAGGAGGACCTATCAATTAGCCAATACTATAGACCGCTGAGCGGCCACAAAGACAGTCAATTGTTGATGTGTACACAAATAGCTATGGGACCCAACTCTGTCACTCTCATGCAGAAACTCGAAACTCGAAAAACACGAACAACACGAAAAACACGAAACACGAACTCGAACAAACAACAAGACACCAGATATCAACTGAGAAACTTCATCACTTAACAAAAAAGAAACCTCCTGCTTTTTGAATAACAAAAAGCTACGAGCCCAACGCAGCCACAACACGCTATGTGTGGCAGCGTAGCACCATTGCCACTTATCAGGTGAGTCGCATCGTTTTCAATGATAGGGCGGTGCCCGGCAGTGTTCCTCTAACTGCGCGGCGTGATTCCCCTGGCGTCAATTTATCGGAGCGTGAGACAATCGCGAAGCAGCGAGCGATAGCGGCATGTGTGCTGTACTGCTAGGCCGCGCCTGCGCTGTGTGCGATCTCGACAGCAGGCGCCGCGCAACCAGACGGCGCAGCGATTAGTTTTGGCCACCGCTCCCGTGGTCCGTTTACTTCAGCTCACGACTGTACATGGTGTTCTTCCCACTGCGCCACAAAACCGACACAGAATGGAAGGCTACGAACGCGCCCTATATCCTTGACTCATTCAAACTACGTCAAGAAGCTGCTGATACAACGCATTCACTACCTGTGGGCGGAACGCTAGGTACATGGTGCTCTTCCCACTGCGCCACAAAACAGACACAGAATCAAAGGCTACGAACGCGCCTTATATCCTTGACTCATTCAAACTACGTCAAGAAGCTGCTGATACAACGCATTCACTACCACCAACTCCCCAAACACTAAACGTTCACGCAATACACCCACCCCCTATGCGACGCATTTACTCGAGTCCCCCTCGCGGGGAGATGGGCCCAATTTTTTTACAATCCGTTCTGCTTTGAAACTAATCCACTACTACAATAGGTCCCTTTAAATTGTAAACAATTCAACGTCGTTGGCAGAGCCAGGGCGATAAGTGGTCCGTCATAGGCATAAGGCAGTCCTATTTTGAAGTTATTTTTCTGCAAAATTCCCCAAACCATGCACTCGGACACGGCATTCATGACAGTTAAGTCGGGCTCAGCGAGAGACAGCCTACTGTGGACCGCCCCCCACCAACCTTTGCGGAGAGCTGCTTGTGGCCGACTTGCCCCATGATGGGCAGGTGTCGCGTGACGTACGGGCCCAGGACGGGGTACTGCGGGATGGCCTCGGGCGCTACCACGAGGGACTTCAGGAACTTGGCAGGGAGAATGAAAGCGTCACCCTCACATAAGCTCGGGAAGTGCTTGTCCGGGAGCTGTGTGCCCGTCACGTAAGCTGGGCTGCTCACGTTTCGATCCACGGGAACCCTGTAGACGACGCCGCAGTAAAAGTGGCGGTCCTCCCCGTTCATGCCGCTGAGGAACTCGTGCACCGCCACCAGGTCCACCATGGTGGAGTCGTTGGTGTGTATGAAATAGCGCAGCTTGGGTTGACACCGCTCGTGCACCCACCGGGTGGCGTCGAGGAAGAACTTCACCGTGTTTTGCACTTGGTGTTCGTGAGGGGTGACGATGATGTCGCCCTTGAGAGTTTCCCGCCGTAGCGCGCGAGACCTGCGGCGTTTCGTTGTAACGAACTTGAGTCAGCGAACTATAGGGGCGAGGGATGATGTACACTAGGGATGAATTGATACGCTCCCTTAAATTCGTTTAATTTTCACTTTGCGGAGTGGATACTTGGCGATTTTCAGATTTGGAAAAAAAGTTCTTTTTGATGGGTGGTTTGGTAACATTAAAGCTCAAGCAAACAACTGCGGATAGCACGATAATAGCACTACTGACCATAGGGTTTTTGACATGGACAAACAGGAACACGCCATGCTTGAACACCACGGAAAAAGAGCCGCTCCGCAAGCCTAGGGTGTTCTTTCAACAAACGGACACTGGTTCACTACGCATGATATGTTACCCCTGGTACCTCACTGTGTGAAGGGCACAAGCCTTTTGACACTTCGTAATTTGCGGCAATTTTTTTTCGGAAATGTGCTGTCCGGGCGGATCAATTTCCAAAACTCCAGTGATGGTAGTAGCCGCTTATGATAACAAAACAACGACAGTAAAACTTCGGCCACCATCGCAAGTCAGGTGCGAAAACTGTTTCATCCGCGAAGCTCGTTGTCTTCATTAGCTTTAACGAGGATTTTCTAAGGCCTACCCATTTCTCTAGAAAAAGAATGTTAAACGAAGCATTGTCCATGAAAACTCCGTTAATTCAAAGTGCACAATCTCCCCGCCTAAAGTCCAAAATAAAAAAATTCCCTCGCACTTCCCCGAGGGGGAGAGTGTGTAAGTGCGAATGAACGGTTGTTGATTGCGCGATTACGGTGGATATCGTGATCTTAATGAGTAGTCGAGAGATTACACACACGCACACAACTACAAAGAAAGATATTTCACTCGTTATTGCTGGTACCGTTGCCCGGTCCGCCATCATCGTTATCGAGATGCAGGACCAGCGACCGCTCTCGACGACGGCGCGCGCTCGACTAATACCCTCCCGCGCCACGCGGCCGCTACACGAGCGCCCTCACGCGTCGGAATGCGGAGCGCCCGCTACGCGAGCGAGAGCTCTCCCGCCCGAAGTGGAGAGGAGGCGCCCAACACCCGCAGTCACTGGGCGGAGAGAGGAGGAGGAGAGTAGCGCCCGCCGTTACTAGAGTGAACATGGAGGAAAGAAAAGGTTAGGAGAGGCCCTGACGTCACATTTGTGAAGCCGAGTCCCGCCATGACTTGAGCCCACGGAGCCCAGCACTCTATCCCATCATCCTTTGCTGTCTCCGGTTTGATTTGACTAACATGGCGTCGCCCTGCCCTCCCGCTTCGAAGCGAAAACAGCTTCGTCGCTAATTCCTCGGTGCGATGTCATCTTCTAAGCTGTTGATTTCGCCTTCAATTTGCCCATTCTAACCCTCACCTAAAGTTTCAATCGAAAGACGGCCTTCGTTTTTGAGATAGAAGGACGATTTTTCAGCCCTTAAGCCTGGCAAAGTAGCGTTTGTCGTCGTCATAGCAACAGGCTGGCGGGATGGCGAACGCAGACGCCTCCGACGGCAGAGTTTTCAAACTGGCCTAATTTAAAAACGTTTGTCGTAGCGACTGCGCTGGTTTGCAAGCGTAGCGAGGCAGCCACATACCAAGCGCCTTAAAAATTTGTCCGTTCTATTCGCCCAAATTTGGCCGCCGCAGTTGTAAACAAGTAAGCAACATTGTCCATGGGCTCAAGAAAATTCACGTGACTTCCTCCACACTTTTCGCAATGCATTGGGGTGCTAGGGGCCTCTCCTGAGTATTCTTTCCTCCATGAGTGAACTAGAATAGGGGAGTGGCCCGAGCGGGCTGAGACAGCGTTGCTTTCGGCGTGCCGCGCGCCGTCGACCACCGCTAGGATGGCTAGGGGCGCTGGTGCGCGATCTCGCAGCTAGTCAGCCGTGCCCGCGCTGTCGCCGCGGCCTTCAGACTAGATGAAACGTGGAAGGCAGTGGGTGCACATGCGTTCGGTGAAATCGGGTGCGTTCTGACGTGTTTTTTTTTTTTTTTTCAAAACAGTGAGACAGTGTATTTCGTCAAGGACTGGCATGTGAGTTTATGATAGCTACCTTGACATTTTGAGTGTGGTGTTGGCTAAGCAGCAGTGCGAACTTGGGAGCAGTGATCATTGTAAGGCTGTTGCGGCAGAGGTGAGCGTTTACCTCACGACCCGCATTTACTTCTACATCAAAAGCATCAACAGAAGCAATTCAAAAAGACGGCAATCTGCAAAGTATGCTAAACTGCTCGTACAACTGGACAAAAGTGCGAAATAAACTGTGCCCCCACACTAAAATGTAATCTGTTCTATCTCGTTCACGTAATGTATATTATTTATATTTCAACCGGGTTTGAAAAAAAGTGAAGCTGTGCCATTAGCTATACACAACTTTGCTTAACATGTAACATGGCATAGTTGATAGATTTGTTAGTTAACATTAGTTACTATTCTTTTTTGATAGTAATTATGACAAGAAAAAACCACAAAATAATTTGTCTTTTGCCATGATAGCCCCTCTGATCTCTGAAAAATGGTGGACTCCTTGCCATATTGGTAAGCAGCAGTTAGTTTCGTTTTTGTGCGATGCGGCGGGTTTAAACTTCCTTTTAGGAGATGGGGGTGGGTGTCAACGTGCTTATTTGCGCACATGCGCTGAATAATACATCAGAATTGACTGCGACACCTAGGCTAAAAAAATTGACACTCTTAAATGCTGCTATGCGAGCAATGATGTGTTTTTAGAACTGCGATGCTCTTCCCTGTGTAGGGACTGAACACCTGCCAGTTCGGGAAAACTAAGTAATTATCTTTCGTCAGGCGTGTTGCCTAACAGCGTGTTGCGGAGAACACAGGTGACAGTTCATTGACATTCAGGAGCGCCCGCGCCAGATATAAAGCTCGAGGTGAATCAAAATCGCGGATAGCGGATCGAACTAAGGTGCCTGCAACCAGAATGGCTCACCACATCGAGGCCGCAGTTCTCGTGAACGACCTGGAGCAGTAGTAAGTAAAGCAAAAGTTGCGTTTGGCCGCTTAGAATCTTGCTTAGCTTCTGAATGTCTTTGAGAGCAAAAAGAGAACGCGAGAAGATTGCAGTGCATGGCCAGACGCGTAGTCTCACTGCGCCAGACCAGCTGCGAAAGGGTGCAGTCGCGCCACCTGGCAATGTCGACGCCAACCGGAGTGGCTCGGCGCTGCCGCTCGGGACACTCCCTTATTCTAGTACACTCTACCGTTACGGCGAGGGCTACACGAGCGCCCTCACGCGTCGGAATGCGGAGCGCCCGCTACGCGAGCGAGAGCTCTCCCGCCCGAAGTGGAGAGGAGGCGCCCAACACCCGCAGTCACTGAGCGGGGAGAGGAGGAGGAGAGTAGCGCGCGCCCATCTCCCCCCGTTGCTAGGGAAGACGAGGAGCGCGCGCACCCGCAGCTGTTGCTATGCGGACGACGGCGGCGGACGATTCAGGCTCGCTTAAGAAGTGCATTCGCACTTAAAACTATAAAATTCCGAAGCAAGGGTCTACCTCTATATCCCTCCTTACCTCTATATCCCTCTTTGCACCCCTCCCCCCTCCCTTGGAAGCAAAGGAGTGATTAGACGCGTTCACTGCGCTACTGCCCGAGGCGCTGTATTAACCTTTGCTTTGCGCTGCTGAGCACGAGGTCGCGGGTTCGATTTCCGGCCGCGGAGGCCGTTTTTCTGATGAAGGCGAAAAGCAAAAACGCCCGTGTGTTCGAGATTTCGGCGGTTGTTAAAGATCCCCAGGTGGTCAGAATTAATCCGGAGCCCTCCACTACGGCGCGCCTGATCGCCTGCGTTGCGTCGGCGCGTTAAACGCTACAATAAATCCAATTCCCCCTTGCTGAGCTTTGAGTTCGGATTGAAGCGGAGCCTTTTTCAGTGTTTTTATATGGCGTAAGAGCTTCAGCTTTAATAATACGGGAATACCCCTTCACTTCACACTTCAACTTGTCCTGTAAGTATGCTTTGGGGCCGGAAACGAGTTCTTCGTGCTGTTCTTGGTAGTTGTCTGACAGTTCCTGACTATCTAAAAACCGCCATATCCTTCCTTTTAGTTTGACTTGCTCGGTCATTTCACGGTGTAAGATATACTTGTATGCGAGGACACAGCTTCCATAAAAAAACGTACACTCGTCGTTCTAATAAAGTCGCCAAAGAACCACCGACGACATAGGGATTCTTCGTAAGAATACTAGAGAGAAGCTGCACCTGGTAATCCATGTCGTCGTTTGGGGGTATGCGAAGACCACCGCTTCTGGCTTGGGCTTGGTACAAAATTGGATTATTAAGTGTTTTTCGGGATTTATTTTCTTCACTATGCACTAACATGTCTAGGCGCGGCGAGGTATCCAAAATCGACCCTGTTCTGCGGTAGCGATGAGCCATTTCAACTGCGTGTTTGGTGAAAGAGCAGGCAGTGCGTGATCGTAGCTAACATTGATCATGCCGGAATCGAAGGAACGTATGAATGAGTGGGTAATATACCGCCGCGAAACTTGTCACTGACGAAAAAAAAATGCGTGCCAATCCACCCTGCGAAGGTGGTTGGAAAGCTTAGCTGTAAACGACACCCACAAAGGTTACCCCTCCGACGTCACTTGAATTCACACACGTGGCTCTACAAAGATTGACACCAGAAGCAAATGAAATGCACCTAACCACACCTTTTTAATACTTCAGAGACTTATTCTTCACCCAGGTTAAATCAATGCATGATTAAAGGAGCCATGAAGACAAAACACAAGTTTGGTTCATTCAAATGATTGCCTCGTTAGAATCATACTGACACCACTTTTAACGTAAACTTCGCTCAAGTAACCTATATGATCAGGAAAAAGGGAATGGCCATGCGACCCACTAGTTCATTTCCCGCAACAGAACCTATGAAGTCATACCAGCCTGCTGTGCGATTGGCGGAGGCCGGCAAAAGCAAACGCAAATTAGGCAGAGCTTATAAGCTTGCCGAACGAGCTATTTGCGCCTAAATGTACTGCATATCCATTTTAAAGCCGTAGGAATGATTAGGTAAACAACAAAATTTACGAAAATACACGTAAACATAGAAGTACCGATGCGCACTGATGTTGTTACTGGGCGCACTATGCTTGTTTTAGCTGCACAGCAGTCCGGCGCTTTGGAGTTGTCGTATACGACGCTGTCCGATTGGCGTAAGCGACGTTGCCTTACGCGACCCTGTTTGTCAAGCATACCCCATGTTTCATGAAGCGACTACTTTCTACCGTAACAAAAACAAGCCAGGTGTAAATACGGTCAAAAACTCAAAAACAAAGCAACGGCGGAGTGCTGAGTATGCTAGCGCCACCTGGGAGGTTTGACGGCGAGCAAGCCTGTAGAGCCGAATGGCGCAGTGGAACTTTGTTTGCATACGCGCCGTTATGACTTCATTGTAGACGTCACCAAAACACACGATTTGGCGGGAGAACCGAAATTTTAACCTAAATTGATTAATTTCTCAGTGAATACGGCATCATTTGCTGCCGCTCAAGCGTTGGGGACATAAAACACGAAATCTTTCGAATAGAACAAACTTGTATTTTGTCCTCATGGCTCCTTTAAGTAACGGTAGTTGGTTGAGTTGTATTGTATTGTATTGGTGAAGCAAATGAGTGGAAACTTGTTTTTTATAAAATAAAGGAAGCTCAAACCCGGCGTTAGACGATCTCACTTCTCCTTCATCTTGCCGCCGCCGAAGGAGGCGTGGAGATCTGCGGCAGAGACGTAGGAGAAGTGACATAACAAGCGTTGTTGTGAGCTGCTTTTAATTTTTATAGCTCCTAGCGCATGCATAAGGTGCGCTCCGGACAGTGTGAAGCCACTTGAAGTCTACGCCTCTATGGAGTTACGAGTTCCACCACCAGATGACCTTTCAATCGAAGCTCCACCTCCAGCACCATCAACTTTATTTGACAGCTTTTTGGGGCCACTGTTTCCACGCCTAAAAGTATAACTTACACCAATGTCCGTTTGTAGCCACAACAGCCATTCCGCCATGCAGAAGAACGAGCTTTGATACGTGGGACACTCTCTTCATTCCCTTTTATTATTTCAACTCCTGGATGGGTTCCTATTATAATGCATGAAGCAACTTTCACCATTTGACATACGAGTAAAAATAAAGAAGAGAGAAAGAATCGACTATGGGACTTTGAGAAATGCCTTGAGGCCAAAGTAAATGGAACTTACGTTTCGGACGTCTTCCGAGAATCCCATGTAGAAGACGACCTGCCAGGGCAAGACTGCACGCACCGCCGGACTTGCCATGGAACTACGAATGGCCTCCCGCGTGGCGTAGTTGTTGGGCGACGTCTTCACCGCCACGACCACTTCGATGGCTTTCTTTTTGGCCGCATGCCAGCACAGCTGCTTGGGGAAGTGCTGACGGAGCAAGGTGCTCTGGAAGTGGTGTAACACGAGGCCAAGCACCAGCAGAGCCGCAAAGCTCCCCAGCACAATAGTGACCGGCGAGCGTCCCCTGCTAGACACCATCAGCACCGCGCTGCGGAGATGAGACGAGATAAATTAGGGTACGATGCGTTGTGGAGTAGATGAATCAAGCAGACCTGGGCGGATACTGTCCACAAGTATGCTTTAAAGCGAAGGTTTCTATGCCTAATTAATACCCGCCATGCCATCACAGCTACCCACTGCAGAAAAGGAAACTTTGAATAACGGGTTTCACAAAACGAGTGTGATGATAAGCAAAGCAGTTCAAACGCTTCAAAAAATGGCTGTGGCTTAGCTTAGCAAACCTTGGATAAGCAAAGCAAAAGCTTGGCTTAGTCTCGTTGAGTCTTGGTTTCGCTTGGTTAAACCTTTGATTTAGCTGTTTTGCCGACCACGTCTGAAAGCCGTTCGGTTCCGTGCAACGCTCACAGAAGGAGGCCGGGCGAACGCGCTGTTCATTCATGGCAAACGCACCGTTTTCGCCGGGCTCGAAACGAGTGACGTTGCCCGAAAGGACCCAGCGCCGCATGCGGGGTGGTTGGCTGCCTCGGCCGCAGCAGCGGTGGCGACCGCTGTCGGCGCCCGCAGGCGCCAACAGCAGGCCCGGCGAATCACGCGATGCGCTTCGAGGGGTGTGTCGCCGAGTGTTTGACTCCGGTCAAAAGGTCAAGTGCGCATCCTCCATAAATCGCTGGACGAAAGTAGTAAAGCTCTGCTTTAAAACGCCTCCCGTGGTCGGAATCGAACCTCACTCTCACGCGTAATGGAGGTTACGTATACAGTCAAACCCGGTTATAGCGAACTGTAATGTGCACCGCGATTAGTTCGATATATCCAATAGTTCGATATAGCCGAACCCGTCTATAACGAGTTTTTTTGTTACGAGTTCGCAATACGTGGGACCCCCCCCCCCCCCTGCCATTGCCACATAGAGAAACGAACAGATAAAGTATCCCATTACCTTGCAGAAAACAATCCATTTATTGCATGCAATAAGGCTACTTTCCGCCTTAACTGCCCACTTTGCAAAAAGATGCGGTTATTTTTGTTTTCGCCTTCATTATGCCGGCACCAACTAGCACCGCATTCTCTACACGAGACATCGTTTGCACCAGTTCAAGTCCGTGCCCTTCAATATCGAAGCATTACTGGCGGAGCACATCGACTGGCAAAAGCGCTTCATAAAGCATGGGATGGTTTTACGCTGTGGCATCCAGAGTCTCTTCGGTGCTTTCAGCCAGCACGAGCTGCCTAGACATCAGCGACGCTGTCTGTACCTGGGGGGCTCAAGGTGACGGCAAAGTCGTCCTCAAAGTCCTCAAAAGACACTTCTTTCGGCACAGCATCTGGAACGTTGGCGAGCCCTTCACCAAGTTCGCCTATGCTGCCGTCTTGGTCCAGATTCGCTGACTGGATGGGCTCCGTCGTGAATCCCGTGCGTCGAAAACAGTTACGGAAGGTGTCGGGCGTCACGTCGCTCCTTGCGAGGCTCAACATTTCAATCATGGCCAATCAGCATCTCAATCGCCGCTCCGAGACCGTGCATTCCGGTGGCAATTGCAGGCGTGCCGAGTTCGATATATCCGATGGGAACTTCGTTATAAGGAATATTCTGCGCATGCATTTTCGTAACGGATTTTATTTTGTTCGATATAAAGCATAATTCGCTCTATCCGAGTTCGTTATAATCGGGTTTGACTATATCCTATAGTGCCGTTCCGTCACGCTCAACGCAGTTTTAATTTCAATCGAAGCTTTTTTGGCGTCACTGATGGCGACCATCCCGTCACCGAAACTCTACGAGCCCGTGCAACCACGGCGAGAGCGAACGAATCTCTCACAAGTAAGTTGAGCGCTTCAACTACAGTTGTCATTAGGAGAAAATGCGTTAGTTTTTTTTAGATGTCCTGCTTTGCCAGGCAGGAAAGATGAGCACGTCCCAGGCAGTAGGTCTTGCCCCAGCTGATTTCAAAAAAGCGCACGAGCACGGCTCACTTGCTTGGTGACGCGACTTTGTCGTCGTCTTCGGCCGAACCACAGTATCACGGAAGCACTTAACGAGTTACGTATAATTATGGAATTACTGATTGCGTCACGCGGATTCACACAAGAAGGCTTTCTCCACAACACCGGTATTCCCATTATCGGGATTTGGCGTCAGGCAACTTCTCGCTTTCGTACTTCATCATCATTCTATGATTTCGGGTATATATTTATATACTGCTCGTTTATACTGCTCACCGCGCGTGGGCGAGCAGTATAGGTGACTCGGCAAACGGGCGGGAGTGGTTAAGAGGAGGATGAATTGAGGCTGTAACCATTACGTCCTGAGTAGCTGCCATGTTTCGCTCTGCAATGCAGAAGGTGGGAAAGCGAGCTTACAAAGACCTGTTTCACTAAGGTTGGCTTCACCTATAAAATAAAATGGATTCCTGGGAAATCCTCTTTTTAGTGGCACTATAAGCTGCCTTATGTGAAAATATGAAGCCCTGCGACCTCGGTTGTCCTTGGTTTTTTTTTCTATTCGCCCTATGCCAATCACCCCCACTAACTATACACCCCAACCCCTGCTAACATACAACGACATCCTCTCTCACTACCGACTATCCCGCCAACAGTTTCCTCCCCCACATAAGCAACTTACCAAAGAGGAAGGAGTTATACTTCGCCAGCTCCAAACTAACACCTTTCCCCACAACACGCTCTGGCACAAAATATTCCCCACCCAATTCTCCCCTCAGTGCATCTTCTGCCCCACATCAGGAACACTATACCACATAGTGTGGGAATGCCCGAACATCTCAGACCTCCCTCCCAATCCCAACCCTACCCCTTCACAGTGGGCGGCGGCGCTGACCAGCTCCGACCCCTGCTCCCAGCTTCGGCTGGTGAATAGGGCCCGGAAGACCGGCTACATCCAGGGAGTCCTGGACTGAGGACACCCCTCACTGGTCCGGAGTGACTGCACTCAACGGATGGGACAAATAAAGTTTTTTCCTCCTCCTCCTATTCGCCGAAAATTTTTGATCTACGCTTGGTCGGTCGCCGGATAGAACTTGTGGTATAGACAGCTTCGCTCTAAAAAACTGCTGGTGTTCGCGGCCGTAATGCACACGCAGAGGTCATAGCGATAAAGTAAGATTGCATTCTACCAACGCGTAGAAACTTTAGGATTACCCTTGGTCATATCCTTTGTTAGGTAACGTTGGCTAACCAAACCTATCCTCCCGCGGTGTCAGCTTCATGGAATAAAGCTAAAGTAGAAAAATAATCAGGGCAACTAGCCCAACGACGCATACTAGGCCAATAAAGGGAATAACAAGAGCCCCTAACAAACAGAGAAGAAACAAAAAGCGGAAACCAACCAAGAAAGAACCAATCAAGCAAAAAAGCTGTCAGATTTCATGCAGTTAAGCAAACAGTAAACATAAATATAAATAGACTAGGAAGAAAATTCACAGGCAGAAGCAAAATAAGAATGATTGAAATCCTAAACAAGAACAATAAAAAACTCAAGCCACAGGTCCAAATAAAGCACAAATCTGCGTTACAATGGAGCAATTAAACATAAGCTGATTACGTAACAAAACGAGCTTCCTACAGAAAAAAAATGCGTATTATATATGATTTCTTCAGTGCGTTGGATAATTAAGGCAGATAGTAAGACCGGCTGCGCGAAAAGCAGACTTTCGGGGAAACTAGCAACCATATAAAACATAAACATACAAGCAATCAAGACCTAGGCAAGGAAACCAAGCATCAAAGCTGATTACAATCTGGGTAAGAAAAATAGACCGCTCACCTAATAAAACGCCAAATCAATTGAAAATATTTCCCTATCATGGCACTGACAAAGTGTGTTTAAAATTTTTATTAGGTAGTAAAACCAATCCGTGAAAAGAAATTCCCGCATAAGCATTTGGGGTTTTTTTAATCACCGGTTTGCGGCTGCCTTGGGAAAGCACGCAATCTAGCAACGAGACCCGAAGATATTGACCATTCCAAAACGTGTGCTTACTCTCTACGCAAACAAAAGCGAATTAAAAACCCACCCACACCTCCTCACTCCTCAGTGATCTCTCAGTGATTACTCCTCAGTGACTACTCCTCAGTGATCTTCCCCTTCAGCAACAACTCGCGACCATGGCTGGCTGCTTCCCATATGTCTCCAACGGAGCAAAACAATACCTAAGCTGCAGAGCGCTCCCTTTCGAAACGCAATTTCGCTTAATCGTATTTTCGCCCAATAGTGCCTTATCTCCCTGGAATCGTTACAAAAAGCACGAAGAACAAAGACAGACTTCCACCTCTTGCTGCTTACCTCATTGTTCTTGAGTTGACCGTTCGCTGCTGCCCGACCGTCAACTTCTTCCGAATTTACATGCAGACCTGACACACGCGAGGTGGTATCGATGTTGATAATGACGGTGATGTCATGATAGGGTTTTAAGCGTAACGGCAAACGGGGTTAAACCGCTGTGCACCTCTAAAACAAAACAATTGGGCTCTTCTACAGCACTGCCTGTCTACGTCGCCTTCTGCCACTTATGTTTTTACCTGCTTTTTTAACACCACCAAACCCGCCGCCACCGCCATCATCATCAGAATTGAAGTAGGTGGTGGTGGTAGTAACACGCATTTATTTTACGTACAAGGGATACAAAGACGCCATGTTACGCTTTAGCGAATTTTGGTGTCTAGGGGAGAGGGATTAGGTAATGGGAGTTGGGGAAAAATTATGATACATCCAATGGTACATCCAAATGGGTGTGGAATTAAAGGATCTGGGTTTTTGGATCGCGGCGCATCGGTTGTTTACCGCCAGGAGGCTACGACGAGGGTATAAAAGATGGCGCTGCCTAAACCTTTCGCCGAGCTCAATAGAGGATTAGGTGGGGGAGGAGGGGGGTGCTGTCTAGGGCTAAATCAATGACTGCGCTCGTTATAGTTATATGTATTTTCACAAGAGAAGTGGGCCGCGCTTTGCAACAAAGACCACCGGAAATTTTCACTCCCACATGCACAACTCTTCCGACCCGAAGCTGCCACCGTCTGAAAACTGCAGAGCAACACGTACCTTCCCAAACACCTCCTCCGCGCCCCTTTTCCCACACAGTAGACTGCTGCCTGTCAACACTTCCAACTGTGGGTGCCGATGTGGTCGTGCGGCTGACCCTACATTTATTTTCAGATCAGTTTCGAAGGCAGCAGAAGTCCGCGAGTCGGGGAGCGCCCGTGGAATGCGGCCGAGCAGCGCAGAAGCCTGGGTGTTTTCTTTTGTGGCGCGTAGCTCATCGTGCCTGTCGATGCCACGCGCTGGTGACGCTGGCACAGCGGTCCATGGTGATGATAATGGCCGCTACAGGGCTCCCCCCTACCGCGGAGTGCGGTAAGATGAAAACAAAAACAAGAGTAGCTAACCAGGTAAGCAATGTACAGGGTGCACAGTCAAGGTCCTTAATCAGTCCATGTCAAAGGGATCAGGTATATTCAAGTGGTCATGCTAAGTTAGTAAAGAGATTCCCGTAACAGTCCAGGTTGTCGTCATGAGAACGTCCGGAGGGCATTACAGCCTCCGGTGGCCTGGGCTGAGAATGGAGTAACGGACGAGCTTGAGCACGAGTCGCCAGGTGCATTCTGAGGCTGCGGCGGTCATTCACAGCTATGCAGATGACGGAACGGTTCTGTAAGGGCGGGCGTTTTAAGCGCAGCATTCCATACTGCGAGTGCTCCGGGGTAAAAGCAGCACGACCGCAACGTTGAATTCGAGGTGAAGAGAGTAGAGTCGGGTACAGAATCAAGGCGTACGCTTGACTTGGAAACGGAAGGTGTCGCCGATGAGGACCGCGGCACTTTCGTGGTGCAGGAGTCACCGCAAGCAGTCGACGATACGGGCGGAACCGACGAAGGGTCCCGCGCAGGCACCATGGGCGTCGGTCTAGCCGGAGCAAACGGCTAACTTGGGATTTTGCCCTCGCAGAAGATGGTCTTCGTGGTCGGTGCTTGCGACGTCGGCGGCGACGTTTAAGCTTGACGGCGCAAATGACTGCTGGTTGAGAAATGTCCGTAACGCCTTCCTTTATGTCAGCGTTGTGGTAACAATCGGTCGTGCGGGGCTGTGGCAGCAGTCGTAGGAGGACGGGTTTTCATTGCCGTTGGTAACGAGTACAATAGTGTGCGTCTCGTGCGTGATTTGCGGCGACGGCAGGGGAACCGTAATGGACGCGTCAGCCATTGCACAGATGGTTGAAATGCGTGGCGAAACAGCGTCTTCGACTGAAGTATGCAGGCGTGTGGGCGAACACGGCGTCGTGTTGGCCGAAATTGCACCTGGGTTCTCAGGAGAAGCTTGCATGAATGGTGGTAAAAAAGGATTCTTCAGGAGCCAGCCCGGGGCTTGAGTGCTGCGGGGAGGCAGCGCAGACACATTGGGCGACGGACTGCTAGGGCGTGAGGTGCAGTCCTTCATTGTCGATGCCTCTGGGCTGCCATCCACGGGGTAGAGCGTGGTCGCAGTGGCCGCACTGGCCTTGGTCCTAGTACCAGCATGCTGGTGCTAGGAACCAGGTGCCCGACCGAGGTGGTGCAAGGCCGGGCGGCTGGCGTGGGTGGTTTGAGGTACCGACCATAGCGCGTCAGGAGGATGGTCCTGAGCTCGTCGTAGGGCTGGGCTACAGGCTCCGGCAAGCTGGAGGCTAAGCTTGATGGTAGGAGCTCGTACATCAGTGTGCAACGGCCCTCCTGGGCTGTGACGTGGTACAGGTCGAAAAAGCATTCCATCTGCATAAGCCACACCGGGGCTCTTGGGGTAAAACGGTGGGCGAGGTGGCAAGGCCGTTGTATTGAGTGGCGTGGTGGAATCATCAGGGGTCGAGTGGCTAGGCGCAGCCAGCTTGGAGTGGCGGTAAGTGAATTGACGTTCAGCGAAGCCGGGTGGTGGTAGAACGTCTGTTCGCTCTTGGGTCGGAGAATCGTCTTAAGGGCGCGAGGGAGGCTTCAAGTAGGTCAGTACGGTTCCCATTCCATCGTGCGGTACGTCGTACGAGGTAACCGTGGAAGGGGGCGATGCAGCGTCCTTGTGGCGGGAAAGACTTGAGCCGAGGCTCTCCATCACGTAGGCCTGTAGCGTGTCGTAGGGCCGCTCACCATGTTTTAGCGGCTCACAGCGTAGGTCGGCCGGAAGCAGGGCGGTGGTGATGCGGTAGCGCTCGGTCTGTGAGTCGATGCGGCGGATGAAGAAGCGCTCTTCCATTTTGAGGAACCAGGCTCGTGGGTAGCGTTGCTCGAAGGCCGGGTAGGGCGGCAGCGGGCAAGCGGAATGGGGCTCCATACTGCCGACGTCTGCTGTGTAAGTTGGAACTGTTCTCGGCAATGAGAGTGTACTTGCAGATAGTCGCCTTCTGCAAGTCCTCCTTTGCCTACGAATCTACATCATTACTTTACATGCTGGTCCATGAGGTACCTACCGTTTGGCACTCCGAGATCCACTTCCGGAGCTTTTCGATGAATAGTTGCAGGTACGCAATGAAGCTTATGCTCGAAGCTTTGCTGTGTAAGAAGCGGCCGTTATTTTAACTAACAAATTACTTGTAGATTCATGCCTTCTGTAAACGTTCCTTAGCCTACGAATCTGGCTCACTACATTACGTGCTGGTCCAGGAGGTACCTACCACTTGCAATTTCTAGATGCATGTCTGAAGCTTTCCCGTGAATAGTAGTGCGGGTATTACGCAAGTGAAGCTTAGCTCGAAGGGTGCTCTTTTGACAGGTGAGAGGAAATCATTTAAACATTTTGGTTTAAAAAATGCTTTAGAGCTCTGCTCGTGTGTTTGGCCTAGCCGTCGTGAGAACCTCTAAGATATTTTTGTATATGCCATTATATTTACTCTTTTTATTTATAAAGGTTGCATATTTTGGTTTAGTTTTTATACTCAACATCATACGCACAGAATTGTAGGGTACTTCCAAAAATAAAAGGGGTCTTGGAAGAGATTTCGAAACTAATTGTGTATGCGGTATTTAGACCTGTGAACCGTTGATATGCAAACTATGTATAGCCCTTTCGTTGCACAATATCGGCACATAGGTACAAAAAGCAGCTACGGTTTCACCAATTGAAGGCTCCTCAAGTCGGGAAGCGACGTCACGTTAAGAAGCCAATCCAGACAATCATAGCTTCCCCTTGTCTGCACAACATGTTGGCGTTAACTCTCAATCAACAAGTACTAGTCAACAAATTGGGCTAGTGGTGCAGGCAATTGTAACCATGTTTAACGCAAACTTGGTATTTGTAAACTATTTACGCTGTTTCATACTAGTCTAAACTGTCGTTCTCCTAGCCGGTATTCTTGCTCACGCTTGCTGACGCCTGTCTCATAGTCTCTTATGTGCATTACGCGAGCGTTAACTGCCTGACCAGAAGCGGTAAGCGACTGAAAGCCTAAAATGGGAATTAACTGCATCGACACGTTTATTCAGCGATGGCTCAGAGGTTCAGCCACTCGCCTCGTATGCGGGAGGTACTGGGTTCGAATCCTGGTACCGCCAGGCACCCACCGGTTTCTTTAATGGGTACAGGCGTCCCTGGTCGAGTGCGGACCCTTGAAAGGGGAATCCACGCCTGGAAAGCTGCCTTTACCCTTGCGAGGGGCCCCTGACCCTTGTCCATCTGGCGGGGCCTCCAGCCATCATGCCGCGTAGCGCCATTGCGGGCCATGGGGTGAAAGAGTCTGGCGGCATGTCCTGCCACAGGCGTGGCGAGTTGAGCGTCCACCATGGTGTGGAAGGCACCATGTGCATTCGTGTGCCTTGGTGGGCCGGGCACCTACCGGTAAAATAGAGGTACAAGCGACTCCCCGGCCTGGCGCTCGGCCCTTGTGTGGGACTACAACGCTTGGGAAGTTCACCCGGCTTGCACGGGAAATCGCCCCTATGGAAAGAGGCGGCTACAAAAACGCAGGATTTTTTTTTTTTCGAATGGTCGAAATTTTGAACCAATCCGTCTTTCGCTTTCCGAATTCAAAAAACCTGGCGAAGCTTGCGCTAAGTCGCGCAAGGCTTGAAGCGTGCTGCAGGATTTCTTTCTAAGTGAGCACTGGAGGCCACATCACCACGCAATTGTATAAGTTTCAAATTGTTTATTTACATGTTCCGTCGTCGAACTGTGCTAGCAGTAGCCATCATGATACGCATCGCTACCGCCGTGTTCCACCTGCCAAGCATTACATGCGCGGTAGCGTTTGACGACAGCCGGGGCGCGGCGGCCGTGCACGCGTGTGCGCGCGACGCATGAGTGGCGTTCCTGGAGTCGCATCGAGGTTTCGTGGAGCAGGTGTTACGCCAGCTGGGGCGTTGTTGGTTGCTAGTCAAAACAAGGCGCTCGTCAGGGTTTTCGCCAGACTTTTTTAAAGACGATAGTCTTTCTTGGGCTACTTAAATCCAGAAATTTTGGTCTGTCTGTATGTCTGTCTATCTGTCCGTCTGTCTGTCTGTGACTCGATTCAGCCACCCGGCCAAAGCAAAACATTGCCTGCGCAATAGTCTTATATAGTCAGAGCTAAATCTACCCGTCTATGTCCGGTGTAATGTTCATACTTGTCAATATTGTTGAAGAACAACAAGACATTACGCATATATAAGACAACAAATTAATACCGAAGTGATATTTGCAGCGTTCCTTTATAAAAAATCGTACATGTTTGATTTTGGCGAGATTAAATACTTCATCAACTGCAGAAAAAAAATCACTCCGCCGTCGCCTGCTGTCTCCCGCGCCATATAGCTTCTGGCGGCATTTGAAGAAATCAAGTGGCAACAGTTACGAAAGGTTCCACTAGATAGGTTTCACGTTCTGCTTGCAACGCACGTGGAGTAGGGAAACGCGGTTCTATAAACGTTGAAGTAGGGCGCCTCGATTAACGAGCGTCTTCGCCGTACGGCAGCGTTCGTATCGAGACACCCGGTTTGGAGCAGTGGAACGCGGGAAATTTAAAATGATTTAAGCAAACCTTTGGAGTCTTTACCTTGGGAGGAGCGCGACGCAAGAGGAACAACATGAGAGGTGAGCGGGAAAGCGAAGGGAGGCATTTACTTCGCAAAAGCCGATAAAGACTATCGTCTTTTGACGGCATTTGCAACGAAAGGAGCAGATACGCGGCCTTTTTTTTTTTTTTGCTAAAGTCACTGCACGTGCCGGGTAGGCTGGGCGGTCGTCACGAGGCACGCGTTCCAACAGTTCGGCATTTTCTTGCTATTTTTAACTGGTTACGCGTTACGCCCCACACATCACGGCCAGCTACAACGGCACCACTGTTAAAATAGCGCGAAAAAAGCTGTGGTGCAGGGCGTCGCCGATTCTCACCATCCCGCAGTTTGAAGGCTTTCCTGCAATAAACAGGGCTGTTAACGTTTTTTTTCGTCAAATGGGTATGCTCGCCTATGGCTTACTGCAGAACCAATCAACGGTAAGTTGGCCGTTATAGCCCCGTATAGATAAGAATTTATAAAAACCAACCTGAGGTTTGGACTAGAAATACAGTCCGGCTTTTATGCCACATTTTTTAGTCCGCGCGCTCTATCCGCCTGTCGTCAAGTGGGTAAAATATCAGACTCCAATGCTGGCCGGCGGCCGGCCGCAAGTTCGAATTACATGCGGCGTACCTCCATGTTTGAGCGGTTTTCTGCCGTCTCATATGAAAAAGGTAAGATTCCGAAGACAATTCGGCAAAAAAACGTTAACTACAGCAGAGATGATGTGTACAAACTATAGTGAACTAGAATACTTGGTATTCTAGTTCACTATAAACAGACAGTAATTCCGAGTTTTTCTAAGAAGTTGCCAGACGACTGAAGCGGGCGTGCCGCCTGTCAGGAGCACAGCATATACATCCGTTGTGCGGTTTTGTGAAATAATATGCCAAAAGCGTTTAATCGGGAATGTTCTCAGAATGACGTTACTCGTAGTTACGCTACCGACCAACGGTATCGCATGGTCGCTTGCGATGCGCCTTAGAACGAGCATTTCGTAAATGTTTCCTAGTTTTCAGAAGCACCGAATATTGAAAATACTTCAGATATATTTTGATAAAAGGTTGTTCAATAGATAAAAATAAGCAAAGGCAAATGAATTTTCTCTTCACCAGCCCCTTAATGTCAAAATTCCGGCATCATAAAAGAATACGTCTGTTGGTATTGTTTAGAATGTTGTTCTTGTTCGCCGCTCAGTGTTCCATTTTTTCGGTTTCAGAACATCACCGCCAGAGCGCCTAGGTTTCTCTGCACATGAAGGGAGCGGAAGAAAGCTCGCAAACGAGTGACAGAAAAGCAGCGAAATTGTTTGTCCCCCTCTCCCATTACAAAGGCGGCAACTGAACCAAAGCGAAACGATAGTTTTGACGCCGTTGAAATGACGTCATTCGAACGGGAAAGCAACGCCAAGACCGGGAGAGAGAGGAAAATCTTTTGGGCGCGTTTCAAAGCATTTATTTATTTATTTATTTATTTATTTATTTATTTATTTATTTATTTATTTATTTATTTTCATACCTCAAGGGCCTCCTCGAAGGAGGCATTACATGAGGGGTGGTACAAGTGGCAGACTGGTACCAAAAACGAGGGTAGGGGGAGGGGGGTATTCTAGCTACATAACTATATACAAGACCGATACAACAAAAAATGAGTGAAAAAGCATAAAAACAACAATACATGGCCGGACACGCTACATGCTTTACATTGGGGCCAATCTGAGTTTAAACAGCTTGATTAACCGCGCTTCACAGCAGTACAATGGGGCAAACATACAAGTCAGAATGCAAACAACCGCCGCGGTGGCTCAGTGGCTAATGCGTTGCGCTGCTGAGCACGAGGTCCGGGTTCGATTCCCGGCCGCGGCGGCCGCTTTTCTGATGGAGGCGAAAAGCAAAAACGCCCGTGTGTACGAGATTTCGGCGCACGTTAAGATCCCCATGTGGTCAAAATTAATCCGGAGCCCTCCACTACGGCGCGCTCATCGCCTGCGTTGCGTCGGCGCGTTAAACCCACAATGAATCAAATCAGAATGCAAACAACGGCAAAGAGCTATTGTAGCCATAAATCGGGTAGAAAAAGAAAAAAAACTATATAAAGTGAGAAGGCAACACTCCAGTGCTTCACTTGCACTCAGAACAATGAAGATAAGAAGAACGGGAACCATAAAAACGGACGGCACAACAAACAGACGAAACAACGACAACAGACCAAAACGAAACCCAAAAAGAAGAAACCCATGAGGATATTACACAATCCTGCGTTGAATACAAATCCGGGCGCGGTGAGCAGCGATTTAAACGGTCAAGGTCTTTGGTCTGTACCAAGTGATCTAGAAGATTGTTCCAATCTTGGATGAGCGAACAAAAAATGATTGTGCGAAAGCGTTGGTTCGTTGGACGCGGTATGAAAATTGATGTTCGTTTTTGGTGCGGAGCGGACACATGCGATTTTGGCGTGACGTAAGAGTTTGGTGATAATGAGTAGTGAAACCTGTGGAATATTGCCAGCCTTGCTAGGTTTCCGACGGTTGTTGAGGGGAGGAAGGAATGCATGCGTTTTGAGGTTTGTGACTCTATGTAATGAAGCAAAATATCGTAAAAACGTAAATCTGGCTCCGCGGTTTTGGATGGCTTCTATGTTGTCGATGATGGTAACGTTGCGGCGGGTCCTATATCACGGCGGCATACCTCTAGTTTTGGACGGATAAGTGTTTTACAGGTCTGCTGTTTTAAGTGTGAAGGAGCACATTTCATCGTGCGCTGCAGATACCCGAGAGACCCTGCTGGCGCTTGGCGATTACTTTGTTCACGTGTACAATCCAAGATCGATTGTTTGCTGATATAGACGCCTAAGTACTTGTACACTTTTTTTATTGTATGAAGAAGAGCCTTGGGGTGTAATTTAGAAATAAGGGCATGCACACCGGGTTGAATGAAATGACATATTGGCATTTGGTACGTTTAAGGGACATTTGCCCAGGTTTTACACCAACTTTCAATACGAAAAAAGATCAGACTATGGGTTAATTTGGTCTTGCTTACAGTAGTCTGGGAATATAAAACACAATCATCCGCAAATAGCGAATGTTATTAGAAATGTTGGACGGCAGATCATTAACATATATTTAAAAAAGCAACGCCCGAGTACTGTACCCTGTAGTACGCCGGACAAAACGGGAGTTGTGGATAGACTGAGCGCTACTGGACTACGACAAATGCTTTCGTCAAAGAAGAAAGTTTTCAATCCAATAAAGTGCAAATGGGTCAAGATTGAGCAGTGATAGTTTATACGTTAAGCGATGGTGGGGTACCTTGTCGAATGCCTTTTTCAAAATCAAGGAAAATTACGTCAGTTTGGATGTTACTGTAAAGGTTCACGTACAAATCATGTGTAAATGAGGCAAGCTGCGTTTCGCATGACAGCCTCTAGCGAAAACCATGTTGCGATGGGGACAGAATGTTGTGGCGTTCGAGGTGATTATGGTGTGCGAAAAAATTATATTTTCCAACATTTTTGCTGGTACGGACGTAATTGAAATGGGGCGGTAGCTCAATGGTGATGACCTATCGCCGCTTTTAAAGGTTGGAACAATCTTCCCTAGCTTCCATTTAATGGGGATACAGCTTGACGTTAATGATTGAGAAAATAGCAACGCGAGCACGGCACTAATAGGTGCTTTGGCATTTTTCAGCATTTTGGAGTTGATTCCATCCGGTCCCGTAGCAGATGATAGTTTCATTTTATTAAGTTTGTTCATTATTCCTTCAGGTGTGAATATTATCGGGGGCATTTGTTTATTAATGACCAGATCCGAGGAAATGGGAGTGCTCATGCAGGTTTCTTTCGTGAAAACTGAGGAGAAAGGAGCTGACTCACTATCACGTATACGCTCTACGTTTTTATCGTTATAAAATCTTATTGGTGTGGCAGGAGACGGGTTTATAGCTTTCCAAAATTGTTTTGGATTAGTTTGTAGCATATTAGAGAATGGTGTTTAAGAAAAGTTGCGCTTGGCAATACGAATTGCTTTCGTTAGCTTCTTTACCGCGCCTTGCAATGCTTGCCATGCGGACGAATTATTCCTGGCTTTTGCTTTTCTAAACAGACGCTTTTTTCTGCGGATTTCTTTGTTAATTGAGTTAGAAAACCACGGTGCCGATTTCTTGCTTTTAATATTTACTGTTGAAACATATTTGTCAGTTAATTCCTGAATTTTCTCCGGGAACAGGTTCCAGTTGTGCTCTTCTGAGCGTTCATGGAAACCTTGCTCGACAGAAAGGTAGAAGCCTTGCAGCTCAGCCGCAATTTTTTCGTAATTTCCCTTGTGGTAAAGTCTAATTCGTTTTGCTACTGGTTTTTCTGTCTGAAATGCTGAGTGAAAAGACGCTAAGATAACTTTATGGTCACTTATTTCCCGAAGGTAATGCACTGATTGGATACTGCTCGGGTCGGACGTTAGAATTATATCAAGAATGTTTGCGGTATTGTGGTCTGTCTGTCGCTTGGTTATGATTTGTGTTAATTGAAAATCCTGTAGGATGCTTAGGAACTGGCCGGGTTCACCGATAGTTACGCGATATTTGTCACTCCAATCAATGGTAGGGTGGTTAAATCACCGCATATTATTAGGTTAGCTAGGGGATACTTTTTGACTTATGAAGTCGAGAGAGTCGTTAAAGTGCCTGAAAATATCGGCGTCTGGTTTTGGTGGGCGATAGCACGCTCCAATTATGTTAAGGCCTGATAGCGTTCGACATGGTCGTACATTATCTCAGGGGCTCTCGTGTTCTATATTTAAAGTGAATAATCGAATCTTTATTCCAATAAGAACTCCACCACCTCGGCTTAGTAAACGATCACGGCGGTAAACGGCAAATCCAGGCAATGCTACGGAGCAACTTCCGCGTCAGTGATATGCGGTGAAAGCGATGTTTCAGTAAGAACGACAATATTACAATCACATGACTGGATAACGGCAGATACTTCTTCACGCTCCGGAATTAAGCTACGAATATTAGTGCAAAGAATCAAATATGTGACGTCATTAGTGCGTAGCGACGCACGTTCGGGTGTGTTGCGGTGGTGTGGTGGTTTGGAAAGACAAGGTTCCATTATATTTTTTTCTTGCTAGCTGGTCCGCGCTGCTCTTTCTTTTACCACTTATCACCAGCGTCGTAGTCGTACATTTTCTTGTCGATTATAAGTTTTTTGTAGCGTAGCTTGAAAGGAGCCTTCTGGTCTCGGGCGAAACGAATGAGCTCGCGATGGGTTGAACGAGTGGCGGCACAGAACTCCTCAGATATACTGACTGTTGTGCCCTTCAGCTTAAAGGCCTTAGATAAAATATCATCGTTAGTCTTGAAAGAAGAGAAATTAGCAATAATGGGGCGCTTTTTGTCACGAGCAATTTTACCGATACGACGTGCTCTCTGAAGATCCCTAGGTTGAAGTGCTATCTTCAAGTTTTCATTGCAAATATCTGTGACTAGTTTTTCGCTATCGCTCCAGAATTCGAACTCGCCTTCACTGATGCCATTAGAAGGCAAGGTGCAAGCGAGGCGACCTATCCTCTGTGTCATCAACCTTTCCTCGATGCCGGCGATAATAGCTGATGTCTGGGCGGATGAGCTGAGTGAACGTCTAATCGGACCGCATATCGGTTTAGCAATGTGCACTGGTCTTCCGTCTTCGCGATGCGCTGCAATCCAAATCGGCAAGTGTCTGTTCTTGTGCTAGTTCAGTTCGTTGTGTATTGATAGACTTTTAATGCAAGCCAGGATGGCAGCATGGCCTGCTTCTAACGTTTTTAGCAAAAGCACTGGACAGTCTGGTCTTTTGGGTAGTGGAGCAGCTGCTGTGGTTTTGCCGGACCAGGGTTTTTCCTCTATGTCGCTGATAGCAACAACAGCTCGAGCCACAATATTACACACATCTACACACACAGGAACGCAAGGCAGCGGGGGCTCGACAGCTTGCCACCATGGTAACGATTGCTAGTCTCTTAGCAAAAAGAGAATCGTAATGGCGTACCTGCGCGATTAACACTAACGGTGTTACCCGCTGGGCCATGGCGCAGCTGACGAGCCCACAAAGCACCGCTTGCCGGATGTTGTCCTTTAGAGGCGATGGAAAGGTTGATGTTGATGATCCGGGTGATGCCTGATGTTCCAAGAGTCCCTCAGTAGAAATGATGACCGCGCCATCTTTCAATCGAGCTGTTCGGTCTGATGCTCCCAGGTATAATGATCATCCGGCAGACGGCGCATGCGCGTTGGCTCCTGGATTGTCGGGGCTTCCAGTGTGCAAAGCGCTATGCAACTATATTTTGCCTATAATGTGCGACCTTCTATTCCAAGTACTGGTTTCCCTTGCTTACCACATTCTGAGAGCCTTTCCGGCTTACAAAAAAATTGAGATGAAATAGTTACGGAGCCCCTTTAAGTGTACCACAACGGGAGGGCTGCGAACCGTGCAGCAGATATACGGAGAAAATTTTATAAGCTTGCCTTTCTTGGACAACACTTCGTGCGTAATGGGATTCACAAATGCCCCAAACGAATGATCTAAACAGATGCAGCATTTGGCAGGTCTTTATTACGTCTTGATCACCCTCGCCCCTCTTTCGGGTTACACCTCACGAGGGTGTGCCGGCAGGGCCAAGGCTTGGGAAAATCTTCAGGAAGCGGGAAAGGTCGAGGTCGAGGACGGGGCCTGTGCGGAATGATGGCGCGACGACTCCTCTACTTGATCTTCACTTCAGCTGAGGTCTCGGTTTCCGGAGCTGGAAAATGCACGGAAATTAGGTCTGTGCGATAACACCTTCATGCGGGTGACGCATTGATCAACAAACAAGGCAGGTTCATCAAATAAAGAGGAGTATTTATTTCTTGGTTGCGCTTATTGAGAAAAGAATGGAGCGCTTGTTGCTCAACTGGCTGTGCATGCGCACGTAACGGTAGGGATAGCTCTCTGTCAGTTTTTCTTAAAGTATCTTCTTAGTTTCCTCAAGAATGCAGGCTCCGCGCATGCTGGACAAGGCCGTTCAAGTCTTCCCCCCCGAACAAATCAGATGAAATAACAAAGGCTGCTTGTATTTGAGCCTTTGTGACTAAACTTAGCAAGGAGGACTACCTCTAAGCGTCTATGCCACTGCACCAATCGGCTAGCTGGCTTTTCAGCGGATGGCCCAAAGGGCTATTGATATGTCTAGCTAGTGTCACTGTCACTAGATAAGATACCGAGTACCGTAACTTAACTAAGGCACGCAAGACAGCAACGGCGCCATTTCGTTGTTTATCAGTGTTGCCAGACTGCCGCTTCTGCGGCCTCCCCGCTAGCTTTGACGGGATCATTTGCAAACACCACTGCCGAAGACGCAGTAACACTGAATCTTCGGACGCACTTCTGCAGCTGAAATGCTGCCGAGCGCGTTATCTTCGATTCGCATTCGGAACGACGCCTGTCGCCCGCAGCCGCAGAGCAGGGAGGACAAGCTGAGAACTTCCACAGTTGGCCCTCAGAAAACACATAAGCAACAAAATGGCGGCACCCATGAGCCGTCGCAGTGTAAACAAATGTCACGTGATGCGAACTGCCCAATGATCACATGGCGGCACAGAACAATAGGAGAAAAGCGTGCCGATACTCTGTAAGCTTATCTAGTGACTCTATGTCTAGCGATGGCTCGATATGGTGCCATGTTCATACCTTGGAGCGGGCTCTTTTGGAATTTGCAGCAAAATAATATTTTTCCCTGCGAGGTTGCGTGCTCAGTCGCTATCGGCATCATCTTCATCCGTTATAATCATCACTTCCTGGTGCGCAGGTCATGGCCCCTAGTCTCTGGGAGTGCCCGTTGACCAATTAGACCAGGAACGCTGCTTGCTGAGCCCAGGCAGCACAGGACTGTTCGGCCTAAAACAGGCCGGTGTACTTTGGCCGGTGATTTTCTGTCCGGCCGTTTTCCGGCAGCCATGTTCGGTCCATGTCCAAATGTGGGCCTTTTGGCCGTATACGGCCGTACTCCCAAGGCTGTCCAACGGCCAGTGTCCGTCGGCCAGTCGACCGGCTTACGGTCATACGGCCAGATTCCAGCCGTAGGGCTCCGGCCATTCCAAAGCCACCCGTGTACGGCCGAAGTACGGCCGCCGGAGGACAGCCGAGATGCGGTCGTCGGACTCCAGCCGGACTAAAGCTACCGGAAATACGGCCGTGCTACGGGCATTAGAGTTCAGCCACAATACGTTAACTGTACTGAGGCCGGTCACTGCATGTCGCGCAAGCAGATGACTCATTCGCGCAGTGCAGAAGCAGCACGAACTCAGTATTTTGGGTCCAATGCAGCCACATCAAAGTGGGCTCGCGCGCAACCACCAGCCGCCAAGCTTTCAGCGCAGCCTTGCTTAATTACCAGCCTCAGTTGACAGCCAAAATTCATTTATTAAACAGTGCTCACAAATTGTCGTTCCTTTAATTGCTGTGCCTCCTTTACTGCCGAACACAGAAAATATTCAGTTCTTTGTAGAGCTTGAATAGATGTCCAGGTCCTGATATCCTCTGTGGGGCGGCTTACCTGTAATAAACGGGGAAACAGGAGGGGAGGAGGAGGCGGCGGAGGGCGCATAATTTAGTGGGTAGAATTTCAGACAGATAAATTGCGCCGCTTTTAGCCAATTTCTTTTAGGGAAATATTCCGGAACACTTTCATGCTATGACTACATAAACTATTTTTATAACAGTTGCTTGACCAATTTTGATGTATATAAAACCGGCGTGAATGCCTTTACGAAGCGTTTTGGTTCTCAACAAAACACTCAGGAGCATTTAATATAACTCCTTCACAAAAAAGTATGTCCAGTTTTTGCCCATTTTTCTTGGAAAGACATTTTCTACTCGATCAATTTTTCTGATAATCTTGCGCAAGGCTGATCCTAAGAAGGAGCGAACAGGTACTTTCATTTTCAATCTATTTTAATGTTGTTTTCATGAGTATACGTCCACACCACTTAATAGTCCAAAAGAACTTAATTTTCTTCTAATGTCATACTACGTTCAAAAAATTCTAGACGCGTTGCGAATGACGCCCTGCTTCAGGTGGCTGCAGTTGTATCCCTCTGTGTTCACGCAAGGAAAGGCGTAAAATTAGAGTTGGATAATTTGTTTCAAATCAATACCTTTGCAATGGTAGCATGCATACAGGAAACCTTGCATACTGCAACGAATAGGGCAATAAATATTTTATTGGTCAAGGTTGAATGCGTCGGAGGCAATTGCGCCTCTGGAAGTTTATTTATTTATTTATTTATTTTTATTCATTTATTTATTCATTGTTTTATTTATTTATTTATTATTTATTTGATGCCTGCTTGCCTTTGCATGCATTACAGAAGGGAGATACATAACACTAAGCATTAAATATGAGACAAAATAACAAAATAATTCTACAAAGCGCGCTGAAAATCGTCAATATAAACAGTTAATGCAGTCATACGTCGAAGATAATTACACTGCAGTATTGATGTAAAATAAAATGAATCGCGCAAGGCGTCACCTTTAAAGGGAAGTTAATAATTTGCTTTAAGCTAGCGGTCCCACTTTGCGATATGTAGAATGGCGCTTGGACATACTTCTCCCCTTCTACTCCAGTTTTCGAATGATAGATATTACGAAAAAAGTTCAACCTGTGGTTTCGTCTGTGATCTTTCACGTCCTGCCATTTCAGTTTACTTTTACTTTCTCTCATGCTAAGTTGAGCGTGCCAATTACCTAATACGAATCGCACTGACATATTCTGTATGTTTTCGAGCGTATCAACGAGCTCTTTGGTGTAGGGATCCACGAAAACACATGCGTACTCCAAGATTCAGCGCACATGAGTGAAATACGGTTGTTCTTTTCAGTTAGATGGAGGTTCACTGAAATTTCGTCTCAGAAAGCCAAAAAACATATGCAGCCGTAACTTTTATGGTGTGAACCTGCCTATTTAACCTCTAACCACTCCCTAAATAAACTCCTACGTATTTATATTCCTCGGCCGTTGTCACAGCAGCATAATTTACGGTATACGCATTCAATTGGAATGAAGGTTTTCTTGTAAAGGTGCCTTTAACACACTGTTTAACATCCAAAAACTTTTCTGAATCAGCACACCAGGATGTTATTAAATTCGAATAAAGCTGCAGGTATACGGAATCACGTTCATTCGCTATAGTCCGGTAAACTACACAGTACTTTTGAACAAAGCTATAGGGCCAATAGTAATAACAATGCAAAAACCGATTCATTCAGTTCATAGGATGAAATGTACTACGCAGAAGGTGATATGGAACACCATCACTTGCTTTTTTGCAGTCCAAGAATATACAGTCAACCACTTTAAGCTTATCTATTGCAAGAGCGAAATCGTGCGTGAACTAAACAATCTGCGTTGAGCAAGAAAATCCTGACGAAATCCGTGTTTGCTAGGATGCTGGCGATTATGTTTAACCAAAACCAAATGAGTCATATCCCAAGAGTAGCTAAGCTCACCTTCAAACATCGGAACTAAATTAACAGCTAGGCTTCGCCAGTGACAAGGCTCTGTAGTTAACGCAAATTTAAAATATTTTTTTTTATAAATAGGCAGTCGTAAAATCCCGTGAAGTAACATAGTGCAGGGCATGAAGTTGATCCTACCAATGCACGAGCGAGTCTCTTCTACGTTTATCACCAACAACATAGTGCAACATTGCTTGTCGCAGTTTAATTTTAAGCAGAATAACTTGCGCTTTTGCTCGCACTTGCCTTTCTTTGGTGGGGAGTCCTTGACATGGTGGCGGTTTAGCTCCTGCGTGGTGGCCGCTTGCTCGACGCCCTTGAAGGCCAGTTATTTTGGTGAACCATCTCCATCTCGGATCGGACATCTCTGCCGGGTCGATGTTCCAATGCTCTCCATTTCTTAGGGGGCGAATAGCCTCGAGCTGATGCGTCGACGAAGCCAGCGGCAGAGGCGTGGTAGCGGCGATGACTGGCGAGCTTAGCTCACCCGTCGGTGTGGCACAGTCTTCTTGTGGCAATAAATGACATTTCGATGGCCTAAAAGGTTCCCTGCTAATGTCCAGTGAGTCCTTGCACCTTGCCCATTCAACGAGAACACTCATTACTGTTTGACAAACGATGTTCGTTCATTTAAAACGTAGAAACACGGAGCGGATGAAAAATTCGTCCCCGTCGTTCGGCTCCCTAACGGCTTTTTCTCCCCCCAGGAAAAAAAACGGTCGGTCTCCTTCCAAACACGTCTGTGCATGAATTCTCGGCGCCCAGGTGCGTGCCGTTGTTCGGCTGTATGCCGTTTGCCGAAAAAATGACGTATAACCAGATACCTTACGTAGGCCGGTCTCCTCTTGAACACCGGTTGCCAAATATTCTGTGGCCATTCGCTTGCCGTAATTGGGCCGAGGACAGCTAACCGAATAAAAACGTATATTCTGGGGCCGTACGTAGGCCGGTATCCTTCATAACACTGGTTGCCCGAAGAAAACGAATATTCTACCGCCGGACGCGCGGTTCACCGTTGAAACAACGAATGCACGGCAGCCGCGCTCCGGCCGGTCTCCTTTCGAACACCAACTGCCGCAAGAATACGCATATTCTGTGGCCGGTCGCTTGCCGTGCTTCGGCCGATTACCGCTTCCCGAAGAAAAAACGGATGCCCTAAGGCCGTACTTCGGCCGTTCTCTTTCTCAACATCGGCAGCCGTAAGAGAACTGAATATCTGGCAGCCGGTTAGCTGCCGTTGTGCGTCCGGACACGGGCGGACGGAAAAATACCGAAGCGCTGGTTGCCGAATGTTGGCCGTTCAACGCATGATCAGTGGCTGCCAGAACCAGTATGCTGGCCGGACATGCCAGAAAGCGGCCATAGACGGGGGCCCGGGCTTGGGACACACTTTCTGTGCCGCCTGGGAGGCAAGTGGTGATAAATAATTTGTCCACGTCTGGTGCAAGAATTCGAAAAATAAAAACAAACATGCCAGACAGCGGTCTCTCAGGTGGCCAAATCCTCCATTTCGCTTTCTGTGCTTACAAACATGCAATAACCGACTTTACAGAATCGGGCACCTAAATCCGCTGCTGCTTTATTGAACACGTGTACTTGCCGCATATTATTCATCTGTATCTGGGCATGCCCTAGTACCAATACACCCGAGAAGATCAACGACAGCGTGGCCCTTCTCAAATTTATTTGAACCTACGCCATAGAATAAGGAATCTGCTGCGCAGGCGTCGTTAAACTATCTTGTAGACTGAGCAATCCACATCGGCGCTAGAACACCCCAGCGATATAAAAAACTCCCACCTCCCCTCGCGGGAACCCCTGTGTAGATGCGACGCATAGGGGGTTCACGTTGCAGCGTTGGACAGCGGAGGAACGGCGCTGGAACGATGGAGCGGAGCGGCGCAGGCACCGCGTTTTATAGCGTGCATAACGGTGAGGGGACGCGCCGGCGCCAGTGCGTCTGCCGCGGCTATGACGCAACACAATCCAACACAATCCACTTTAATCCAATTCAAATCCAATTCAAGCCAAGCCAAGCCAAGCCAAGCCAATCCGATCCAATCCAATCCAATGCCCCTCGCGACAGAGTGTTCGCTATCGGAGAGGAGAGGGGGTGAGCAGCGGAGAGCGCAGCTGGCGCGGCGAGGAGAATGGGGGAGGGGTGGACGGCGACAACGCCGGATGGATGAGGGACAAGGCGAGTGAATGAGATGCTTTCGCATCTAATAGGCCGAAAAGGTCGCGATATATTATATACTAGTCTCGACATACGCCGGCCTTATCAGCTTTTGTCTCGACTATACGGTGAGGAAGTAAGCTAGGAAAATTGGCTGCCATACATTGCGCTCCTGTAATGTATATGGCTGCTAAGGGCACCGGGCGCCGTTATCGCGAAAGTGATATGGGCTTCCTTCGTTTATCTGTGGTGCTGTGGGACAGTTATCAGCCCTACAACGGTTTTAAGATGCTTGCCAACATTCTGAAGGTTAAGAAAAATAGGTGTTAGTCCTGAAAGTAGCTTGATTAGGCCATACCTGGGGTGGCGGGCTTGCGGTTCCAAGGCGCGTCAATTGGCGCAGGCGTTGGTGCATCTTCTGCAGGGAGTGTCCACGGTTCGGGAGGATAGGGAAGGGGCCAGGGCATGCCGGGAGGTCGTGGCCATGGACGAGGGAAGATTATTTCGTCTGTAGAAGGAAAGTTCAAAAGGTTATTCCCAAACCTCTGTCACCCTGCACGAACAAAGGTCATGGTCCAATTCTCAGAAGCGTCGTCTTAAGCTCTTCCTTCAAATAACTATAAGAACTTTACATTTTAGAACGATGCTTTCTATGGCAAAGGTTCTGTGAATTTCACTTGTATGACATTATATATTATATTACAATATATGACATTATATTATATATGACAATATATGACATTATATTACAATTATATGACAATCTGACGCTAAAACGACTACCATTACTTTGAGTTTCCTTTGCGCGTCATATAAGTTCACAGCGGAGTCGCAGGCGCTGCAGCATTCTCGTCTGCTGCTAATACATGGATTTCTACGGGAAGGGAACTGCTTACACAAAAACAATAGTCCTTGCAAGGTTTGTCAAGTAGTTCGACAGCTATAGTCATGATTAGAAAAATAAACACTTCTACATTCTCTAACCATGCGTGTGATGTACAGCTGCGATAATCATTCCCCTTCACAGTGTGGAATGTTTCGTAACTTTCCTGGGCAATCTAAAAGGGAAACGTTTGTTCTGTCTGTCCCTCTGTTGAGCTGCCCTGCCTAAAGTTGGACAAATTCTTGAAAAGACAGCATTACAGACAAGCTCTTTCCAAAGTGCAAAGTGCGGTATCATGCTTGCTACTTGTGAAGACTAGTCAGAAAAAAGAAAACATTAGGGATATCTCTGGAAAAACATTGTAATACACAACTAATAGTCGTAATGTAATGTTCTTTTAAATGAAAATAGACGTAGCCGTGATTTTTTTCGAAGAAAAAAAACTAGTTAAAAACAGTTTTAACAAAATATGAAAAAGGCTCGCGTGTAATATCTGAAGCTAAATAGTAATAAACGGCCCCAACAGAGGTCACGTGAGCAGTGTTAACGCGTGAAAATTAACTGGAGCAAGTCCCAATACAATTGATCATGGGAAGAGCGAGACAAGAATGGAAGAGCATTATAGGTGGGCAGAGGAGAGAAAACGGACAGTTACCTGGCAGGGGAAGCAGAACACGACGAGATTTGAAGCGAACGAGCAGATACGCTGCAAATTTATTCCATACGGCCCAGCAAAAACACGAAGAGTGGTTAAGAATCTACAGGTAAGCGGGAACTGTGAGCCACCATTCCTGTAAATCCGCACCCGCTGCCTCAAGGGCTGCCTAGGGCAGGACAGGTGTTGCTGCAAAGGCAATGTCCAGCCTTTGTCGTCACACCAGACGGGCTCGAACTGTGGCGAAATTACCAACCACGACGCAGGGTACGCCCAGACCGTCCTTCTGCTGCTTCATCCTCCCAACCTCCAACCGAGGACCTACGACCCGTCGACTTAGGCTCATCTTCTGAACACTCAAGTGTCCCGACTGCAGCCCGGAGTCACCCCCCCCCGGTGGACCATCTGCTCTAGAATAGCCGGGCCTAATCTCCGATCCAAGAACATCACCTCCGGACACTTCAGGTGTCCTCCTACGGGACCTGGATCCGACCCACCCCACACTGACCGGATTCAGACAGGGTCGTGCTGCAGTAGCTTCTAGCTATTGCCAAGGAGGCCGGCGTCATAGAGAGGCTGTAATCCCCTTTCCCTTCTCTTCCCGCTCGCCCTTTCTAACCAACGTGGCTCTTTTTGTAATAAACATTTTACAGCAACAACTACACCTCTGGCTTTCTGTTTACTTGGGGGGCCTGCACGCACCACCAGGGTATGCCAAGGTAGGCCCTTCACGCGCAACGTGTCTCATCGCACAGCCACGTATTTATTCGTAATTGTTTTTTCCATCGCATTCCATAGTGCCGTGGAATGTCGAGCGCAAACCCAGTGAAATCGCTCTTGGCAGCGTCCTTGTCACGCCACTACATTGTCCAAAGAGGTTGTGCGATGACCGGAGATGGTCATTCTACGACTAAACGAAATGTTTATCAGGGGGTAAAGCTCTCATACCTGCTGCAGGTTTTACTTAGGAGTGAATTTATATCCTTTTATTTTGTGCGTAAGCTTTAATAATTACCTTTGTATGCCGCGACTCTTGGTTCCGGTTGAGGCCATGGCTGGGGTAGAGGCCAAGGCAGGGGTCGATGCCAAGGTTGGGGCCAAGGCTGGGGCCAAGACTCGGGCCAAGGCTCGGGCCATGGCTTTGGCCACAGATCCGGGTGAGAACCTGCAGGAAGATCCACCCTTAGCGCATCCTTCGCAGCCGCGTCACCTTAAGTCCGTTCTACATAGTACGAATTTAGCTGCGAATTCGCTGCTTTGGCGCCGCTCTTGTGTCAAAACGATCTATCTCTGTTACTGCTGCAAACTGCTAAATGCCAAGAGGCGTTCAGGGGGAAAGTTCGGCCATTCAAAAATTAGGCAATTTTCTGCAGCAACTAATTAATTTCTTTCCCTCAAGAGCGGCACCGCAGCAGCAAATTCGCAGGTAAAATCGCACCACGGAAAGCAGGGTTAGGTCTCACTGCATCCGGTGGAGGGTTTGCTTTAACAGATCTGCCAAAATTGCGCAGGCGTGTAACAAAATTTCAACGCCGGCGGATTCAATTGCAAATTGTGTGAGGTTTTTAAAAATGTCCATGGAATCAGCGTAGCATGCTGTTCACACTCCATGTTTCCCAGAGGGCCACAAAATTAACACGATACGTTATTTCTAAACAAGTGAAGAACTGGTTATCGTCAAAGAGCAGCTAGAAAAATCAATATTGGGGCGATGTTTTGGTTCAAGCGAAAATTTATTCGGTATAAAGCATCCGTCGCAATTTCAGAGTCTCAATTTTAAACAGCCGATAAAATTGCAAGAACACGAACATAACAAAGATGAATGTTTTAAAAAAAGAGTATCCCACCAACGAAGCACGAAAATGATTAGTTTGTACCTACATATACCTATTATACCCGATCAACAACATAACTTATGCTCTTACAGAGGTTGCCAGTTCCCTAGTTATACCTATTGGCAATACACTCTAATAAAAACGTTTGGGGGTGGCAGAATAAATTAAAATAAAGTACATTCGATTGTGGCAAGGTTCTTCTAATCGGTTTTAACCAGCGTCGACTCGGCAGTGTGATACCGATTACAAGCCCGGAGCAGTGGCTCTGTGGTTCAGCCGTTGGGCAGCTCACCACAGCGATACGGGTTCGATGACGGCCGCGGCTGCTGTTTTCCTGATAGGTGTGAAAAACGAAACCGCCCCTGTGTCGAGATATCACAACACGTTAAAGATCCCCAGGTAGTCGCAAATAATGCTGAATCCCCAAATACGCCACACATTCCCCTATTCCCCACAAAAAATTTATTTTATGCCCATTAGAACAGCCACAAATAACGCTTATTGTCTGGCCCTCTCCACTGAAGAGCAGTAGCAGAAGTGCTTACCTTTTCTCACGACTCCAGCTTGAGCAACAACCACTAAAGTGGCGCAGATTGCCAACACCTTCATGGCGACGTTGTCCGCCCTCTACGGGTGCCTGTGGATAGAAAAAAAGTCACCCTTTATATAAAGGCGCAGCGCATGTTCATATCGATGCACGCTGGAGAGATAAACATGATCCTACCGAGGTTATCCGGCTGCATTGTGCGCGTAATCGGAGTACACAGTGCCCTGGAAACCCCACCAATGTCGCTGTATTGTTTTAGCAAGCCCGATAATATGTCCTGTGCTGTGTCGGCGTCCGCTCTTGAACTTAAATGTATGCTGACGTGTCTGTCTGCGTGACTGATCGTGTTGAGGTTATCGAGGCACATTGTGTTTAAGAACTTTGGAATGATATGTTTAAGCAAGGAAAAGCCACAATTTGACCGGCATCGGCACAACACAAAAGTATCTGCTTGTCGCATGAGAGAAGGCGCCTGATGGTTTGCAAGGGTTACCAAACTTGATAGAAATGTCATTTATGGCGGTCAGTTTTGTTATAAAAACATGCAACTCTACATGAAAAAAATTGTTGACAGGTATTATGCTTAATTCAGCATAAATAGGTTTGCTTGGAGAGTCGTAGGGTGCGTTGCTAATTAAACAAAACTACTGGACCCCTGCCCTCTCCGACTGTCGTAGATCCGGCGTAATACTATCACCCCTCATATTGCGGCGGACAGCTCCTGTCACCTTACGTCGGTTCCACGACCACTGCCGTTGCTGACAACTGACTCACATGAACAATTTTTCTAACTAAAGGAAGATCTGCGTCGCACCACTCGCGCTCACATCCCACCGTGTGGAACAGACCTTCCCAGTGGGCTCGCTGGCTAGGAGGAGGTCCTGCTGCGTAGACTTCGATTTGGGGTGGCCCTCTCTCTTGGAGTAACCCGGGCGTGGCCACCGCGATACCATGCCCCGTTTACCAACAACTGCCCCCTTCTGTACGGCTCTTGCCGGCGACGCCGACACCAATCACCTGATATGAATGTGCCCTTCACAGAGTGGAGAAAGATCCCGACACAATACAAGCTTCAAGCCTTGGAATGATCATAGTATTCACTTTGCAAATCTGGAAACTTTTCAAAAACCGTTTTCTTTTCATCGATTCCCTTTCCTCATCGGTCCGCAACACTAGAAATTTGGCGATGCCCTCAGCAGCTTAGACTCAGCTCCAGGACATACAGGGTGTTACATCGATAAATGCAACACATTAAAAACGTTTACTGAGCGTATCGCTGCTCCATTCGCGCTCAAACTTCACACGAAGGTCGAATTTTTTGTCTATTTTCTTTGGTACTGGGAACAATGACAGTATGTACCTGTTTATTCTGCAAATACATAATATCGATTTCCGACTATGGCAAAATGGCGGCCATTATGGACGGACAAGCTGATCTTGAATCGGTGGTGCCACCTTAGATATGCAAAATGAAACGAGCGATGACAATTCATGGTAGGAAGGAGCCGAATGAGGTAGCAGACGATCAGAAAACCTCTTTTATCGATAGCTTAGGATGGCCACAAATCATTATATAGCAGCTCGTACAAATCATAATACTGTATTGCTGCAGTTCATTGTTGTCGATACCAGTCATCCCGTTTCAGATCAGCTTTCGTCTTCTGTGCCAAGTTACCCCACTTTCCGAAATAAGGCTTGCGATTCTTTGTTCACGTTTATTGCTTTGTTCTCGTTTTACTTCTATTATTATTCTGTGCGTGCGTGTCTGTACTTGTGACAAGGCGTCATGAGATCATTCACAGCATACGAAAAGACATATCCTATTCACCTGCAGTGAATATCATGGCGTTATGTCATAAGCACAGAATGTTCGCCGTTCGGCTGGCTTGAGAGACAGGTAAGGTGTGCCGTACATACGTGCCTTATGAGAAAAGCTTAAGTCGGATGTCGTCTGGTTCCTTCACTCCTGCCCGTTTGTGCTTGATGCGGTGAATGAATTTGGTTAGCTGAGTCGTGGTGCGTTGAAGTTGTAGTACTGCATGGGAGCCTGGACCGTCCTGTGGGATGATGAGTCCGAGTAGGCTCAAAGGCCAACTGCACTCAAAATTTCAACCTCCTGAAAACGTTATTTCCGCATATTCGGCCTAAAAAGACTGCATGCATGCTTAGGCAAAAATGACTAAATGTTCGTCTTCTGGGGGACTACTTGACGTTGCCCCAATAATTACACCCTTTAGGGACTAAATGTGAGCGGACGATTGGTTCGTCCGCCACCCTGTTGGTCAGATCTGATATTCCCCAGGGATCGACAACTATACTGAGTCTAAACGAAAGAGTGAACAAGAGAGAGCGCCAGCCGCCGATGCTGCTCGAATGTAACTATTTATTCTCATAGCAGTTCAGATGATTTTGTGGACTCGTTAACTCTGTTCAACCATTAAGGAGTGCCCCAGCTAACTCGAGAAGATATATCGCATACGTTGCTAAAAGAATCAATTTAGCAGAAGTTCGTTTTTCTAGCTTAAGAGTAATTGGCGAAATTTTGGAATTTCCGGGCCAGTCTTCCCACGCCATTAATCATACGATGGTATTCTGTGCCGCGAACAAACAGATTAGTCTTATAGATTTCATATTCAAAATCATCCTTTCTTGTTTGTTTTGTGGTGGAACTAATTTGAGAAGGTTTACAAAAACTGTTTTAAGGACGGTCGCAGGTGCACGCCGTAAGCAAGAGGCAGACCCGGGGGCTCCGCGTCACCAGTTTATTACAAGAGCGAACTGTTCTAGAAATCTCTCGCGCTGCCAGTTCACGCGCATTGCCCGCGATGTTGCTGCGGATGCCAATCGACATTGGAGGTTGACCATACAACAAAAGCCATCTGGTCCGGCACGTTCATGTGCAACGCTTTATATTGACGCAATAGTGAGGCCTGTACACGACTACCTGCACTGTCACAACGCTCATTTTATTAATGTAGTGTAACGTTGGCACAACACACTTGAGCCTATCGCTATCGGCTTAATCTTCAGAAAAAAATCGTGTCTTGAATAAAACAGTGGGGGCTTCAGACTCGGTGGATCTTTCGTCTCGTTGGACATTCAGGCTCAATTGGACCTTCAGACTCGGTGGATCTTTCGTCTCGTTGGACATTCGGGCTCGATTAGACCTTTCGTCTCGTTGGAAATTCAGGCTCGCCGACCACATGACGAATTGGACCTTTAGACTCGTTGTATCTTTCGTCTCGTTGGACATTCAGGCCACAAGCGTGCGGCACAGGCCTGCATCCTGGGAGACCCCCCGATCTCCAGCGATGACTGCGGGGGCCCCACCACCGCTGTCCTTTTGACTTCATCCGGAAAACGGGTGCCAACTTGTACCTTTAGGACTTTATGCCAAAGGGCATATTATCGCAATTAAAAAAGCGTATTTTTGCAATGCTAATAGCTTTCGAATATTTGATACTGTGGTGTTACCCCAGACAAGAAAACAATAATTCAAGCACGAATGGAAAAACTGGCCGTGCCATTAAAGTATCATCCCCGTTTTGGGCAGCCATGGCCCATCTTTGCTTGCGTAGTTCTTTCGCTACAGCGAGGAAAAAGTGCATAGTACAAAATCAACTTAGTTTTTGTCGGCAACGGAAATCTTTGGCGCGAAGTTATGTCAACAATTGTGGAAAGTTTCATTGAAGCATCAGTAACAGGGGCATCGGTGATGAGTTCTGCTGCCAGCAAACCACAAGTTTTAATTTTTCAAGAGAGAGAGAGAGAGAGACAACTTTATTGGCTAGCCTGCAGAACGAGAGGATCGCCTCCTAGAGAGGCACCCTATCGTGACGCGGCCTGGACGTCCTCGTGGTGTGCGCCGCAGGCGTCGACTGGCTCGGCTGACGGGCAGTGAGGGGGTGGATCCCTCGGCCTCGCCGCCTCCCCGAGTCTCTGCCGTGCGAGAGCTGCCTCGAGCTGCTGGACGGCCTGGAGTTGGGTCGTGTATTCGGACGAAATCATGGCACTCGTGAAACTGTCCGGCAGCCGCGTCGGGGCGGCCGCCTCGTCTGGGTTGCGTTCACAATCCCACAATAGGTGGGCCAGAGTCGCGTTTGCTCTCGCGCACACACAGCACTGCACGCTGTCGTAGGCACCCGGACACACGTATTGCGCCAACACGGGTGTGATCACAGAGTTTGTCTGTAGCTGTCTGTAGAGCACGGCCTCGGCCCTTGTGAGCCGAGGATGAGGTGGTGGCATAGTTCGTCGGCTGAGCCGGTACCATTGGAGGACCTCGGTATAGGTCGTGAGGGGTTCGTGGTTGATGGCCGGCTGCCTAGCCGAACGAGAGGCGAGAGGGGTCGCCGCGCGGTTGGTGAGTTCGCGCGCGGCGGCATCTGCCGTCTCGTTGCGATTGGCGTGGCCGTTGCTGGAGCCGAGCGAGTCCATGTGCGCCGGGAACCATCGAAGGGACGTGGCGGACACTGATGGGGTCGTGGTGTTGCTTCGCACTTTCACTGCACTTTCACACACACTGTTTCGCGCATAACTGAGTATCGCGGAGCGCGAATCACTTAGCACTGTGGTGCACTGAGACAACCTCGTTATTTTATACGCCGTCTCCGCCGGTGAGAAAGAAGAACATCACTGACCGGTGTAGTGTCCAAGCTCGCATCCTCTCAACGTTTCTCGGTGGGGAAAGGAGTATTGAGCTCGCGAAAACGAGTCCTTTCCGCATAAGTTTGGTTCTTGAAACGCGTTAAGGCACCTAAAAGTCTCAAAATACAAAGGTGATGCTTAAGTTACGTTTGTGAATACGGGGACCGTGTAGTGGCAGCAGGCGGAAATCACGCAGTTTTTTAGTGTGAAATAAATCATAAATGGGTAAGTTCAGCTTCACTGATGTCCAGGCTTTTGGTTTTATTTCTGCTTCATTCATCCGAGCTTTACGTGGAAACCTGCATGTAACGAAAACCTGACTGTAACAAAAAATTGCGAGTTTTTGTTAACTTCGTTATATTCAGGTTTCACCGTATATTGATAGAAAAAGTGCGATAAATGTGCTGTGAGCGGTCTCAGCTGATGTCTCATTGTATACTGGATCCCAATCAACCATTTCAATACGATGCCTGAACAGTTCCAGTGTTCGCTCATAAATTGGCTGACGGTGGTTTTTAAGATGCGATCTACGAGTGTGTGCTTTTCAATGCATAATAATATAGGGAGGTGATCACTGATATGCGCGGCAAAATATGTTCCCCAGCATGGGTCGTGATCGCTTCTCGAACAATGCTCTATTATTATCGAACAGTGCTCTTGCTCTATCACGAGGAAAATAGAGCCACGTGTAACTTCTTTATCGTATTAGATAAGTGTATTGGGAACACTGAGTACCGCCCGTATCCTTGCGCCTATGTGGAAATAACTCGACGCAGGAATGCTACAGCTGCTCGCGAGACGATATTGGAGAAGCAGTTCTAGCGTGGTGCTGAACATAGAGTTTCGTACTAATATACACTAGAGGGAAATCTGTCGCTGCAGTCGCATGCCGCCATTGGCGGCGCCATTTCCGCTGGCGACGTTCCTCACCTACTTCCCTCAGCCAGCCATACGGCTTCTTTTTTGTCTCGAAGCCGATATCAACAAAAAACAGTAACACTTTTTTTTCTTGTTTATCCTGCATAAAGCTTCTGCATAATCACTGGCGAATTCATCTTTTTGGAGGTTCAACTTTATAATAACAAAACAAATTTGATGAACCTTCTACAGTAATATTGCAGCCAGAGCCAACTTTTCAGCTTGTTCATGAGCCATGCCAAGCCTGCCCGGTACATGACGGAACGCTCGCCGAATCGCGGCTCCCATAGACAGTGGCGCCAGATTTCCCTCTAGTATGTATTAGTATGAAACTCTGTAGTGCTGAACAGTTACACATAGATGTCCAGAAAATTGTACCCCGCACGGTGAGAGATAAGCGTTTTATCAATTGCTGCGCTGGCTGTAGGAAACATTTCATGGCTTTCGTAAACGTTCTATGGATTTCTGCCACAGTGGGAGGGGCCGAATATTTACCGGGGCAGAGATTCAAAAACAGTAACAGTTCACGGCCAAAAACAATTCCCATGGGTTGACTGCTTTAACGAAAACCATGTTGTTATACCAACAATGCGAACGATTAAAAGCAATTGTCGGTAATAGCGCAAATCGAAAGGAACAAAAAGAAGGAAATACGCATACGAAGAGCACCCAGTGAGCCCGTCCTATTTGTATGACGTTTTCAGTGATAATTAAACATTTTTCCCATATATTTTTTTTACTACTACTACCACAAAGCAGCTCGTATTTAAAAGTCTAATTGAACATGTTGCGAATTCGGCGCAATAAGCATTACCCAAGAACGTTAAATGGTGTTTTTGAAGATTACATGTTAAAACAAAAGGTAAAACGCGAGAAGCCTGTTTTAACACTTCATATCGTTTACAACGTTGGCTGGATTCAACCAGCCTCCTGTCGATTTTTCCTGCTCAGGTTCAAAATCACTAACATACGAAATTTTCTGGCAGGCTCGAAAAGGGAGCGTCCTTTCAAACTATCCTTCCTAAGCATGTGCGGGTAGCACTTTTGAGCGCCTTTCGAGCTAGAACGTTCAAACATTGGTTGCATAAACGTTCAGCTCGATCGAACACTCACATATAAATAAAAACCGAATTTCGCGAAACAACTAAGCCTAGCCGCTACAGACATTGAGCGAGAATTCAGTATTGCAGAAAAAACTTCCAATGGCGTACAAGTGAGAACAAAACCATTGACTATTTCATTGTGACAATTTAACAAGCGCTCTGTCTTCCGCTTAAGGGCTCGCCCTTAGCTTCGGCCAATTCATCACCGGTTAAATAAACTGCACTTGCGCAAACATATCGGTGACTGATGGGGGACAGAACACAGGGATACACAAGAAAATGCAGACGCCGTCACATCCTTTACCCTTTCCCCAGAACTTAGACTTTTAATAACCCCGTCTACATAAATAATAATACGTTCGCTGGCATTAAATATACATGAAACCCAACTCACACACATTTCGTTAATAGAGCACTGTTAGCCCGGGTTATGTACTTGTGTTTTGCCTTGGCTACCGGTGCGTTCAGCAATAGTGACATTACGATGTGTAATAATGTTGCCTGGATTAATTAAGGCATGTAACATATAATGGCACATAAATATCACTTAAATAGCATATAACTTATGGTATAAGTCGCAACATTAATTGACTTATAAGTCACCCCCATGTGACTTATACAGGTCACATTCGGGCAGAGGCACGGAAAACCATTGGGCCAGTTCAAACAGCGCCAGTAGACTCAGCGCTAGTAGATTGATACTATACCCTAGGCTGAAATTGGAAGTAGTGCATTATTATTGATATACAACAACCTATAACTTCCAGCTGAAAATATTTTGACATCTTTTAAATGTTTAAAACATTTACTCGTGTTTTTGGTCTCCAACTAAACTGTAGCTGTTTAGAACCAATATAAAAGAATTAATAATGGTTAAATTTGTAAAGTCATCTTCAGCAGCTCGATAATTTTACCGATTTCTTGAACAATTTAAACGTAATTGTTTTACCTTCTTTCTTCGAAAAAAGACGCAAACATAAAAGGCCGCGTAATGTTACAAAATAAACTAAAAACACTGCCCGAAACCCCCTGCCACCCTGGAATGGCCAAGCCCACTGTTGTCTCTCCGCATAAATCTGTACTAGTGTCACGAGATAAGGGCACAGAGCATGTGCACTCTTTTCTTCTATTGTTTCGTGGCGCCGCCGTGATCACTGGCCAGTTCGCATCATGTGACACTTGTTTCCACTGCGACGGTTCATGGGTGCCGCCATTTTGTTATTTATGCATTTTTTCTGTCGGTCAACTGTGGTAGTCTCAGTTTTTCCTGCGTGCTCTGCGCCTGCGGGCGACAGGCGTCGTTCCGAATGAGAATCAAGGATAGCGCGCTTCGTAGCATTTCAGCTGCTGAAGTGTGTCCGAAGATTCAGTGTTACTGCGTCTTCGGGCAGTGTTGGTACAAATGACCTCGTCCAAGTTGGCGGTGAGGCTGCAGAAGCGGCAATATTGCAGCACTGATAAACAACAAAATGGCTGCCATTCCACACTTGCGTGACTCAGTGACGGTACTCTGTATCTTATCTAGCGACGCCAGGGGTATGTATATACGTGCCCTCTGGCCGAAATCGATATCCGTCTTTCTTCCCTGTTGAGTCCCTTATGTGCTGTGAAGAGCTTGTAGAATGTGCCGCTCCATCGTTTTTTTTTTTAAACAGCCTTTCAGCTGCGCTAATTTCTGTGAATCTAGAGCGCTGTGCAGCCAAGGGGCTGCACAGAGCTCTTTCGATGCTCTAACAGGTACACCTAGTGTCTGCTTGTGTGCTCGCCAAATGATGTCATTGATTTTGGTCTTTTCGTCAATTTTAAGCGCCATAAGGGCATCACGCAGATTATTCAGCTGTTAGCAAAAGCCTGCACTAATCTGTTTAGGTTATGCTCTTTCATACCATGGTGCAGATTGAAAATTCTGGAAATGAAGCGGAATGTCTGGTGCACACTCGTTTCACGCGCCTTTGTGGCCTCTGTTGCATCCATTCGCTTGTGTGAGAAGCCCAAGGAGTCCGATTATCTTTATAAGGGGAATGGGGCTGCCTTCCACATAGAGCTAGATATTCGGGACTTCGAGGTCGAGTTTATAGCCTCTTCTCATTGTCCTGTTGAACAGCAATTCTGATTTTTGTGGCGACCATCCAGGCCCATGAAGGCAACGTATGACACTACCACGTCTATCACCTGCGGTAGATTCTTTTGATTTCCCCGTCGCTGCCCCCGGTGACCCATAGAGTGACGTCGTCCACGTATAGCTGTGGTGCGGTCCTTGTAATCTGCTTAGCTGCTGTGGTTGATAATCAGGACGACATTAAGAAAGAAAAGGAGAAAAAACAGAGCCTTTCGGCGTCCCTCTGCTACCCAGCTTGATATCATCATATTCTACTCCCGCAATAGACGTGCTAAAAAGCCTTCGCTTGTTAGATCGAGTTCTACTATTGCCCGTATATCTAACGGTGAGCATCTGCCTCCGTCAAAAAGTGCTTCGGGCGGAGCATCACGTCCGGCGTGTGCAGTTTTCTTCTAACGCCTATCATTCATAGTATGCGGGTAGAGATTTCTTTCATCCGTGAAATTGTTGGGTCTGTTGAGAGAGACGTGCTCAAGTACTTTACCTACTGACGAGATGAGTGATATGGGCCTTACGTATTCGGGATAAAGTTTGCTGCCCGGCTTAGTGATCAGTACGATCCCAGCGACGTCAGTGCAACAAATCGCGCCTCCGAAGGAGCCGTTTTTATCTAGAGAGAGAAGGAAGGCTGTTTATTAGAGAAAGCCGAGATGTTTACCGGAATTTCGACACCGACATGCTACTCGGCGGGGGAAGAGGGAAAGGGAGAAAGAAAATGGCCGATAGATTACAGGGCGGAAGAAAGAGCAAGAAAGAACATAAATAAAACAGAGAAAAATAACAAAAAGATGACGTTCAGTTCGTATCAGTAGTGTCATTGAAAAGTCTCGTTTTTTATGTTTAAATTACTGCAACGACGCCAATCATGTCCATGTAGGCGAACAACGCCGCCAGTACTTTGCGTTGAGCTGGTGGGGATGACCATGGACCAAGGAGTGCTTTCAAGGTGAATGGTCCTGGGCTGAGGCACTCCAGTTCCTGCACAAGACTGCACCTTGCGTTGATATATGCCGAGCATTCCAACAGCAGATGCTCCACAGTTTCCGCCGATTCCAGTTGTCGCAGTAAGGATTTTTGGTGACACCAAGCCGAAAAAGGAATGACTTTGTAAGCGCTGCGTTGAGACGAAGTCAGTGGTAAAGCGTCTTAATCGGCGCGGAAGTATATCTGGCAGCCTCATCTTGAGCTCAAGGTCTGTGTAGCACAGAAAGGCATGGTGGTGATCTGGAAGGGACCAGAGACGATTAAAACGAGCGCCTCCGCCATAGTTGTGGCATCACGCTAGTGAAGAAAAACTTCCTCACATTGAGCATTTCCAGGCCCCTGGGAGCAGCTTCATCCGCCTTCTCATTTCCTAAAACACCACAGGGACCAGGAAGCTACTGAAACGGTATACGGTGCATCGTCGTTGGCACGGTGGTGCAGGTATGTAATGTCAGGAGAGGCATGTCCATGAATGGTGAAGCAGTCGCTGCGTTGCAGGCTCTGTAGAGCCGCCTCGTAGTCCGTGGAAACAGTCCATTGCTTTCGCCGCTGGCGTAAAATGTAGCGCATAGCTTCTTTGGAGGCGTGAAGCTCGGCGATCATAGATGATGTCACACGCTCTCAAGGCGATAGGAGAACGTGTGGCCAGTTTAGGTAATAAATATTCCGGAGGATCTGCGCTCAGATGTGCAGGAGCCATCTGTGAAGATGTGGTTTGCGTCAGAGTACAACCGGCTGATATCGTGAAGTGTTAATTGGAGGAGTCCACTTTGAGGCATGCTTTTTTTGGAGTCTATCCCGGGGATGCTGCATCTGATATGTAGAGGCGAAAGGGTCCAGGGTGGAAAATCAGATGGCATTGCTTTTGGCGCTTGCGAGGGAACGGAAAGATTTAATGTCCTGAGTGCTTGCCCGAAACTAGAATTACCATTTTCAACCATGCGTGTTAGCGTATGGCTTTTGTCGTGCAGCCGTTGGCGCAGATGAATTCGCACAGTTTCCTGGAGTCGAATCACGTCCAAAGGCAGACAGCCAGCTTCAGAGGATCGTGCCTAAGCATGACGACCCTTTCGGAAGGCCGAGGCAGATGTGTAGGCAGTTGTTTCCAGCCGCATCTAGCTGCTGTCTGCTTGTGGGCGGAAGCTTCTGAAGGATAGGAAGGCTGTAACGCAGTAAACCATCGACATAGGCTTTGCAGAGCAGTACCATAGAGTGACAGTCACTACCCCAGCGACTGCCAGCGAGATACCCGAGAATTTTGGACATTGCGGTTATTTTTGTACGTAGTTTTTTCACTTCAGCAGCCCAGGAAAGATTTCCGTCTATTACGATTCCGAGGAATCTTTTAGTTCGCACATATTGTAGCGTGCGGTCTCCGATAACCAGTGGATATCGCTTCATGTGCTTTTGCGAGTAAAAGCAATGGCGACACTTTTCTCGGAAGATAGGTGAAGTCCTCTGGGTGAAAGATACGCAGGTATTTTTGCGAGAGCTTTCTGTAGCCGTTGCTGCGTGGTACGACGCGATCGCGACGCACTCCAATGCACATACCGACGCCAGGTGGGAGTACTCGCTTTAGATGGATAACAGTAAGGTTGAATAGCAGAGGGCTCAAGACGGCTCCTTGAGGTACTCCTTTTTGTATAGTATAGTAGGAAGTGGGGCCTTCCGGCGTGGGCATGAAAAGTTGTCGCCCTTGTAGGTAACTTGAGACCCAAACGTAAAGTTTTCCAGGAAACCCAAGAGCAGCAAGGGATGTTAGAATGACATCATGAAAAACTGAATCAAATGCCGATTTAATGTCTAAAAATACGGCAATAGGAACGTATCCATTACGTAATTCTTCTTCCAGAGATGAAACTAGTGTAATCACGTTGTCAATGGCTGCTCTATTTTCGCCAAAACCGTTCATCTGAGGCGGATAGAGTTTTTTACTCTCAAGGTACCAGGCCATTCTTCTGAATATCCTTTTCTGCATAATTTTGCCGACACAGCTTAGCAAAGCTATTGGACGGAAATAGTCATACGTCGTTGGTGGCTTGCGAATGTCCAGTTTTGAGCAGAGGTTCCGCCATCGCTGTCTGCTCAACTGTTCCAAGTGGCGTCTTACCTGCCTCTGCATTCTACGAGCCTCTCGAACGTCTTCTAATTTCTTAGTGCGTCGTGCCTTTCGTTCCGCACGCCTGCGAAGGGCTCGTAATCTTTCATGGTCTGGGTATATCTTCACGTTGAGACGCTCAATCGTGGATCGGGAGGACTCCAGTTGGTCATGGTTGGAATAAGGTCGTAATCTGGAGTTGCCGACGTAATTCTAAGATTTACGCGGGCTTTGTAGGCTTCCCAGTGCGTGAGTTTAATCCTCCTTCCGCCTCGACGCACAGCCGCAATGGGATAGGATATGAGAACGGGATTGTGATCGCTCCCTCTCGTTTGTAAATCTGTTCTCCAAGAAACTTTTTATACGAAACGACTTGACACAAATTAAATATCAATGCAGCTGCTGATTGCTGCGTTTTTTTTCAGGAACGAAACGCTGCCGTCTTTCAGTGACTATATACCATATTTCGTCATCAGCTCGGGAGTCTTGCTCCGCGAGAATTTGATTGTGAGCTCCCACAAATTTCGTTGTGTGCACTGAAATCGCCGCAGATCATTTGGGGCGGGGGAGTTCTGGTGATGATACCTTCAAGCCTGGAAGCATCAAAACCAGTCCCTGGCTCTAGGTAGGCAGCAGTTAATGTGAATGGTTGAGTGCCATTATAGTCCTCGCACAGACGTACTCTTCGGTTTGATGAGGTGAGACGTCCACTGCTGCAGCAGGTGCATCATTGCGGAAACCTATGAACAGTCGGCTAAAGCCGTTTAAACGTAGCGAATGAAGAATATAAGAATTATTTAAACGAATGTGATCTCCAACGCGAGATTCAGATATACCAATAAATTGGAATAACACAGAAGAAATTTACCGTCACACGAGGAATAATCGACGTTTATTGCGCTCCAAATCAGGGGATCTGTTCTCGACTACATAAATTCCCAGGCAATTCGCCATGTTTTTTTGCGCAAGCACAACGTAAGCAATCAGTGACGTGATGACCGTATAGCTCTGACGACATGCAGTGTAATTTGGCGCTTCAATAGTAAAGATCACAACTAAGGTATCAAATAATGCCCATAAAGATATAAAAACCCTTGGCATGTATTAAAAATATTTAGGCTGTAGCTGAGTTTGGCAAGGGAAACACATTTCTGCAGGTCAAAATTGGCGTCAACACTACAAGGCGGTCGAGAAACGTTGATCCAGAAGCGAGCGAAAGGGGGTTGTTGAGCTAAAGAACATCACACAATCTTTTTTTTTACCGTATCTATTTATTTCTTTCAATCGCTTTTAGTAACATAGTTGAGCTCTCTGCTTCAGTCCAAGCTTTGTCGCGTTATCACCTTCCCGGCCGCCACCGCCGCCACACTATTGTCTGCGGCAATGTTACAAGTTTATGGCGTGATCACAGAAAAAGACGGCCGCGACCGTCGCTTGTATGACACATAAGAGCGGAGAAGCGCTACGCCTGATAACCGCGGACCGTACCGACGTAGCCGATTTACTCATTCGTCAAGGCCAACTTCAATCAGCGCTGTTATGAACAAAAGAGTCACTTTTCTTTGTTATTTTTCTTTTGAGTTCGATCGTGTGACCCAACAGCTTACTCAGAGGAGTGTAGACAAATGCCATGCATTGGGTGCTCTTTGTAATGGAGAGGCTTGTACTGCCCTCTTATGTTGCTGTTACGCCAAACAAAAAATTTTAATTTTATTGCCGAACATAAAAGCTAGATACGGCACGTTATTTGTATGCTCCGTGATTGCTGACTTGGAAACAGTCAAAACTATTATTTTTTTCCCCTGTATAAAACATGCTTTAAACCGCGCGTCATGCTAAACTGCGCCTGCTGCAAATTTAGGGACATTTCGCGGCGCTGAAGTTCGGGGAAATTTTTTGCCCTATTTCGCGACAGAAGCAGCCGCCATTTTGAAGCTATTACGCAACATTACGTCACTTTTACGCAAGCTGAAGTTCCCAATGTGTGACATGATCGTTCCCGCCAACTGTTTAAATTACGTCACGCCTTCTCAGCCAATCCCAGAGAGGGCGTGTATTTCAGGCAGTTTTGTTGTTGAATAGCAAAGACAAGCTTTCGTTATAATGTCCCGTGCATTTAGTCTACTTTTTCATTGCTGGCCAAGAATTTTGCATTTTCAGCGAATAGAAGTAAGGCAAACTTTAGAACTGGTGCCCGTAAACGTCATCTAACGTCAAAATGACGACAGCACACACAACCGCTTTGTCAACCGGAAGCACGTCACCAAAATTGAAAGCCAATTAGAAAAACCTTCCGGCAAATTCCCAGTTTCCCTGGGAATTTGTGCAGTCGGGAATAGGGCTGCAGGAGCCTATGAGCGGTTTCGTAAGTTCAGCGAGAAGATTATACTTTCTCCGTTTGGACAAACCTGTGCACGTGAAAAAAATAAAAACAAGCTCCGCGGGCGACACTGGTCGCACAGTAGCAGTAGTAAGTTACAGTAGCAGTTTCGCAGGGTTGTGTACCGAGAAGAGAACCGCTGTTATATGCAATCACGAGGGGTGCGCTCCCTCCGGGGTTCTGGTTCCGTTGACATAGACCATCCTCACCAAGATGCGAAGCGGTTCGAAATTCCGTCGCACCGAAGGGCATCGGCTGGGGTTAGCGGAGCTAATCCCAAGCGTACACGCCCTGGAAAAACCGGGCGCCAGGCCGCGGGGACGCTTGCACCCGATTTTATCGGTGCTTGTCCGGCGGTGGGATTCGAACCAACCACCTCCCGACGCCGAGACGGGCACCCTACCTGTCATTCTACGGCTGCGGTGATTCTTTTGTGATGTGTAACTATTATTTAAAGCTTCCAGATGCCTATTTTTTAAAGATTCTCTTGGGGAACAGATATTTCGTGCTCTCGTGTGCGCTCCTCGGGATGAACTGATGAGCATTTTTTTTTTCGACAGCATTTTTGCCCAAGTATTATCTCTAGTTCTATCGCACTGGCGCATGCCTGAAGACTTTTCCTATATGTCATCAATTCTACGTTTCTACTTTCCACCCACCGCAACTCATGCTCATATTTCAAGTCGTTTTCAATACTTTTGTGGGCGAGTTGGGTCACTGCTTTGAAGTGGCTTTGAATCAATGTTACTTGTTACGTTTACCTGCCTACTGCCGTTTAAGTTGAAGCAGCCTAAAATAATCACCCGGAGGTCACGCGTGCCTAATTACAAGGAAGGGGACTTCTTTTCAGTGGCCGAAGTTGACCTAATCTGTTCGGCTTGAACCAACCAGAAACAGTTCTTGGCGGTGGTCGAGCTTGTTTTCTCATTTTTATAGCGGAGTTAGATACCGCAGCCGCACTTCTTTATCGCCCAAGTGGTTCCATCGTAGCCACCGACATTCCCCACTAAATGCTTAGCGCAAAGCCTGTAAATTTATTACTTTGACTGGCCAATAAGACGACTGTCGATACATCAAGTATCATTAACTTAGATTAAACTGTTATCGGTCGGATTATAAATAAATCGAAAATTGGATCGGCTGTCAATACACTAGTTTCTGTGGGAGGAGTATGGTAACATAAATTCGCTGTAACTAATATTTGGTCAATACTACCCCAAAATTGACATTCGACGTTTGACTGCTCGAGCGACTACACAAAATTGGGAAGTTTTATCTCGGTACGGATAACTGACAAATTACACTCGCAGTTTTATTTTTAAGAACCCGTCAACACCTTTTCGACTGTTTTTTTTTAAGTAAATGTTTCTTAATATTTGATCAATACTACCCCGAAATTGACATTCGACGTTTGACTGCTCGAGCGACTATACAAAATTGAGAAGTAAAGTATACACCAACCACATCCATTACTTAGAATATGGGGTCACAAAGTACATCAGCCGATAATTGCTGTTCTATGCCAATGAGATAGCTTGGAAACGGGTTCGAAAGATTTTCCGCTATTTTCCTAGTCTTGCCGTTCGTTGGCCGTTAAAATTACGTTATTACAGCATAGTAGCGGTCACTGGCCACTTGCTTTAGGTTGCATTCATAAACGAATTCGATAGCAGCTTTAAAAAAAACCACAAAGCAAAGCAGAAAGGGAAGGCGGATAGTTCTGCTGCGACGCGCAAATCACGCAGTGCCACTCCGTGCTCGTGATAATTCCTATGCTTCCATTCGTGAAGGAAAGAGTGAAAGCGTTTATCGTAAGTGTTGTAGCCGCGGCTGTTAAGCGATCCCAGCAGCCCCGCAATAGAACTTATGCAAAAGTGCCGCCATCTACCGGAAGAAAAGCGAAACGAGCACGCGACGCCATGTTGGGAGATGGCGGTCGCGGGATTGCTTGTTACGGAGCGTGTGGGGGGCTCTCTGGGCTTGGTGATCCTTTTATATTCAGAATTAAGCGCAGCAAAATAAGCGACGAGTGATCTGTGGATCTTTCTCTGGGTCTCCTCGATTTACCAGTCCTGGACGGTCCGCGGGCAGTCCGAGGACTGCGTTCGGACCGGAAGTCCCATAGGAATACATGGGGAAATCAAGCGCGGGGTCGCGTCTCGAGCAGTCCATGGACGATCCGGGACTGATAATCGAGGAGGCCCTCTGCTGCCCACATTTGCGAGCGACTTCGTAAATACGCATTAAGCATTGAAAAAGCAGTCAGATAGGCACCGGCAGGGAAGCTTTTGGTGGCTATCGCGTTTCTTCTCTCTCTCTCTCTCTCTTTTTTATGCCTTTGCGAACGCAAACGTTGAAAGTACATCCGTGTTGGTTCGCATCCTGCGAGTTTCTCAGGAGGTTATTCCTGAAACGCTTCGAGCCAGGCAGCCCAGCCCTGAGGTTAAAATGGGGGAAGGGGGGGGGGGGGGGGGCATTCCGCGATATAGCTATACGCTAAGGATCCTCTGGCACGCAGAGGAAACCTGCAAAAAAAAAACACTTCATAAAATAAATTTCATACCTGGCATTTTTTAACACCGGAGCTGTTGTAGCTGGCCGTAATTTGCAGCGCGTAACGCGTGTGGCGTGTAACACGGTAAACATTGCCAATATATTACCAATAAATTGCCAATGAATAATTAAATTACCAATAAATTGCCGCGCGCTGGTGAGCGCGGGCCTCGCGGCGACCGCCGAGCGTCCCCAGCACACGCAAAGGCTTTAGCAAAAAAAAAAAAAAAGAAACTGCGACAACCTTACAGAGCGAGAAAATGCCGAGCGCTCGTGAGCTCGTGCCTCGCGGCGACCGCTGAGTATCCCGTACTTGCGCCCTGAACGACAAAACTGGGTGCACACTACCGCTTACAGAATTCCGCTCGAAAAATTTGACCTTGGGAAAATAGGCTACGGTGGAACAGCAGGCGACGAGCGGTAAATGACCGATACACGGTTTACTACGTACGTTGCTTGCGCTACTCATGGCGCTACGTGAAGGTTGCAACTCTCGCGGATCCCTTATTTCCTGTAACGTTTGGCAAATTAAAGAATGCGTAGTACTTCCATAAAAGCCCACCGAACGTCCAGAATAAAAAGAAACGCGCAAAGCACGAACGGCAGACACAAAACTCATCCCACACGATGAAGTCCGAGCTGACCGATGCAGTGCGCCTTAACTAACAGCAGGCAGGAGTGTGCGGCGGCAAATACAGGGCTAGAAAATAGCTCACTTTGGGAACTTTTTAGTCCTGCTTATAATATTCGTTTCGTGACTATGCATGCGATCTAGCTATAATATTACTGCGCGGAGGGAAGTCGACACCCGCAAGCGAGTTCACGCAGGGCCTGAATCATGCTTCCGTTGAGAAATTAAAAAAAAAAATGTGTACGCTATTTCTGTGGTTGTCCTCATATGATCTTTCTGCACAGCAAGTTACACGGCAGTATTTAAGTATCTTGGACAAGGATAAATGCCGACGTGCGTGTCGCTAACCCCGGGCTATCATGTATACTGGGGTATCCGGAGATCCGCGAAATCCCCCAACATGGCGGAAGCGCACGCAGTTCCCACAAGAGGGCGCCATTTTTTGCATAAGGTCTATACAACAGTGCAACGGAAAGCCACATCTTGTGCTATAAGGCACCGGACAGCGGCGACACGGAGCCCACGGACACCCAGTGACCCCTTCGGCAGATATGCGCATCACTGGGTCGGTCCCCGCAAGCCGGTACGTTCCTGGCTTGGGGGTGCTCCTCTTTTTTCAGGGCGGATGACGCATATTAGTCGCCCCTTTTGGGTTTAAAGCGAAGTAAGAGATTGAACAGTAATCCTGCCACATAGTGCAGGTGAATTAAGGAGAATTTATTCGGGTTAACTCGCGTATGGGATGGCATATATAGGCCGCATGGGCGCGACGCCCAGAAGAGAAACGCTTGTACAACCTTCCTGCTGCAAACCTTTCTCGAGATCACCATGTTTCGCTTCAAAAGAAAACGTAATTTATATTGTTCAAACCACAAAAGAGGAGGCTTTGTCTGCAAATATATCAGACGTTGCGCGATGTTTCCGCGCGGGGTATTCCATCAATGTGAGTGCACTTGCGACTTTAGAACTACTAACTGGACGACATGGGTGGTACGTATGGGTCTTTGATGCGAATGTGATGCTCCATACATGTAACGGTATGGAATTCAAATTCGTTTGTGCATAGCCAAAGTGAGGAAGTTAATAAGTGCCCGCTCCGCCAAGAAACTTTTGGGCTTCCAGGTGTGGCCCCGTACGCCAGCTGTATACAAACTCCCCCAAAAAAGAAACTCTTTACGAGGAGGCCATCACAAGAAATTCCACTGGGCGAAGAGGGGGTGGGGAAAGGGGTAAGAAGAACATCTAATAGGCGTAACGAAATAATTTACGGAATCTTCATATTCGGGTATTTCAATGGGTCCGGCATGAGACCTCTTTTAGAAAGAAATAGTAGCGCTTTTATTACCGTCAGCACCCGTGAAGCAAAAGTCACATGAGAAAAAATTATTTTCCTGAGGACACCCTTCACTGGTCCTGAGTGACCGTACTCACAACGGATGGGATAAATAAAGTTTGCCCTCCTCTAGCTCCTCCCCAAACGCAAAAATTTCGTCCTGCGTTCATATATTTCCAGCTTTTATTACGGCAAGTCTTAGCTCTATTTTTCATCATTGCTTTTCAGTACCTTATACAACAATGTGATTGTTTCTTTTGCAAGAAGAGGCGGTGACTTTGTGCTATCGAATAGCTCGCGAAACATTAGGAACGTAAATGCTTCTAAGTGTCCGGCCCATATTCGGTTATATGTATTAATTACGGCGATATAAGCACATGATATATTAGATGAAGCCGAGTAGAATCACTTGGTGATAATTATATACGATGCTATAAGTGTGTTTGGGGGCCCTCTTTGTTACCATGTATTCATCGCCTGCTGGACAGTCTACTAACATGCTGCCCGTACACCCCTGCAGCATGTAATCCGCTCCCTTGGTGTGGGCTTTTCAAGATTCAGTAACTAGGCTTCGTGTCTGTGAAAAAAAAGGATTAGAATCCGCGGGAGAACGCAAAGTCTTGAACACACGCTTCCCAGTTGTGTTAACCTACGGCTCGGCAGCAAAACTACAGCATTTTATCAGCGTCCCTTTTTATTTGTAGGCTTCCTTCTACTATATAACATTTATGAATGACTTTGTTGCAGTATGTAGCAGATATACCAGCAAATAACGTTATGACACACGTTTTTGCAAAGTTGCGTTCACGGGCGTCGAAGGCGGTCGGCGCGGCGGGACCGACCCAGAGTTGCGTGGGTCTGCCGCGGCTGGCGCTGCGCTCGCCCAGCAAACATCGCTGTCCTGGCTGTCCGGATGAAGCATCAGTCCTTGGAAGATTCATGAAGTTAATTAAGTGACAAGTAAGCTTACTCTAAAATTTTCTACACTTTCGGACTGCACGCTGGTCCATCGTGTTCCATGCGACACACTAGATTGACTTCACTGCCAACCACGTTTAGGGCGTGAATAGAGGCCTATTAAAGACGATAGTCTTTCTTGGGATACTTGAAAGAGAAAATTTTGATCTGTTTGTCTGTCTGTATGTCTGTCGGTCTGTCTGTCACTCGACTCAGCCAACCGGCCAAAGTGAAACGAATGCTGCGCAAAACTCTTACATTTACTCACAGCCAAATCTAAACGTCTACGTCTGGTGTGAATGTTCATAATTGTCAACATTTTTGAACAAGAACAAGACATTACGCAAATATACGGCAGAACATCAATACATAAATGATATTTGCAGTGTTCTTCTATTCAAAAATTTACGCATGCTTGCTTTTTGCGATAGCAAATAAAATAAAAACAAGGGTCCCGTTGCAGTCTGTTGACTATGGGACCCTTGTCTGTATACTAATTTGTATGTATTTCTCACCGTTTGGAATAACAAACAATTCAATTGAATTCAATTCAAAAAATACTACATCGACTGCAGAAAACCGCCGGAATTCAGTGAAATGAGTGAAACCTTCGGCCTCCACCCCCCCCCCCCCCCCCCCACCCTCCTTCCCACCGCTGCCACCACCGCGTTTGGAGTTTGTTGTCCCGAACAACACGAAAGAACCGTTGGCTGGCAGAGGTAGAAAGCTTGCTTTAAAAGAAGACGATTTTAAGGGAATCGGTATGAGCTTGATATTTGTAAGCTCGCTTTCCCACATTCGTAGTGTGTTGTGCCGTGAAACATTGCCATATACTATGGTTACCACCCCACTTCATTCTCCACTCAACCGCCGCCTCTTTCCCAATTCGGGTATACTTCTCACGGCGCACGGCGCCTCCCTCACCTCTGGAATTGCACGATGCCGCGCCGTCTTCGGCGGCCACTTGTACGGCGTACTAGAGTCGGGCTATATTAAAACGGCGTTGTCTCCAGCCACTATTCCCATCAGGATTCGCAATGTCACTCGCTGTACGGCGGCGGCCACTTGTGTGTCGCCCTAGACACATCATTGTATCAACGACCACTCACCAATCGCATGTGTCCATAGTCTGCGAGGTAGAGATTGGGCCACTGTCCCTATAATTTAACATAGCAAATACCCAATATAACTAAAGCCCAAAATATCAAATCCAGCCAGAGCACCGGCTTTGCTGGACGCCTTTCTTCAGATTGTGGAAGAGCCCCTATTCCTTTTTTTTTTTTTTTGCTCAACGTGCCATTTAGAGCTTACGCCTTAAAATAGAAAGTTTCGCCGGAATGCTGCAAGACTCTTGTTTGCGAACAGTGCCTTCCGGTTCTGATGGTGGAAGCAACGACGTTCACGAAAAACGGAGGCTAGGGTAGAATAACAGTGCTTTCTCACCGAAACGAATCTGCACTTTTGGAGCATGACATTCGGTGTATTTTGTGCCCGTCCGAGTGACGAGATTTCGGTGCGAAATATAGATCCGCGGCCGGCTAAAGGGATCAGTGAGCATCCGAATCAATGCACCTAAACATCCGAGGGCAGCTCCAAACGCCAAAAACATTAAAGTCTTTGTTTTGCAAGGCTTTTTGACAAACATGTTTCTTCCTGCATGGTCGTAGTGAACAGAACATGCCGTGTAAATGAAGAGAAGAATCGTATTCTGCTTTTAAGAAGGGGACAAAATAAGAGGAGAATGACGTCGGAGGACTTAGAATCGGCGTTTATTGCGCCTTAAATCAGGAGAACATGGACGCTCACCTAAGCTTAGTCACCCGCGTACATTCGCGGCTCGGGTGGCCCCGTGGACTTCGAAAAATAAAAATAAAAAGAAGCTCCGTGGGCGAGACTGACCGAGGATTACTTTAGCTTGTAGTTTCATTACAAGTACCATGAAGCCGCCGCTGTGAACCGATTCCAGCAACACCACAAAACGGTGAAATTGACAGCCCCGTGCTTGTCTGCTAACATAAAACTTTATTCCTTAAAAGTCTCATCAGCCAAATTTGGTGGCAAGTACGCTCAACCGCGAATAAAAAACGATTGTGTTTTTGTTTCTTGCACTCGTTCGGGCGGCACTTTTTTCGTGTTTCGTGGGGTTTACTGGATTGTTTTCGCTGTCAAATGACCTTCAGATTTTGTTGGGGCTTGCTTTAAGGGCCATAATCTCTGTTGGGCTACTTAAACGCGAAACAGTCTGTCTGTCTGTCTGTCTGTCTGTCTGTCTGTCTGTCTGTCTGTCTGTCCGTCAGTCAGTCAGTCAGTCTGTCTGTCTGTCTGTCTGTCTGTCTGTCTGTCTGTCTGTCTGTCTGTCTGTCTGTCTGTCTGTCTGTCTGTTCATGTGTCCGTCTGTTCGTCCGTGTGGCCGGCCGGCTGGCCATCGATTCCACCTTCCGGCCAAAAGCTGCAAGAGTTCTTGAGCTAAACTTTTATTTCGGCGAAATCTCTTCTAAACTACTTAATCTGGTAGAACACCTCATACTAGTCAACAATGTTTAGCAAAAAGAAGGCATCAAATATATATATAGAGAGAGACAGAGAGAGAAACGTTTATTTGAGCTTTCTAATGTGTGAGTGGTTCCCTAGTCCGGGAATCCATGAGGTAAGCAAAGAGCTTTCGCTCTGGATGCCAGGAACTGCTGTACGTCCAGATTGTCGCTGGTTACCAGGTTCTCCCACAGCTCAGCTGTGGGCAGAGGGGATCGGGGAGGTGGAAGTTTGGGATGGCACCCACACTGTATTATAATATGAGGTATAGTTCCAGTTGTGAACAAAATTAGCATTCAGCCGAGTATTGATTTGGAAACGTACGATGCAAGCGAACCGGGTGAGGAAAGGTATTGGTTTGTAGTGTGCGGAGCAGCAATTCTTCTTCCTTGGAGAGTGCAGGGTAAGGGGGAGGAAAGTGTTGCCTGTCGGACCGGTAATATTGCGTGATGTCTTGATATGTTACTATATGTTACCATATGTTACCATATTATGTTACCATCTGTTACGATATGTTACCATATTCTAAGTAATGGACTGACGATGTGGTCTCCTCGGAAGCCTGGAGACAGAGGGCGCAGGGTTGTTGATGAGCAAAATTGTTGCCCATCAGTGAGGAACGGCCAGGAGTCCAGATGATATTAACTTTCCGGCGGGGTTTATGTGGTAATAGTAACTTAAAAGTAGAAGGGGCCACCCTCCCGGCTCAGAAGCTTCGGCAGGCAGCTTGGGAATACGTTATGATTGAGTACTTCGTATGTATGAGGGCTAAGGCGATAGCGAGCTCCTCGGCAACCCAGGTTGATGATGTCTTGATTGGTGCACAGTTAATGAGGGCGCCTTTTGTGGTGACTGTGGCTACTTTCTGTTGACCATTAGGGTAGGTACTAGCATCCGTATAAGCGACATTTGTTCATTTTCCATAAATATTCTCATGCTCTTGGCTTCGGGCTTGTCGGCGGCCGGGATGGAGGTCAGGGTGCATATTTTTGGGTAAAGGGCGAACCCGGATGTTACTTCTCCAATGGTCAGGGAGGGGCTGACAGGCAGTATATTGTGGGCATGTGATATGGAGACTTTTTAGGAGGGCTAGCCGTGCAGGTGTTTGTGTTAAAGGGAGCCATTGGCTTGATAGGTGGCATTCGATAAGCTCGGATACCGTATTGTGGAGGGCAAGGTGCAGGTGACAGGCCGTCGAAGTGTTCATAGGTAGGTTTAATACTTGCTTAAAAGCTTTGCGGATTAATTGATCAATGGTGTCCGTGTCACTTCCGAGTAATGTATGTCACTACATAGGTTACTCGTGAAATCAGGAGAGCTTGAACCAGTCGAATGAGATCTTTATCCTTCATGGCCCGACAGCGGTTCGAAACGCGTCGAAGCATGTTGGAGTCTTGGTGGAACGCCTTGGAGAGCTTCAGTAAAGTTTGATCATTACGTGTGTTGGCCTGGATGATAAGGCCTAAAATCCGAAGTGAGGAGCTGGGTCGTATGGTATGGCCGTCAAGGTGGATATAAATTGGTCCTATGTGCGAAGCAGGGGGATGTTTACGAACGACGATAAATTCCGATTTTTGTGGTGAGCATTGAAGCCCGACTGATGAGGCACATTTGTTAACGACATGCATGGCCTGTTGAAGTGAGCCTTGGATTTTTCCTATGGAGTCAGTGTCTATCCATATTGTAATGTCACCGGCGTAAAGCGCGTGATGAACGTGTAGGATCGTCGAGTTGATGGGGTAAGTCCCGGAGGGCCAGTTTGAAAAGTACTGGGGAGAAGACAAAACCTTGAGGCGTGCCCTGATCACCCAGTTCAATAGGGTGAGATTGAACGTCTCCTACCCGGATAATACCATGGCGTTGAGTTAGGAAGTCAGCAATGTATGAGTACGCGCGGTGGCCGCAGCCTGTTTGATTTGGACGGGATAGTATGGATGAATGCGAGACATTGTCAAATGCGCCTTTCAAATCTAAGGCAAGAACGGCTCGCGGGGAGTGACGGGTAGCCGAGCAAAGACCTCTTCTTTAATTCGAAGGAGAATATCCTGGTTACTCAGATGCTTTCTGAACCCATACATGGTGTTGGGAATGAGACCCTTGTTTTCAAGAAAGGTTTGAAGGCGCTTCAGTAATAATCGTTCATCCAATTTACCCACACAGGAGGTTAGAGAAATGGGCCGAAGGTTATCAAGGTGAGGGGACTTATTAGGCTTAGGTATGAACCGGATCTCAGCTGTCTTCCACTGGGGAGAGAGTTAGCCTGAGCCCCAGTATAAATTGATGTGGTGGAGTAGATGATCGAGAGAGTCACCATTCAGATTAGCAAGAAGCCGGTGAGTGGCTTGGTCTGGACCGGGAGCGCTATTTTTGTTAAGAGCTGCTTCTAGTTCATACAGTTGGAAGTCCTTATCCAGGTCATTGTTTGTCGACCCCGAGTAGGGGGGTGGGGTGAAGTGGCGGGAGGTGTTAAGATATTTAGCCGTGAGCGCTTGTATGAGGTCGTGGGCCAATCCGTTGAATGAGTGTAGGGTCAGGTAATAGAGCGTTGAGCTTCATTCTTTCTGGAAAGCGGGTTCATAAGATACCTTAGCAAATACTATGTTCGGCGAGTGGTGAGGGTACCTCAGAGGCTGTCGCATAACTGGAGCCAATTCTCTTCGGAGAGGTGTTTGGCGTATTCAGTGGCTTGTTTGCAATTCTGAGGCGGACTGTGCGGTTATGTCTTTGCCGTTTCCATCGTTTTGCTAAGCTTCGACGGGCCTCCCAGAGATGTAGAAGCTTAGCATCCACGCTAGGGGTCTGAAAAAAACTGGCTACTGTTTTTGTGTTCATTCGGACTCTTTGAATAATGTCATCAATCCAGGCGGTCAAAGGTTGGTCGGCGTCTATGGAGCGCGAAAAATTGGCCTTGCGAAAAGCATCCCAGTTGGTGAGACGGATGACCCCTTTCTTGACGTTGTAATAAGGATTTAGAATGGCGAGTTTCAAAAATGTCATGCTCATATCCAAGGTTCTCGTGAGTCGTGAAGACAAACATCAACACATCTCTGATACTAGCACTGTTATTAAATTTAAAATAGACGGGGCTGTATTTTTTTTCTTGGAGCTTTGAGTGTGGCCTTTCTTGTCCTGTAATTAGGGTCCCGGGGCTTCAGGGACCACCGCAAGGTACGGCCCTACGGGATTTTTCGCTCACGTTAAACGCCACCGCCGACGACGGCTTTTCTGCGCTGCGGAGCTCTTGACACTCCGAGTGAAAATGCTGTCGGAATTTCTATCCACAAGGATAATGCCAAAAAGCTAAAAACATGACGGACTTGCCAGCTAGCCCCTGTTGTATGCATGCTGTTTACCAATAGTCAACAGCATGCTGGCACTAAATTTCAAAATGCAGGGAAAATGCCTACTTTAGGATAAACTACGGAACATTGGATCAAATTCATGCCATCAACCTGGTAATACAGAAATCTGAGGACTTTAATGAATATTCTACGTGGCATTCATCGAAAACAAAAAAAACCTTGATCCAATACTGTGGGGATCGCCTTAACGCCCCTCGCTGAGAGTTCACCCCCTTCATCCTCCTAGCCCGCCGAAAGGCCACCGGCTGCGGGGACCTGGGGATGTTGTCGCCCGAAGTTGACGCCGGGGACGCGGTACGGTGGGGCGGTGACTGTGCGCTGAAGCGCACGCAGCACACTCTGTCTTTGTACACCTGAGAGGGCAGTTGGTGTGCGCCCGTACGGGCGAAGACGGAGCTGGATGGTGTGGCTAGGTTTAGACTACCGTGATGTGAGTAAAGAGCTATTTACACAACCGCAGCGTTCTTCATTCCATGGCATGCCTTAGGGAGCACGTCCACAACTAATACATAATACCAACATGACGGAAGCATTCGCGAACTTGGGATGACAGAGGCGTACTTTGGGAACATGTGCTACGGACGTGTTGGTAAGATGTATTTTCCCTACCACGTCAGCGACGCGGCGGTAAGACAAAGAGATCGCGCCCGTGCCGAAAAATGCAACCGTCGCCGGGCCTATTCTGGTGGCGCGAAATACAGGACGGAGCCGTGACGCCAAGCGCAAGTGTCAATGTCGAGCCGATCCGGTGGCACTGGAGGAAGAACGGGCCCGTGACGCGGAAAGCTACATGCACACTAGCGTCAAACTTGCCGTGGCACCCTGCCGTCGGCCGCCAGCGGCGTCGTTCGCGCTGCGGGTGAAGGCTGCGGCGCGACGCCGTTGGCGGCCGTCCGTAGGACGGCACGGCAAGTTTGACGCTAGTGCGCACGTAGCTGAATGCAAAGCATGGCGTCGATACGATGCCGTTGCGGCTCAAAAACGATTCTAGAATGTGTTGCAAATGTAGTCGTATTGTCGTGTCGTCGTGTCGTCAATACAGCTTCGCTTGTCACTCTCCTCTTTCGCCTGCTTTCCTACTTTCTGCTAAATATTATTATTCTTGCTTTCCTACCTTAATCTCTTCCCTTCTTTAAACATCCTTTCATACGCCGTCTGGCAAAAACGCGATGCGAAAAAAACACCTTCGCAGGGGGGAACGGCCGACGAATTTTTTTTCTCGACGGCAACATACCAGCTCGTGGGATTAGCCCGAAAGTCAGAGCGTTCATAGACATCATCCCTTTGTTACGTTCGGTTGCTTTTCGTCACACTTCAAGTCGCGCCTCCGGTAATGGCTATAAACATCTCGCTCGCATAAAACGTTACTCTAAACCGAATGAATTTAGCGAAGGAAGCGATTCCGCCCGCAATCAACCGCCCAGCTCTTACTCATCGTTTCAATTCCGAGAAACGTCCAGTCGCCATCGGCATCACGGCGCCCCATTCTACAAAATCAAAATGGACGTCTGAAGGCCCCGGCCGCGGGCTAGTCGCCCTCTCATGGGCCGTGCCAAATTTTAGCCTTTAGCCGTCGCCATGTGAACGCAAGCCATTTGCCGAGTCCCTGGCGCGCTTGCGCAGAAATTCACGGAACCAGCTCCACAGCGAACGCTCATTCCACGGCGCGCCGACGAGCGCGAAATTTGCTCAGCGCAGTGATGGGAACAGGTAAGTGTACACTCATGCTAACGACGCATATTTATACATAGCTACAGAGTGGATGAATTCGTGAGCCATGCCCAACCCGTGAATGCGACCAACATGCCGTCTGTTGTTATTTCCCAACCAGCGGCGATCGATTAACATGAATACAAATAGGAGTGACTATGCTGACGGCAGCCATGAAGATCCCTGTTAAATACTCTGACTGGCTGAGTTAAGTTAAGTTACGAACGTTCGGCTACGTTAGTCCAAATCTGGCCCTCAATATTGTCAATTGAAATGTAAGACGGTCGTAGCACGGGATTGATCATTGGTTGCTCGTGCGAAATGGAAGTAAATTCAGGTCTATTCAGATTACTTAAGGCATTATTATTATGGTAATCTTATCATTTCCAGGTGAATTTCCTGTGGTAATTCGTGCGGCTGATGTGAGAACCGATATAGCCAATACGAAATCCCATGAACTCGCAACCGCGTCACCCAAACTGTTGTAGTCACAAGGTCGCAGTAGTGACGTATTCAAGCTCTATATTTAGGTTTTATGTTATCACCAAGTAACGATGGGTATGTCGACAAAATGTTTGCATCGAACGCGTCGATCTGTAACACGGCTAGTGAAGAGAACAAACAACGATGCAGTGGCTGTTGTTGTTGCACGTCTTCATTGCCATCGACGTGCTGCTCGAACTGGGGTCCGTGAAGGATCACCTCGTCAATAGAACTTCAACTTTCTCGAACATTAACCCCAACTTCTTCTCCTATGTCCCCAACAGGCCAGGCTGCCATCCTTGGGTAATAAATTCGTTCATTCATTCATTCACTTGAGTTGCCCCCCTTGAGGGGCTGCTGTGAAATTGAAAGAAAAAGACAAAAATGGATGAAAATAAGGTCAGTGAAATTGAGGAAACTATCTCTTGGGCAGTTCCAGACAGTACAGCCCACGGGGCCAATGTCCCACTGCGGAAGTCTTATGGTGACCCCTTATCCGACAGTGGGGAGAGGGCGAAGAGACTGGTGCCAGTTCGCGGGGCACCTGAATCCAGAAGAAACTCGTCCAGCGCCCGCCAGAGATAGCGGAGGGGAATATCTGCCTCCAAGAGTGCAAAGCCCGGCCTTTCCATGGAGACGTCTGGCGAAGCGTGGCTCGGCACCTGCCTGTTTCCGCGCGCCGGTTCGGCCCGCAGCTATTGGCTAATCTTCACTGGGCACGCTGTTAGGCCTTTATTCGACCTTAAAGGGGCCATGAAGAGAAATACAAGTTTGTTTTATTCGAAATATTTCGCGTTCTATAGTGCTTCCAAAACTTGTCCGGAAGCAAACGATGCTTTCTTCACTGCGAAATTAATCAATTTAAGCTAAAATTTTCATTCTCGCGCCAAAACGTGTGTTTGAACGACGTTTGCAATGACATCATAAGAACAGGTCTTCCAGCTAAACTTGGTGTGACGCGTTAAGGTTACACTACGTGAGTCTAAGAAAAAAAAGCTTGTCGAAGCAATTTTATCCAAAAGACAAAGAAACAAAAGCGGAGAAAGAGACGGAAATACGACGCAGCAATTAAGGAGCTGATAGAAAGTATCTTTAGGATTTCGCCATGAAAAGACGTAAGCACACTTAATAATAATAATAATATTAATAATAATAATAATAATTTTCCTGAAAAAGAAAAACTGTACAGAGGTGAGGCCTACCAAACCTTCACAGGGCTTCAACGGCAGTGCCTGGCAGTGCGGACAAGCAGGATTATTAAAGAAAACTAACTGAACAAAAATTTCTAGCGAACTCGCAAACAATACAGAACACGGTTTGCTGGACAGGAGACACTGAGGTCGACATACCCACAATACTGAAACACTTGTACAACAGCACGCCTTAATGTTTTACTTAGTTTTTAGTTAGTTGGGAAGAGGGAGTTCGGGTGGAGTTGATTGAAGGCATGAGCTACATAACAAATTCGAATTATTTTCCCGTATATTGTTCCGCATCTAGGTATCAGATACGGCTCTTTAGGGTGGAGGCAACGCTTCGGAATGTACGGTGTTTTAAAACGGCCACTCGAGTGATGCTTCAAGTTTCTTGCAATAGCGAATCAAAGGTTGGCATAGATGACATGGCCAATATGTTAACATCCCTGGCAATACACCGGCAGTACGCCAAATTACGCACAAGTGACACAAAATAGAATTAACCCTATTTTTCTATGATTTGCCGAGGACTTTCTCCGCGAATTAAGCAAGGTGCAAGATGTGTGAATGATGATGCTCACGCATGAATACCATACCATGCACTGTTCCTCTGCAGGTCAACGCTTCGTCCTCTGCCTCCTGTGCTGGACGGTGATTTTGTGCGTCACCCTACTCCCGACCGTCCTCGGCAAAAAGGTCGAGGAAAAGACCGAAATTATCACGACAACGCTGGGTCCTTTGCAAGGATTTCGTAAGGTGTTACGCCGGCTTTACCTTTCGTGACCGCACATAGTGCCACTAGATAAGGTACAGAGTGCAGTCACCAAGGCACGGAAATGAGCAATGGCGGCCATTTTGGGGTTTATCAGTGTTGCCAGATTGCCGCTTCTGCGGCCTCACCGCTAACGTTGATGAGGTCATTTGTAAACAACACTGCCGAGGACGCAGCAACACGGCATCTTCGGACACACTTCTGCAGCTGAAGTGCTGCGAAGCGCGTTATCTTTGATTCGCGTTCGGAACGACGCCAGTCCCGCGCAGGCGCAGAGCAACAGATTAAGCTCAAACTACCACAACTGACCGACACAAAACGCATAAACAACAAAATGGCGGCGCCCATGAACAGTCGCAGTGTAAACGAAGCTCACGTGACGCGAACTGACCAATCATCACGGCTGCGGCACGGAACAATGGGAGAAAAGAGTGCTGATACTCTGTAACCTTATCTAGTGACACTAACCACGCCTATTCAAAATCGTTCAATCTGCACGATACTTTGGGGGCCCCTTTTCATAGAGTTCCAGGCGTTTCTGGAACACGTAAAGGTATTTGGAGCTGCCTCAGAAAATGCCATTTCTAAATCAGTTTTGTTTTCATTTTTGCAACATCAACATGATTTTTGACACGCGTTTGCATCAACAAGGTATGGAAAACGGGTGTGGTCATCGCGCGTCACTGCTACCGAACAAGAATGCTTGTCACTCGTAATTACTGTGCATCGGCGTTTGGTTTTTGTTATCAGGGTACGAATGCTGAATCAGGAGATGATTTCAATCGCCAGGTTTGCACACTGACAGTAACTGACTAACGCTTTTCATCTATTGGGTGAAGCGTCGTTAGCAGGACGCGCTGTAGTTCGATGGTAAAAAGCGTGTGGCTAATACGCCAGTCTCCGTCCTCTGATTGATGAAAAATTGTTTTGCTGAGATTGTGGCATACGTCAAATTTTCTTCTGCAATGTCGCTTGAGTACTATGTCCGTGAGTACGGCTGTTGTACATTCCAAAGTCTCGTGTGAACTTTCCCGTTCCCCATGCCAGCGTCCTCCCAATGGGGGCATACACTGCTCCGTCCGCTCTTAATAAAGAGGCCATGAAGACAAAATGCAGGCTTGGCAAATTAAAGAGAGAGATTTTGCCCGATAGCAATGACACCAACTTTATCGTAAACATAAAAAAAACAATCGAGACACAAGAGAAAATACATCAAGTAATGACAGCTCCTCAGCCATTTTTCGGTGACGTATCTATGACGTCACAGAAGTTGTTTGCGTGATTCATGATCACCTACTTAAGCCACCGCTAAGAAACACAACTGGGCGATTGTAGTACGGCCTCTAGTTCCATTGGATCGAACCACTTGCATGCTAACGTACAGTTAACACACTGGGCCTCCTCGATTATCAGTCCCGGATCGTCCGCGGACTGCCCGAGACGCGATCCGACGCTCGATTTTTCCATGTATTCCTGTGGGACTTCCGGTCCGAAGACAGCCCACGAACTGCCCGCGGACGGTCCAGGACTGGTAAATCGAGGAAGCCCACTGATAACTGTGTTTATAGTGCCCGCCCATGTTACGTCAGTGTAGCGCGAAATTTGAACGTTTCATATATTTCTTCCGTTTTTCTTTTGCGCTCAAACAACGTTTTTCGTGGATGGGATGAATCTGATTGGATTACTAGAGGCTTCTTCCTTCAAACTGACTAAATTTGTATTTTGTCCTCATGGCCCCCTTTGAGCGCTTACACACCGGCACCAAAACCAATGACCTACAGCCAATCCATACCTTCGGGCATATTTTATATGGCAGAAACTTCAACATTTTACTGAGCACCTTCCATAAAAGCTGAGGACTATTTACAACAACCCATGGTAAGAGGAGGGATGATAGCAATAACGCTTATGGGCAAGGGTCGCGAGCGCCCTGGATTAGGGAACAAACTCGTGCAGAAGATAAGAGCTGAGGTTAGAGCAAGGCGAAATGGGCCCGCCATAGGACTTGCGAGACTACCAACAGGTAAGCCACCGGAGTAGCTGAATGGCTGTCGGGACACGGGACTACAAGTAAGGAAAGGCTGTAAGCACTCGGTGAGCAATTGAATAAAATTTCATCATCATCATCATCAGCCTATCTACGCCCACTGCAGGGCGAAGGCCTCTCCCATGAATCTCCAATTATCCCGATCCTGTGCTAACTGCGGACAATTTATCCCCGCAAAATTCTTGAGCTCATCTGTCCATCTAACTTTCTGCCGCCCCCTGCCTAAACGATGGCTTCTCTAGGGATCCACTCTGTTACCCTTAATGACCAACGGTCATCGTGCCTTCGCATTATATGCCCTTCCCACACCCATTTCTTCTTCTTAATTACTACTAATATTTCCTTAACACCCGTTTGTTCTCTGACTCCCTCCGCTCTCTTCTTGTCCCTTAATGTTACACCTATCATCTGCCGTTCCATTGCTCTCTCAGTCGTCCTGAATTTAATTTGAACGCTTTTAGTGAGCCTCCAAGTTTCTGCCCCGCAGGTGAAGAAAGTTTGCTGGCGAAGAATTGATCCGTATGGCGCACTATAGTAGTACGTGCAAGACTGCCACCAGGTAGACCACGTGAGTAGATTAATGGCTATAGAGACACTTGGGCCATAAGAGCGTAAACTCGGTGAGATATTAGCACCGTAGCAGTTCCTGGTGTTCTGCGGGAAAAAAGATTAGCCCTGCGGTTGAACATTAGCAAGCTGATCACAATGATAATGAAGGCGATTGTGACTTCACACCCATCACTGTCTCGCAGCATATTTTGAACCGGACTATCCACTCCTTCCTGGGCATCCCATTCGCCAAGCCGCCCGTGGGCGAACTACGCTTCCGTCGTCCCGTGCCCATAAGTCGGTGGGAAGAGGTGCTTGCTGCCGACGAGATGCCTCCGCGATGCATTCAGGTTCGTGTTACTCTACTAGAGCAAGGAAATGAATTTATTGCTCTATTCGCACTCTCAGGACCGTAGGATCGCTAGGCGCACTGTTTGTTTAATGAGTAGCAAACTTGCGAGCATAATCTTCAGTGATCCACTTGTCCGATTCCTTGCCGTCAAAATGCCCTGAACTTTGTAAACTACGCCGTATGTCGCTTAGTCGGCTGTGCTGAAATGCATATAATCGTCTGCCAATTTTTACGTGGCGTCTGCTAATCGCCTGCTAATTCTTACTCAGATTTCTTACGCGGCGTAAGAATTCTTATAGCCAGATCTTGTTATAGTAGTAAATCTTATTTCTTATAGCCAAATCTTTTTATGAGTGGCCAAATACGTTCGGTTATTTTTTTTGTAGTTTGCCTTTGTTTCTTTTCGCCAATGGGGTACGATGGCACTATTATATTGATGACACGAGTAAATTCGCTAATTATGCATTTTGTGCAAATGCAGGGCGTTAGACGATTGGTCCGTTCTCAAAATTGTTCATTCGTGTTTCCGTCGTAAAACCTAATTTCAGGCTGCTCTGATTGAGAGAAAACTGCATGAGGGCCACCTTTTGTTTAGCGTCTCCGGTAACTGGAACAAATTGTCATAATGATTCCACTAACACCTCCACGTGTGACGCCCTCAGCCACGAGGTTTTAGTTCATTCTGTGTCATTCCGCGCTAATTAGAGACTTCGCCGTATCGCTTGAAACGTCGTCCCAGTGCCTCAGTGCATTTATTTGCAGCAAGCCCACGCCAATGATGACGTAATAAGATTTCTGGAGCTTTGGTGTAATGCCCTTCAAGCCAGTACACCTTGACGTTCAGTCGGAGTAGGAGGAATTATGTGTGAGTGCGCCTTGCAAGATACCACAGCTTAAAACACAGACAGAAAAGAAAATATTTGTATGCTTACGACCTCTTCAGGGACCACCAGACAACAACCAACATCCAGCCGACTTTATGCACTCTTAAAAAAAAGTCATGGCACTTACTAACAGAACACTAACCAGTTACTTGTGCCAGTATAAACTAGGTACTTAGTGTTTTTACTAACTGGCCATGCATAACCTAGTAAAAAACTACACGTGACAGTGTGGATCGGCTGAGCACGCAGCGCGACATAAGCACCTTCAACACGCACATATATCGCACTTAGACAAATAATTTGAGCGAGAAAACCAACGGGTGGTGCGGGGAGAGCGAGTATAAGGTTTCTTACCTTAGAAGTACATTTGATCTTCTTGCTTTTATACCCAGCAGCAGAAATTTCTCTGAGTGAGTCTGTGGGCTTGTTGCAAAAATCAAATATTTTAGCGATAACCTTAGAATTACTCATTTTAAAGTGACCGTATACAAGTCAGCATGTGAATTTGCGGAAACTTCTTAATCGTGATTTAAAGTTGGAAAATTGTTGCAGTTATGTTCAATAATTCATAGAATTGTGTTACTTTCCGAGAATGTTCGTATCAAACAAGCAGCAGTCACTAAGTGCACGGTCTAGACTAGTAACGATAGACTTTAGGTTCCTTACTTAGTGGCCAGAGCCTAGTATCAAACAAGCAGCAGTTACTAAGTGCACGGTCTAGACTAGTACTAACGATAGCATTTAGGTTCCTTACTTAGTGGCAGAGCCTAGAATCAAACAAGCAGCAGTTTCTAAGTGCAGGTCTAGACTAAGTCAACGATAGCATTTAGGTTCCTTACTTAGTGGCAGAGCCTAGTATCAAACAAGCAGCAGTTACTAAGTGCATGGTCTAGACTAGTACTAACGATAGCATTTAGGTTCCTTACTTAGTGGCAGAGCCTAGTATCAAACAAGCAGCAGTTACTAAGTGCACGGTCTAGACTAGGTAACGATAGATTTAGGTTCCTTACTTTAGTAGCAAAAGCAATCTAGTAGTCAAAAGCTGCAGGGATAGCAGTAGCACATACAGGGCCTGGTTAGACTTACTAACGATAGCATTTAGGTTCCTTACTTAGTTGCAGAGCCTATCTACCGTTCTGTGGAGTAGTAAAGTTGGTAGTAAACGCAGCCGTTACAAACCTTTCACGAGTTTTTTTTGTTAATAGTGGGAAGAAAAACCTACCAACTGCTATGGTGAAACAGAAAGCAGGGCAAGTGCGACATAGTAATTTCAAATTACCCTAAGAAAATATTTTGTTGGCGCTCTCCTCGGACAACTACGTCCTTGATAGCTATGCTAATGGTCCCGGTAAACAAATCCAGAATGAGGGAACATTGGCCATTGACAGTTTTCGAATTAATGTAACGGAAAATTGTCCTAAGCCCATGTAGCCGCTTATAGAAAGTGCGGAAAGAGTAGCACATCGGCAGCATGAATCTAAAAGTGTTGCCCCAGCCTACACGGGATCATACCCTCTTTTACAGCCCAGCCTGTCCGATTAAAAAGATAACGCGGCTCGATTAACTTTACTCCCCTGAATTCAAAGTTAAGGTTCTTGCTCGGCAAAGGTCCGCACCGCAAAGAGAGCTAAGCGAGATTTTTGAATTCATGTAACGGCGTCAAGATTGAGAAACACAGAGCTCTATGTTGCGGGTATAGCTCATTTGTCATGGTCTATTCGCGCGCGCTGTTCGGTGTCACGTGAAACATTGCAACGCGGTCTACGATAGTCCTTTCAGAATCATTACCATGTGAGATAATACAGGGGTAGTTAGTGACCATCTCGTACAATTGCTTTAAATGCACTAGCATCAATGGTCCCACAAACGCCTAAATTACAAGTCGAACCAAAATCACTTCAGGCTAATGGGAAGGACGGCACTTGATCACGAGTGCAATCCTCACAAGCTTAGTCGTTTTGTCCCGAAATGAATATTGTAATGAATATCGTAATGAATTTGTAATTAATGAATTTGGTAATGAATATTGTAAGCTCAGTAAAGGTTTAACGCAGCAGCATTCCCGGCGTGTCCCGTTTGTGCTTGCCAGAGCTAATGTTACAAGAAGTGGTGTTTGTAGGAGATTGGGAGCATCATTAAACGGTTGTTTGGAACCCAATCCATCATTTATTGACAGTGATGGGCATCGCTGTATACAGCTAAGCATGGATATAACTAAGTTGACAAAATTTTAAATCTCTCGCTACATGCATGTTTTCGTTACATGCAGGTTTTGAGTTTAGGCTCGCGTGAACGAAGAGGAGACGAAACCAAAATGCTATGAATCAGGGATCGTAAACTCACCGCTCAAGGATTTATTTCACGGTGAAAAAACACTACGTGATTTGTGCCTGCTGCTTTCCCGCGAGCTTAGGCACAACACAGCACTCCAAAGAAGCAAGGTCACTTGCTTCTGTATTCGCAAACGTAACTTGCTTGCGTACTTAAACGTACCAAAACGTAACTCAAACGTGCCTTAACGCGTTTCAAGGACCAAACTGATGCTGGAAAGGCGCCTTTTCGCGCATTCGATGCCCTTTTCTGCACTCGAAATTGTTGGGAGAGTGCTAGCCGGGATATTGTATCGGGCGGCAACGTTCTTCTTCTTTCGTGCCAGCGGAGACAGCATTTAAAATTGCGAGCTTGCCTTGAAAAGACAGAACTTTTCGTTTTGTGGCAGCAGAACTCATCACCCAAGAACCGACACCACAGATGGCAGTTGAGACGCACGACTACACGCCGAGAGACAGGCCTAGCACCCAACCAATACCACACTTCTCCATTTCGCCAGCCATTTATTTTTTCAGAAAAAAAGTGCAAAAAACAATGGTTCATCAGCGTAACGAATTCATTCATCAAGGTTAACCGTCGCGAGGCTTTCGTTGCATAGAGGTCGCGAACAAATGGGTTTCAATAGGGTTGGCAATGGGGAATTGAAAAACTTCGTTAAATCCAGGAATTCGTTACATAGGGGTTTGTTACATTCAGGTTTATCTGTGCGAGCAGCGGCTTATCTTGCGAAGACCTCTTGAACGAAGGTTACGGATGCAGGATATGATCACGCAGTTATCCTGCAACTGACCTGTCAGCATCGCGTGCCCCCATTTGCCTCTGCCTGAGACGGCAGACTGGTGGTTTTAAACCACTGGTCTATGTCTCGCACGCAACTTTCAGGAGAATTCGCTGTTTCCGCCGCAATCCGCGACCACATCTTTTCTTCCAGAAAACACGCTGTTCGTTTTAGTTAATGGTGCACCACTCTGTATTTCTCTCGTAGGTTGCTGTTCAGAGCCAAGAGGACTGCCTCTACCTGAACGTGTGGACACCGACATTAAATAAGTCACAGAACCTGGCAGTCATGGTCTACTTCCACGGAGGAGCCTTCTTTTTCGAGAGACCACTCTTTCAAAGAGACCTCAGGTAGCACAACTCTTTGCTCGCATAGAAGGTTCAAATGGCAGGATGGATACGCAAGCAAAAAAAAGTACATCTGTACTGCTGTACGTCTGTACCGCAATAATGTTTCTTTTTCACATGTCTACATAATAAAACGCCTGGACCGCACCTACATCGCCCAACCTCACTTATATAGACTGGTGGGTAAGTTGGGCTAGGTACTAGACGGAGGACAATTGAACAGCGTCAAAATACGAAGGAAGGCTAATATAAACGACAGGCATAAGTGAGGGCGTCCGCAAAATGTCTTGTGGTGAGGAAGGGGTCACCAGACCATATCTGCGCTATCAAGAGAGCAGAAGAACCAAGCTATTCTACTTTGAAGTGAACGCGAGAAATCCGAATTAATCTATACAATTTTTACTCATTCCTTTTCCCCCGCCTCAGAGGGGAACACATATCCGCTAAGAGCCTCGACCTCAGTTTGAAGGGAGTGACACAGCCGCATAGCTACCCCGGCAGATGACCATAGATACCAGGGGCAGTATTCTCGTAACTGTCCCGTTTGAAAACGTCCCTTTTGAGTCCCTTTCATCGTGACGTACTTCCGGTTAAGCAATGAGCGTTAACAGTATATTTGCCGCGCTTTCGTTACGTCGCTTCCGGTTGTTTGCTTTTAGCCAATCAGGGCTCGCCAAAAGGGACACTTTTGAAAGGGACGCAAAAGGGGCAAAACTCGAGAATGCCGCCCCAGAACTCGTGTCTGCTGCCTCTTGGTTCTAAGCTGCTCAGTTCATCCATTTATATGAGTGTTCACGCATAATGACATTTTCAGTTAGCACCCAGTTCCAGGCAAACGGTCCAAGATTAGTTTTCTATTGGTTTAGTTTTCACATTTCACAGTGCTTGCCTGTTCTTTGTTGCGTAAACACGTCCCCCATCACTTAAACGGCGCTGTTGTGAAATGCGCAAACCACTACACAAGGATGCTACATATCAAGGCGAAAAACACATGTGAATGGTCACTCGACTTACAACTTTTTGTTTAATTCGATGAAACTGCGTAACTAAATATTCTATTCGTCAGTCATGCATGCGCAAATGAAACGCCCTCTTACTCCCTCGCAAACACCGATGAAAACCCAAGCGGTCCATTCTCATACGCGTCGCACCGGCTGCCCTACTGTTTAAAAAGCTATTAACAGTGAGTGTTCACTAGCGCAGTTTTCCCTTTGTTTCTCAAAAACTGTAGTTGAATCGTCTATCATAGGTATCGGTAAAACGCGAAAGTGAAATGTGCAGCGAAATCTGCAGCTGAGCATGATTTACGGGTCGGCGGCTGTCTTGTCGGTGTGCTTGGCAAGCGACTTCCTGCTGGCGGGTCTCTTCAGCAAAGGCGTACGGACGCCATTTCCGTGACGGATATTACGTCAGCGAAATCTTGTTGTATACAGGCGTAAAACACTTCCGGGTTGAAACATAAAACCAGAAAACGAACAACAAGTATAACGTACTCTTTAGTACTCAAGGTTGTTTCCCCCGAACAACACCCTGTGTGCAGGGGTGCACCCTTCACAGGCTGCTTGCTTCGTTGTACTGACGTCACTTTCGTGACGGATATGACGTCAGGGAAATCTTCGTGTATACAGGAATAAAACTCTTTCGTGTTAAAAATTAAACCGGCTTCCACCCAGCGTCAAAGCTGCGTAAGCATCGGGGCTGCGGTTCTCCTGTGTCGGCTCGAAGGTCAACGGGCACTCGCCCAATAGCGGCAGCGTTTTCACCGCGCAAATTCTACTTTGCGCAAAGGAATCGGCAGCTTAACGTTAAACGTCAGCTCCGGGAGGCTTCCTCCCGTACTGGAAGGGAGAGGAACCCGTCCATGCCCGACCACTGCACACTCTATCGGTGGGTCTGGAAACCACCGGTGAGGCCGTTTTCAAACCCATTGATGCAGGCCACCAGTGGGTCTTCGGGGATCCTGCTATACTACACCTGCGTGACGCAAGACCAACAGCAGACGGACGAAAAGGCTCTACCTATAACAGCTCCGCTGTTAAAAATTGGCCGTGTATCTGCTCTTTTCGTTGCAAATGTCGACAAAAGACAATAGACTTTGTCGACATTTGCCAAGTAACTGTCTCTCTTTGCTTTCCCGCTCACCTCTCATGCTGTCCCTCTTCCGTCGCACTCCTTTCAAGCTAAACACACTAAAGGTTTGCTCAAGTCAATTAAAATTTACCGCGTTCCCCTGCTACAGGTCGCATTCCTCGATGCCAAGTACGGCGGAGACGTGCGTGAATTGAGTCGCGTTACTACAACGTTGATAGAACCACGTTGCCCTTTTCCACGTGCGTTCCAAGCGGGACGTGGAACCTATCTAGTAAAACGTTTCGTTGCTGTTGCCGTTTTGATTTCTTAAATACCGCCATGAGCTATAGGAGCGCTGGCAACAGTAGGTGACGATTTTCTGCAATTGATGTATTATTTCATTTACTATCGCAAGAACCTAGCATTCATGATTTTTAAATAAATGAACACTGTAGATATCAGTTATGTATTGATTTTCCGCGTCATATTTGCGTAATGTCTTGTTCTTGTTCAACAATGTTGACAAGTATGATCGTTAAGACCGGACTTAGACGTTTAGATTTGGCTGTAAGTATATGACTATTGCGCAGATTTTTTTTTTCACTTTGGCCGGGCAGCTGAATCGAGTCACAGACAGACAGACAGACAGACAGACAGGCAGACAAACAGACATACAGACCAACATTTCTGGATTTAAGTAGCCCAAGAAAGAGAAAATCGTCTTTAAAAGCTTCGACCAGCTCTCGCTCAGGCTTTGCCGCACCTCGCCCCACAATGACCACGCCTTTTCAGATCCTGAGCGCAAAAGCACCGGCAAACGAGTAAAGCCAGGCTGCGCCATTGTTGAAGCACGTGCGATGCTCGCGAACTCTTTTGTTGATACACTGACCAGACTGAACCATATACAGCCTTTCGCAAGACACTCCTATCATATAAACGACACCGGCGGCGTAGTCGGAGATCTATACAGGCCTATCAATTTTGGTTGCCTCCCGTAAGGGAGCTTTTATGCATTCATGCCCTCGATGACACGCGCTCCATGTACTCGACCGCAGGTACATGGCAGCCCTGGGCAACGTGGTCGTGGTGAAGATGAACTACCGCCTCGGTGCCTTCGGCTTCCTGAGCGCCGGTACCGACGATGCGCCTGGCAACATGGGCATCTACGACACGTACATAGCGCTGCTCTTCGTACGCGACAACATCCGGCTCTTCGGTGGTGACCCGGAGAAGATAACTGCGTTCGGAAACAGCGCCGGTGCCATAACCATCGGACTCATGGTATGCCGTTGGGGGCACGCGTTCTATAGCCACAGCAGTCTGTAGGTCACAGTTCACACCAGGGTATACTTTTATGGTGGCGCGAGTACGGAGAGCGTGCGCCGTTTGTGGTCTCTGATATCACGGCGCGTGCGCTGATAGAAGCCACCTGACAGTAGGGAAGAAACGCTCCCACTCTCCGAGGCGTGGTGGTCGAGTGGTTCTGCAGCATGTTCCGGGCAACGCTTCCGGGCAAAGCAAGTAACCAAAGTATCTTTCACGATGCGAGCCCGCCAAAGCAACCCGGGGCAAACGTGACGTTGGCGCCGGCATGCCTTCCCACCCTGTCAGTTGTCTGCGATGAATGCACACCCCATAACGCCTCCTGAAGACTAGATTCTTACCCGCCGCGGTGGCTCAGTGGCTAAGGCGTTGCGCTGCTGAGCACGAGGTCGCGGGTTCGATTCCCGGCCGCGGGGGCCGCTTTTCTGATGGAGGCGAAAAGCAAAAACGACCGTGTGTTCGAGATTTCGGCGCACGCTAAAGATCCCCAGGTGGTCAAAATTAATCCGGAGCCCTCCACTACGGCGCGCCTCATCGCCTACGTTGCGTCGGCGCGTTAAAACCTACAATCAAGACTAGATTCTTTTGGCCCCGAAACGCTGCAGAGGCGCGAGCAAGATGAAGAGGAATGAACCAGTGTCGGCTGCCTAAAACGGGTGGATTGGTACAGCGTGGTAACCGCAGCGCCTAGCCGTAATTGCATATTTTTTACTACCCTATAAAACATTCCGTACACACGGAATTGTGTGATACGTCGTTCATGGTTTTGAAGGTACGTTGAGCTTGCTGTGAACACAGAGACGGGCACGGGAAAAAAACGTAGACTTTCACGAGAAGGCGGCGCACTAACAACTGATTTCCTTCGGAACAATACAAAAACATATATATAGAAACCACAGAATGCAACAACAATTTCCGGATAGATGGAGCGGGGAAGTCAGACGGGTGAAATATACAGATAAAAAGAGATAAAAAGATAGCGGTGATCGAAGCGGATCTACGTGCAGTCGTTAGATGATTCTAAAAACTTAAATCTCACGCTGGGTGCGCGCAATCGAAGGGGCGCTCACGCATTCACCCTCACGTCCTGAAATCATTGAAAACGCTTCGTAAATCTCACGGGAATGCGTGATCACCCCTTCGATTGCGCGCACCCATCGTGAGATTTAAGTTTTTAGAATCATCTAACGACTGCACGTGGACCCGCTTAGACCACCGCTATGTTTTTTGTCTCTTTTTATCTGTATACTTCACCCGTCTGACTTCCCCTCCCCATCTATGCGGAAATTGTTGTTGCATTCTGTGTTTTCTATATATATTTTTTATATTGTTGTGAATAAATCAGTTGTTAGTGCACCGTCTTCTCGTGAAAGTCTGCGTTTTTTTCCTCGCCCGTCTCTGTGTTCACCGCGAGCGCACCGTACAGGGGGGATCAAAAGAAATGCGAACAACGGAGCACACAGCCTCCGACGCATGCCGCACCGCCTGGCTGCCAAATCAGAAACTGCGCGCATGCGCACTTCTTTGAGAGCGTTGAGAGTGTGGCCTACATTTACGGGAAATGCTTGATCAAGAAGCGGCGCCAGTTGTTTATTTTGAGGCGGCTTTTCACGCGGCGTCGCCAAGCAGGATGATCATTGAAGGGCATCATGCTAGCGGCAATCAGCCTGCTGCGCGCTTGGCTCCCCAATGTGCTAGATAACATGACGCTCAGTGGCGACAAAGCATAAAAAGACGCCTTAAAATAAATGACCGGCGTCGCTTCTTTATCAAGCATTTCCCCTAACAGTAGGCCACACTCTCAAACGCTCTGAAAGAACTACGCATGCGCGCAGTTTAGTGAAAGTGCAGTCAGACGGTGCAGCATGCGTCGGAGGCTGTGTGCTCCGTTATTCGTATTTCTTTTATTCACCCCTGTACCTTCAAAACTATGTTACACCAACTAGCCCTACATCAAGCTTTACTGAACGCAGTTCATACCGAGCATGTCATACGGAGGCACAACAAACGGAGATATTCTTTCCCAAAAGCAGGGAAATCAGATGGTCTCTCAGAATGAGAAAGTTTGGCATAGTTTTTATTTTTCATTCTTCCATACCTGGCGAAATCAGGCTTTGTATGTTTTCCCTGCGCTCCATACATACGGAATTCATACGGAAAATTATTTGGCATGTCTGGAAGTCTTAAAGGAGCCATGAAGAGAAAATACAACTTCGTTTAATTTGAAAGAACTAGGATTCAGTATCTCACTCAGCTCCATTACAACCACAAAAGATGTTTTTAACAAAAAAAAGCAATAATTATTTAAAAACATTCAAATTTTGCGCCACAGTGGCGTGTTATGAACAAGAATGACGTCATACGGGCCAACAATAAAACATAATTTTCAGTGCGTTAACTGCGCGTTAGCATCCAAGTGATGCGGTCAAATGGAACTAGGGGCCCTAATACAGACGCCCAGTCATGTGTCGTCGCGACAGGTCAGTTAGGCGGCCGCCAATCGCACAAACAAGGTTCCGTGATGTCATAGAAAAGTTGAGGGAAATGGCTAGGGGGTTGCGACTGCTTCACACGTTTTCTTTAATATCTACGTTATTTGTTCGAAGATTGCCATGATATCGGTATCATTGTTATCGCAGACTAAGCAGTCTGTCTAATAAACCCAACTGGTATTTTGTCTTCGTGGCTCCTTTAAAAGAAAGCATGGTGTCATTTTTCGAAGGGCATGCAGTATCGTACTTATATGCGTTTCTCAAGAATACCCCTGGGTATATGGCGGCGCTGTGTCAAGATGTGTAAAAACTACGTATCCCCGTAAATCCGTTATATACGGAACGTTTCATGAGGGTAGTTTGCTTTTCCTGGGATACCGTATTTTTGCCCGTATAACCCGCCCCTGCGTATAATCTGCACCCCCCCCCCCCCCCTTTCAACCGGCCGGAAAAGAAAAACAAATCCTCGCGTATTGCCCGCACATTGGATAGAGGAAAGGCTGCACCAAAGCTACTGCTTAAGCAACACTATGTAGAAAGCAAAAGCGCATATTTGGCAGGTAGAATCCGCTGGGTGCGAAGGGATAGTCACAATTCACTCAGTGTCACTGCTCGAGCTATCACTTGAGCCGCAGTCCTCACTGTTGTACACAAGGTCATCTTCGGGTCCATCCATGTTGTTTGTGTTTTTTTTTTCTCGTCCTAGTTTTTTCTTCCTTGTCCTTGTATGTTTTGCGCAATCGCTGCCTTGGAAGACTTAGTCGGCGTTACTACGCAGGAGTTTCGCGGCACGACGCGCAATGCCGTGAAGCTGCACTAAAGGAAATACCCTGCGTATTATCCGCACTCCTACGTGGCCACTAAAATTTTCGCATTTTTGGTGCGGGTTATATGCGCAAAAATATGATACGTTTCTACAAGTTTGTTTATTAGCATGCATTATGACATACGGCCGACAGCCCTTGTGTCCTTATCTGATGTTCTGTGTATTTACTTAGGTGCACTCCTCTTTACCCAGCTGGGCATCGATTTACACGAACGACCAATTCCAGAAACAAGCTTTGTTCTGTTCCCGTCGCTGCTGTTCACATACAGCAGCCGACCGATTTTTCTGACCTGGAGGGCAACGAATAACAGTTCGAATAAAAGAACACTCAGAAAAATCCGTGAGGCGCAAAAACGAACTTTAGTTCGTTTAAATAGGACTGAGAAAATCGCGCATGGTTAAGAACAAACCTGATGATGATGTGCTTATAAGTCAGCGGCACCTGGTGCCTGCAATAAAGTGGTGTCTAAAAAAACTGGCCACGTATGGCCCGTTTTCGGCCTTTGAGATTGCTTCCGCCGCTGACTACGGCTTGCTTCCAATTCGCGGACAGCTTGGTAGACAGCATGTAGACAGGTTACGAAGCAGTCTAATTAGACGTCTAAAAGAAGCAGAATTGGAACGGCAACGCGGTCACCGCGGTCACCAACGAAGACAACTTTGAAGCAGACATGTTGAGCAACGCATGCCGCAGGTTTCGTAAATATTATTGCTGTTATTATTACCAACATTATGTCATTTAGAAACTCAACAAAAGCAGCTTCGCCCCCAGTAAATTATATTAAAAATTTCAATAGAATAACAAGTTAATTTGTCACAACGTTAGTATACAAAAAGGTGGCGCTGGCGTCACTTTTTAATTTAGACAGGAAGGTAGCCTGCATCGTTGCTGACTTCGATGCTGCCTCTTCGAAGCACTCTTCGTTGACTGCTTTGTTTGAATTTGAACGGGACTTAACATGGCGGACTGTCCGCGAAGGCGACGACGAAGCCGTCTAAAGGGTCAATTGGAACGCACCCTAAATGTAAAAGTATGGCCCTCAAGTTCAAAGTTCGTTAGCCCGGCGGGAGTCAAGCCAATCGCCATCCAATCCGAAGCCAGCCAGATGGCTTAGGAATCAAAATGGCGTCGTCTTGAAGTCGCACCATGGCTCTGTCGCGGGAAATTTTGACCGGAGAATTGAACTACAGGCTTTATTTTGTCCGAAATATTCGTGGTTCATATACATTACCGATATGGGATCACTGGTGCTTCCTCGGGAAAGTCCGGAATATCCAGCAAGTCCAAAAAATTCACGCATCTCCACGAATGAATCAGGACGAGTGGGCCAAGCACTGGGGATTGATCTTACACTAAATTACCCGTTAGAGTGCTTACTGCTGCTAAAACGATTTCCAATCCAATTCAATACAATACAATTTAATTTATTTCACTCCAATCCAAATCCAATTCAATCTTATCCAATCCAATCCAATTCTCCTCGCTCATGCACAGCACGGCTCTCCAGGAGCTCTCTCTCTCTCTCTCTCTCTCTCTCTCTCTCTCTCTCTCTCTCTCTCTCTCTCTCTCTCTCTCTCTCTCTCTCCAACCTTTTGTGAACCTTTTATTTTGTTCTTGTTAACCTTTTGTGAACATTTTGTTCACAGATGTTTCGATTTATACGGTGCTGTGCCGTGAGCATGGAACGCCGGACAAGCCTCGGCTTTAAAGGAGCCATGAAGAGAAAATACAACTTCGTTTAATTTGAAAGAACTAGGATTCAGTTTCTCACTCAGCTCCATTACAGCCACAAAATATGTTTATTTAACGAAAAAAGCAAGAAGTAATTAAAAACTTTCAAATTTTGCGCCACAGTGACGTATTATGAGCAAGAATGACGTCATACGGGCCAACAATAAAACATAATTTTCAGTGCGTTAACTGCACGTTAGCATTCAAGTGATGCGGTCAAATGGAACTAGAGACCCCATTAGAGACGTCCAGTCATGTGTCATCGCGACAGGTCAGTTAGGCGGCCGCCAATCGCAAAAACAAGGTTCCGTGACGTCATAGAAAAGTTGCGGGAGATTGGCTGGGGGTCGCGACTTCTTTACACGTTTTATTTAATATCTCCGTTATTTGTTCGAAGATTCCCATGATATTGGTATCATTGTTATCGGGACCAAGCAGTCTTTCTAATAAACCCAACTTGTACTTTGTCTTCATGGCTCCTTTAGGGTCTTCGCCCCTAAAAAACGGTCGGTGGTTGTATATAAGGGTCCCCGCCCCCCTGACTGCAGGCCACGTCGCCGATGGCCCACAGCCTGATCAAGGGGGCCATCCTGCAGAGCGGCAGCCCCTGCATTTCCATCATCGCGCGCGAGAACCGCAGCCTGGAGATCAGCAACAAGCTGGCCTACATGACCGGCTGCGCCCAACCCGGAATGAGCTTCGTCACGCACGGCCAACAGATCGTCGCCTGCCTGCGACGGGTCAGCGCCGACATTATTGTGGTGCGGCCAACTTATCCTTTCTAGGCCTCTGGCACAGTGTTGCATATTAAGCAATGCTGCAGCGGACTCGCTATAATTAAAACTCTGACATTACTATAGTGCAGTGCCCTTAGTTCGCCAACTTTATCAGTGGGCCGTATTAGTTTTGTGCATTTTCTGGTTGTGTGCGTTGTTTGTACCGCCTTTCTAGTTGCCTGGTCACGCCTTGTGTTTTTTCTACTTTTCTTTCTCTCATTTTCTCCTTTATTTTTATGTACCGCTGTCCTTTTTTTTCCCTTTCATTTCCCGCATCCCCTCCCCCTGGAGTAGGGTAGCCAACCGGACAGTATTCTGGTTAACCTCCCTTTCCTTCCGACATTTCAAACTTTCGCCTAATTAGAATAAATTTGAAGAATATTTGTTGCCCCGCTATGTTTTCAATGTATTTAAGTCCGCTTAATTCAAACTGCTCCATTGCGTAAGTTCCGTTAATTCATACTTTTTTCATGTATTTGCCCGAAAATACCTGCTGCATTTACCGCTCCTAGCTGCACATTTACATCGTTATACCCATAACAGTCACAAATAAGGCCGATTACGTGCTTACACGCGTCAGAGCTAACCGCTTGCGCCAACAACCGCGTGTGGATTGAACTGGCTGCCTTGGCTGGTATAGAGAACTTTGTTTTCAACTCTCATGCAAAGACAAAACAGTCGTTATTTGTTTTGTTTTTATTTTGCTTTTTTTTTTGTTGTTTTCAAACTGTGAATTGCACTTCAGTATTGCACGTGAATGTTCTAATATTAAATACATGTGAATGTTTCATCCCAACACAAGTTGGTATGTTGCTCCGACTTATATTTATGGGAACTTCTGATAATTCAAACAAAATCCTGGGGACCCTTGGAGTTTGAATTATCGCCAGTCTACTGTAGCAGGAAATCTGTCGCTGCGATCGCGTGCCGTCATGGGCGCCACCGTAGCAGCTGGCAACGTTCCTCTTGTACTTGGCTTGGCTTGGCTTGCAACCTGCCTTCTTTTGCCCGCTCATGACAAAGACAACATTCGCGCCACGGTGGCTCAGTGGCTGATGCATTTTGCTGCTGCGCTAAAGGACGCGGGTTCGGTACCGGCCGCGATGGCTACTTTTCTTATGGAAGCGAACAGCGACAACGCCCGTGTGTTGAGTTTTTCGGTGCATGTTAAAGATCCTCAGGCACTCGAGATAAATTTGGATCACTATACTGCGGCGCGATTTATATCCCAGGTTTTGCGTCGGCTTGTTAATCACCATAATCTAAGAAAAAATGAAAAACATTTTTTTTTTCCTGTTGACATTCAAAGAAGATTTCAGGTTTTTCTCACAGAGACGTGTTCGGTTAGCTATGCTTTTATTATATCGAAATAACATCACCTGTTTGTATACGCAAAAATTAAAGCCGTTCCACTCGATGTGAAAACAATCGGAAGTGCAGAGCAGTGGTTCGCCATGTTGGGCTGCAGCGCCGTTATCCCTTCACTGCTGCCACCCAATGCATTTCAAATTTCCCGCCTTCGCAGTGCTCACGCGCCCCCTACATGAAACTGCGCCAGCGGGAGTTCTGTTCTTTTTGTGTTCGCTTTAATTTCGTGTGCTAGAGCTGTATTGCGTCATTTTGAACGAGCCATTTTTTTTGCGCGGCTGGAGCCTTTCTGTTGCATTTCGAACGCGTCATTTTTGTCATGCGCGGCCTCTTTTGTCGCTTATAAAAACAAACCGAACAAGATTCCTAACTAAATGAACGCGGGGGCTGCCCTTTATATACACAGATTTTGCCTGGATGTATCTGCAGGTTTTGTTTGTGTGTGTGCTAAACAACCGGGAAATGTATGACAAGCGTCAGCGGTTCACTAGGTTCGAACGGTTGTGACTATTTAACCGCGCGGTTGTCGGAGCCTCAGCGTGACCCCACGATGACGGTACATCAGGCTCTACTTGGGTCCGTTATCTCGCTGCGCCGCCTGATTCCGGCAGTCGCGTCGACTGTTAGGGAACTACAACGACAAGGCGAGCCTCATAAAGTGCTCTGCACGTAATAGCAACGGTTTTTGTAGCCACAGACAACTTTTGAGCTTGTTTACTAGTCATGCCAAGTAATGGTGGAACGTTTCTCCACGGTACATAAGGGCACGCTCGCTGAAGCGCGCATCGCCTAGACTTTAGCGCCAGATTTCCCTTAGTGTAATATTAAGTGAAACTCACGGGTGCTTGGGCCTAATCCCACGGGGTGTCGGAAAACGTCCCGTGGGGTTGATTTTTCCCACGCGGTCTCTCCTGATTGGCTGCGCGCGCAAATGTCGCTGCGGGCGCAGCCAATCATGGGACACCGCGTGAGAAACCTACCCTGCCAGAAGTCTTCCGGCGCCCCGTGGGATTTGGAACCTGCTCTTGCAACACAGATCTGTACGCCTGCAAACGCGTTGCCAAAAAATTAGCAGGGGCCTAGCTCGGCTATGCCAGAATATACGTAGCGTGATCTAAGGTTGAGCAATCCAGTCCAGTCCAGTCCAGTCCAGTCGCTGCTCCTCGCGCATGCGCAGCACGGCTCTGCAGGAGCCACGTGAAACGGCTATCAAGCGGCTCCGGTGAAGCACCAGATTTTGCTACTGCGCAATGGAGGCGCACAGCTGGGCACGCGCCGGCGCCAGTGCGTCTGCCGCGGCTATGACATCACTCCTCTAGAATGCGCAGACCGGCGAATGTGCAGACCCAATTCTCTACACCCCGTATACAATTTGATTGGATTTGCAATCCAATCTAATCCAATCCAATTTAATCCAATCCAATCCAATGCTCCTCGCGCATGCGCAGCACGGCTCTGCAGGAGCCACGCGAAACGGCTATCAAGCGGCTCCGGTGAAGCACCAGACTTTGCTACTGCGCAATGGAGGCGCACAGCTGGGCACGCGCCGGCGCCAGTGCGCCTGCCGCGGCTATGACATCACTCCTCTAGAATGCGCAGACCGGCGAATGTGCAGACCCAATTCTCTACACCCCGTATACAATTTGATTGGATTTGCAATCCAATCTAATCCAATCCAATTTAATCCAATCCAATCCAATGCTCCTCGCGCATGCGCAGCACGGCTCTGCAGGAGCCACGCGAAACGGCTATCAAGCGGCTCCGGTGAAGCACCAGACTTTGCTACTGCGCAATGGAGGCGCACAGCTGGGCACGCGCCGGCGCCAGTGCGCCTGCCGCGGCTATGACATCACTCCTCTAGAATGCGCAGACCGGCGAATGTGCAGACCCAATTCTCTACACCCCGTATACAATTTGATTGAATTTGCAATCCAATCTAATCCAATCCAATTTAATCCAATCCAATCCAATGCTCCTCGCGCATGCGCAGCACGGCTCTGCAGGAGCCACGCGAAACGGCTATCAAGCGGCTCCGGTGAAGCACCAGACTTTGCTACTGCGCAATGGAGGCGCACAGCTGGGCACGCGCCGGCGCCAGTGCGCCTGCCGCGGCTATGACATCACTCCTCTAGAATGCGCAGACCGGCGAATGTGCAGACCTAATTCTCTACACCCCGTATACAATTTGATTGGATTTGCAATCCAATCTAATCCAATCCAATTTAATCCAATCCAATCCAATGCTCCTCGCGCTTGCGCAGCCCGGCCCTTCAGAGTCCACGCGAAACTGCTCAACCTCGGCCAGTATAGCTTACGCTACACAACTGGGCAGCTTCAGAACGCTTATAAATGTGGAACTGTCGTACTGGCTTTTCTCTTATTGTCCTTCCAGTACGCAGTCACTATTGGATCCGGTAACTGGCATCACATCTAAAGGCAGTGCATTCCGTGCTTCGGGCAAAACCTCTGCAACTTTTTCTATTCAAAATATGAAATGCTTTCTGAACGCAGCTGATAAGCGCGCCTAGTTCTTAGATAAGGTGGCCACAAAGCTATAAAGTGGTGTTGGCGTGCGCTCGTACTCTCGGCACAGATTTTTCTAGTATTTCTTAGGCCTAGTATCACCGCCTATTCCGGGTGTTCAAACCAATTTTCGATATCACTTTCTACAGCAATTACACACATTTAGAGCATCACCATTAAATTTCATTCCTAACCTAATAAAGCGAAAACACGATGGTTTAACAAGCACTAGTCATAACCGCTATCACGCCTAACGTCAATACAGTCATTAGACAGTTTTAGCTGTTCGTTTTTGATGGTCCACTCCGCTCCCAGCGGCCCGTTCAGCACAACCACAGCATCAGCAGAAGAAAGACTTTTAGCTAACCGATAACCGTATCTCCCTCGACGGGGAATCATTCGCGTCCATGGTCCTGCCATGTATGTTTCTAAACCAAAACTTTATCCAAAAGGAAATATAAGAATTGGTATTTCGGTCACTCGAATGAAGCAAAATACCGTTTTTTTTTTCTTTATTTCACCTTTTTTTTATCAAATGTAGTCGCTAACATGGTGTAATGTTGCTAAATAATTTAAAAGAAGCCGTTCAACTTTCGAATAGCCAAGACAAGGCTGTCTTTCTTGGAGCTGCGTGGAAGTAGGCTCGCGCTTCGGTCGACAGTTTTCCCTTCCGTTCTAAACGTCGTTGAGATTTGTGACATCTGAGCCTGTTCCGAGAAGCGCTTCCGCCGTTCCATGTTTCATGGGTCATGTTTCATGTTTCAACTGAACAAACGGAGTTTGCAGTAGCTCGATCGCCTCGCTGGGGGTGCCATGTTGCAATTCCGCACGGTAGCGCAACCCATTCATTCACACAGTCGTTTTTCACCGCGTCACGTCACCATCACGTCACCGTCTTCCGTCATGGCCGACGGTTTTTCAAGTGATTTCTCGCCAAAAACGGTGCGACGGTGACGGGAAGCCGAGCTCTACGTTTCCGTTCCGTCAACGCGACGGGACCACGCCCCGTGATAAACCAGCCAATCAGAAAACAAATTTTTACGGCTAATGTAGCGAAAAGTGAGCACACGTAGAAATCTAAGCCATTTTGTTTACTTTTCAGATTAAGCACTCCAAATTCTAGGCTAAACTGGTCACTAGGCAGACGACCCTGTACACTGACGGAGAGCTCCAGTACGAACGCTACTCCGTCACGTCTCCGTCGCGGTTTTTCGACGTGACGGTGCCGTGACGTAGAAGGGGACGGCTGTGTGAATGAGGGCTAAGAAGCCATGACGGGCCGCTTAGAGAGGCTAGCGAGCGGCGTGGGGTTCCGCTCCGGTAACGCCGCTCGAACCGGAGCACGCCACGCATGCGCAATGGCGCTCCCGCTTGCTATCGCAGCGGAGCGGACGTCAGAAACGGTCACCTAAAATTCTCTATTAAGTGTGTGGTACACGGCGTGGATGACCTTAATTGTGTAGTTTCGCCCACTTTGCGAAGATACGTTCCGTCGCAGATTAAGTAAATGTAACTTTGTTGCACAGCACATTAATGAACAACGCCGCTTCGCAAACAAGTAACGACTGGCAACGCGTGGTCCGCAGAATGCCCAGCGTGCACTTTTTGCAAGCCTGGAGATCTTCTTGCCGACCTTCGGGGATCCCATGCTCCCCGTGCACATTCTCGATGCGCTGGACATGGGGCTCTTCAACAAGAGCCTCAAACTGCTCATCGGCGTCACACCGGACGAAGGAACCAGCTTACTGAGCACGTGAGTAGGCGTCTCGTCATCCCAGGCTCGCCGCCCACTGCGAGTTGAAAGCGCTGAGGAAACTTTCGAACGCGAGAGCATTTAATGTCCCATTTGGCGAAAATGATCCACTTCACCCTTCAGTCGGGGTGGCGGTGGTTGTGATGCTCAGGATGATGATGATGATGATGATGATGAAGATGATGAAGGTGGTGGTGGTAGTGGGTGGTGGTGGTGGTGATCATGACGAGGGAACAACCGGAGCATTTTTTCTATTGAATTGACATATTTGTTTTTATTTTTTCTACCCGAAGCCTGTATTTCATTCTTTCACACAAACTAACCAGGTAGTTACGAAATTGTTACCGCCTCTTGAATTTTCATTGGAAGAGGGCGCTGAGCAGCTCAGATCCAGCGGTTCAAGCCTCCCTGACGAATCGGGCTGCCATTGTCGCCGCCAGGCTAAAGCCAGCGGCCACCACGTCCCCTTAACAGAGATTGGCTCAATAAAGTTTGCCTCTCTCTCTCTCCTCTCCTCTTCTCTCTCTCCTCTCTCTCTCTCTCTCTCTCTCTCTCTCCTCTCTCTCCTCTCTCTCTCCTCTCTCTCTCTCTCCGCCAACAGCCTAACTTTAGGGGAAAACCACCGAAAAGTACAACAAAGGCACGAGGCACGTATTTTTCGCTTGTTTCCCAAAACTTCACCGTGCACTAACTCGTCCCAGCAAGCTACGCTTCAACAGCTTAACACTCGCCCGTCAGCCCAGTTAACGTTTCCATCCTTTACAAACACCGTTGTTTCAAGAACGTGCGCAATTTTTTATACTCGTAACAAGATGAATACTTTGGCATGCTCGCATGTGGCAAGTTTTTTTTCAGTAGGATAAGATGTAGTGATTTGAAGCTCCTGGCGTTCGCATGTACTGTCTGTCAAAATTTTGTGGGCCAGTTGAAAATTTCTGAGTCACGAAGAATTAAGAGTTCAGTGCCAGAGTTCAAAAAATCAAGTGATACGGGATTACGTTACGACAGTAAGAAATAAATGTGCTTTAGCCAACTTTATGGCATGCAAAAGTTTAGTCCATTCAAGAGCAATGCCTGCATTATGAATCATTTGTGGCCCATAAACCATGGCCTAGAAACTTTTGAAAAAGACTGTATCTGCACCGTACGGTGCTTTCTGGTAGCGGAAACGGAATCTAACACAAAAGCACGCAAACTAGAAGGCGTTGGCTTTGAAGTTCGGTAACCCATTCTTGCCAATCCGTATTTGTTTATGCGATTGGGAATCATCAGAAATATGCTTCGGGCATCATTGCGGCTTCCAGATAGCGGTATTTTTATCAACTGTGTGGTGGGGAACCGATCAAACACGAACGAGGGAACTGCGACGCACTGGTGTCACCATTATATTCCACTCCCGTCACTTGTCATCATGAAAGGGCCCATGCAGACAAAACACAAGTCTGGTTCATTCGAAAGATTGCCTCGTTAGAAACATACTGACACCACTTTTGACGTAAACTTCGCTCGAATAAGCTACATAATTAAGGAAAAAGAGAATGACCATGCGACCCACTAGCACATTTCCCGCAACAGAACTTATGATGTCATAGGTGACAGCTCTGCGATTGGCTGAGGCCGGCAAACGCAAACGCAAATTAGCAGGGTTTATAAGCTTGCCGAACAAGCTATTTGTGGTTACATTTAGCGCACGTTATTTTTATAGCAGTAAGAATGGTGGGGTAAACAGCGGAAGTTACAAACGCACATGTAAACATAGAAGTACCGATTGCGTTCTGCTGTTGGTACTGCGCGCACTATGCTGTTTTAGCTGCACAGCAGTCCGCCGCTTTGGGGTTGTCTCAGACGACACTGGCCGATTAGCGTCGTGTCTTACGACGGTGTCTTACATGACCCTGTTTGTCGAGCGAAGATCATGTTTCACGAATGATTATTTTCTACCTTAACAAAAACAAGCGACGTACATATACGGTCAAAAACAAAGGCGAAAAATGGCCTGCTACGGTATGGTGGCGCCATCTAGGTTGACTAACGGTAAGCAAGCCCCTCCCCCCCCCCCCCCCCCCAGGAAAAAATTATATCATTGCCGACGTCACAAAAACACACGATTTGGCGGCAGAATCAAAATTTTAACTGAAATTGATAAATTTGTCAGTGAATAAAGCATCGTTTGCTTCCGGTCAAGCGCTGGCGGCACCACAAAACCCGAAATCTTTCGAATAAAACAAACTTGTATTTTGTCTGCATGGCCCCTTGAAGCACAGACTTCCTCCATTGTATGACTACTGGATACACTTCCTTATTTTTTATCTAAAACCTGGAACCCTTAAAGAGAGCAATGCCTGCATGTTGAATTTTTTGTGGCCCATAAACCATGGCCTACAAACTTTTGAAAAAGACTGTACTTGCACTGTACGGTGTTTTCCGGTAGCGGAGACGGAATCTAATAAAAATTCATGCAAACTAGTGGGTGTTGGGTTTGAAGTACGGTAACCCATTCTTGCCACCCGTATCGTTTATACGATTGGGAGACATCAGAAGTGTGCTTCGGACATAATATGGGTTTCCAGCTAGCGGTATTTTTATAAAATGTCCGGTCGGGAAAACTCACTCTCCGAGCCCATTTCGAGTTTTGAGCCGGATTGAGTTCTGAGTACATTTGAGCTCTGAGTTCCTTTTGAGTTTTTAGTTCCTTTTAGTTTAGAGCTAGAGTGAGTTCTCAGAGTTGGGAAAATTCACGCGGGTTGATGAAACGTACCGGCGCAAACTCGTGTGCTCAAATTCGTCGCGTTTGGCAAAACAGGCATTATCTACAATACAGATATACTTGCTAGACGATGAGGTCTACATTGCCTACAAGCAAATTTATGTAATCGTTAACAAACCCTTGATATAGGCTGCGTGTACACGACGAAGAGGATTCAGGTTCGAGCGTGTGCTGGGGCCCCCGGGAGGAGAAACAAAGGACATTGAACAAGGTGACGTGTGCTCAATTCAATTACATCGGAACTGTTTCTTGTTCAGGGTCCCGTCCATTCATGTACAGCATCCCAGAAAACGCCTTGCGGCAAATGCAACGGTTCCAACGAGTCTGTGAAGCTCGAGGAGTTCATGGGAGTTGCTTTGTTTTTGTTCGCATGCCTGCTTGATTATAGTTGCTCGAGCTGGGACAGGCGCCGGTCTCTGCTGGCGCCGGTCAACAGCGACACATGTGCAAAAAACGCAAAGATAGCCTGGACATGTCATGGCGTATTCATGTACAACACGCATGCTTCCGTGTTGCGTAAATGTGCAACCGCTTCCAATCTGTCATGATTGTAGTCATATCATACGCACATCGGTGTTATTTTTTCAGTAATAAAGTGCCGGCGATGCATGTTTAGCCAAATTATTGACAGCCTCATGAGAATAATGGTTAGTCACAGATTGGGCTAAAATTCAAAATGATGCAATCAAGGTGAGAAAGGAATCAAATTGAATGTCTCGATGAGTGGATTCACGTGTGGCAAATAAAGAATGCTTCCTGGTCATAATCGGGAAATAGTAATGGTGAATCATAAATAGAGTTGAAATTCATACGATGCCCTTAGGCGGGGGGGGGGGGGGGTATCAAATCAAAGGTTTCGATTAGGGAAATAACGTTGGACAAATAAAAAATACATCCTGTCATACACATGATATAGTGACGGTGAGTCATAGATTAGTTTAAAATAGATAGTGATGCCACTAGGGTGTGTGGGGTATCAAATTGGCCTCAATGAGGGGATTCACTTGGAACAAATAAAAATTGCTTCCGGGTTATAATCATGACACCATCATGGGAGTGACGGATTGGGTTAAAATTCATAGTGATGCGCCGCTAGGGCATGTGGGGTATGAAATTGAAGTACTCGTTGAGGGAAAGCACGTGGAACAAGTAAAAAACGCTTCCTGGTAATAATCATGACATAGTCATGGTCGTGACAGGTGCACGTGGCGGTACGTGCGTAGAACGGGTGCACTCAGTTCAATTCGGACAGTGAGGTAGCTGTAGCGTAAATGACAGCCAGTCTGTCTGTCGGTCTAACTGGCATCAAAAGACGCTGAGAACTAGGACGCGGATTCGATTCCCAGCCACGGTGGCCGCTTTTCTGATGGAGGCGAAGAGCAAAAACGTCGGTGTGTACGAGATTACGTTAAAGATCCCCAGGTGGTCAAAATTAATCCGGAGCCCTCCACTACGGCGCGCCTCATCGCCTGCGCTGCGTCGGCGCGTTAAACCCCACAATCAATCAATCAAATCTAAAGAAAGGAAGTGAACGAAACGCGTTGTAGGTGTGAATAGTACAGTGTAATCTCAATAAACGGAAATCGCTTAAACGGAATTGCCGCTTAAACGGAACAGTACCATGTACGTTGGTTGATTTTGTATTCAGATAACGTAAAAAAAATCTCCGATAATCGGAACTAAAATTTCCACGTCACCGTGTAAACGGAACGAGAAATGGAACTTCTTGTGAAACACACTGACATGTGAATCAGTTTTTTACGGTTCGGCTGTGTCGCTTCTGTTTTTTTTTTTCTTCCTCTATGTTTTTTTTTAGCTTACTTGGCCTCGTAAGCCTCGTCTGGTTAGTGGTCAGCCGTGTCAGCACAGCGAATGCAACATCACAGTTCCTGTTGCAGTCGTTCGGCCTCGATTCAAGACGGCCGATGTTGCATACAGGTTTCAGCTCCTGCCACCTCGTTCGTTCCATCGTGGCGCTACTCCCGCTTCATCCCCGCGTTGCCGTATTTTAATTCGGTGGCTCCTAAGCACTCGCAAAGTTGAGGCCTCTAGCCTCCGTGAAGATGCAGTTGCAGGGACTCAAACAAAAATAATTGGTGCATTTTGTAGTGCACAGCGACTCATTGTTGCCAAATCAACTTTGTGAATGCAGTGCCTAAGTAGTTTTCTCGCTTTCTGAAAATCTATCAGCTAGATTCACCTTCTAGGGCTTAGAGTTCTATGAAATGCTATTAGAGTGTGTACGCACATAACTTGGCACTTTCACACATCTATCTCAGTAAAGAGAACTCCTCTTAAACGGAACAATTTTTTCCGGTCCCTTGAAGTTCCGTTTATCGAGAACCTACTGATAATCGCTAGACTTCCGCCTTCAAACAGCGTAAGCACACTTAAAGGAGCCATGAAGACAAAATACAAGTTGGGTTTATTAGAAAGACTGCTTATTCCCGATAACAGTGATACCAATATCATCGCAATCTTTGAACAAATAACGGAGCTGTGAAAGAAAATGTGTGAAGCAGTCGCGACCCCCTAGCCGATTTCCCGCAACTTTTCTATGACGTCACGGAACCTTGTTTGTGCGATTGGCAGCCGCCTAACTGACCTGTGGCGACGGCACATGACTGAACGTCGGTAATGGGGCCTCTAGTTTCATTTGACCGCACCACTGGAATGCTAACGTGCAGTTAACGCACTGAAAATTATGTTTTATTGTTGGCCCGTATGACGTCATTCGTGCTCATAACACGTCACTGTGGCGCAAAATTTGAAAGTTTTTAAATACTTCTTGCTTTTTTTCGTTAAAAAACATCTTTTGTGGCTGTAATGGAGCTGAATGAGATACTGAATCCTAGTTCTTTCAAACGACGTTGTATTTTCTCTTCATGGCTCCTTTAAGTATTAAAAAAATTTCATGCGCCTGTATTTGTTTCCCACGGTTGTGGCTGCACATTCCGCGCTTACGTCGCCTGTGGACCGATCGTGCAGGGCCAGCCCGCAGTTCTTCCGGAGGGAAAGCCACCAGCAGGTGTCCCAGTCGGACATGTACTCCACCTGCAACCGCACTTTCCTGCACAGCTTCTCGAAGTCGGCGCTGCGGCGCATCTACTGGAGCTACATGGGCCTTTACGGCCACAGCGACTTCCTCGCGCTACGCAACGCCCTGTCTAATTGCATCGCCGATTACTTCGTGGTCTGCCCGGCGCACGAGTTCGCGCAGAAGCTGAACCGCAAGGCGAGCGTACAACACGTGGCATCGCGAGCTGGCGTGAGCCATGCTAGGGCAGTCCGAGTTTCTACCGCCGAAGCTTTGCGTTCCTCTTTCACATTGCGTTACCTTAAACTGCCGATTGAAAAGAATAGTAGTCAGGGGTAAGATTTTTTTAGTGTTTATGGCGTACAAACAGATACCGTACTTGAATACAATATACCTTATCCACCTTGTGGTCCGTTGCAGAACAATGCCCGACACGGCCGTTCACAGCAACATTGCCGCAGCGGTCTGCTGTCGGGGTACGACCGACATGGGTGTTCAAGGTTAAAATCCGCCGTTTTTCTCACTTTTTTCTCACAATGAGATAAAAGGTCCGGACCGTTCAGGTCCGGACCTTAAGGTTCCGACACACGAGCGGAAAGAGCGTTCCCGCACGCGCCTCCGCTGCGAGAACCGGTTTGGCTGCCGGATGACCCCCCGCATCAGCCGCGCGCATGACAGATGTCAGACAGATGTCCTTCGAGGAACGCGTTCCCGCGCTCGTTTTCCCCCTCTCGATAACCGGTCTTGTAGTGTTCATGCGTGCTCCAGGCCGCCGCCGAACCGGTTTCCAGAGTGCGAATACGCGTGCGGACACCCGTCCCTCTCCGGATAGCTCGGACGGATCCTTCCGTCCGAGCTATCCGGTTTCCGACGCGGCGCTTCGAACTATCTAGCAGGTTGGATGCGCGCTGGATATGGCGACGCATCGGGTCATCCGCAGCCGAACCTGTTCTCGGTGTGGAGACGCGTGCGGCAGCGCGTGGTTTTCCGCCCATGGGTTCGACCCTTTAGGCGGGGGACACATTTCCGTCCGAACAATCCGATTTCGGACCCGGCGCGTCAAAATATCAGCGCGCGGAAGCGGCCGGTGGGGCGAATCATCCGGCAGCTAAACCGGCTGTCGGGACGGAGGCGCGTGCGGGGACGCGTCCCTTTCCGCTCATGTGTTCGACCCTTCATACCCACTTTCCTCACCGGAACGGCCTTAAGTGGGTCAAAGGTCCGGCCCGGAAAGGGCTATGGCGTAAGAAAAACTTCGGAGCCCTTGCACTCTATGAAGCTGGAAGACAGAAAAGCCGTAGCTGTGGTGGGTTTTTTTATGAGGAATTCGCAGCTATTCGAAGAGCGGAAATTGAGGTGGCAATGGCTGCGGCTACACATTCTGAGGCTGCTGCTTTCCGTTGTTTTTGTGCCTATTCGCGCGCCTGTGTGCGCCGACGCTCCCTCATATCCCTCTGAAGCTCCTCCGAGAAAACGACACGCGTCCGTCCCATGGCGAGTCAAAAGTGCAACTGCTAACAACGGCGCTAGGGCGATATCTGCACCGGTGTCCACCGAAAAGTGACAAAAGGGCAAACAGCTTCGCTGTAAAAAGTGGCCAAGTACACATTCCAAAACTATGCCTTCGCTTGAATTGTTAGTTACAAATGCGCTGTACATAACTCAAGCCGAGTTATAGCTTTGGACTGTCCAAAAATGCACTAGCTATTGGACAGGTTGAAATTTCATTTTAACACGAAAGTGTTTTATTTCGGGATAAACAGATTTCAATGACATCATGTCCATCACGGAAATGACGTCAGTACAACGAAGCAAGCGGCCTGTAAAGGATGCACCCCTTCACACAGGGTCTTCTTGCGGGGAAGCAACCTTTAGTACTAAAGAGTACGTTATACTTAGGGTTGTTCGTTTTCGGGCTTTATATTTTAACACTAAAGTGCCTTATGCCGGGATAAACCAAGATTTCACTGACGTCATATCCGTCACGGAAATGACACCAGTACACCTTTGCCAAAGCGACCCACCAGCAGGACGTCGCTCGCCAAGCACACCCACAGGACAGCCGCTGGCCCGCAAATCATGCTCCTTTCGCTGCAGATTTCGCTGCACATTTCACTATCGTGTTTTACCTCTTCCTATGACAGAGGAATCAACCACAGTTTTTATAGTTTCAGCGGCGCTTTACGTTACTTATTTTCTTTTTGAAAGGAAAGTGTACAGTTGGGTGGGTTAGTAGGTGCCTTGCAGTCACAGGCGGAAGAGGGCACAAGTGGACGAAGACAAGAAAGACAGTGCTTGTCCTGTTGTCGTTCTTGTTGTTCCCATTCGCGGTGGCAGTACGTAAGGGGTACATGAACACAAAATACACGACAAAATACAATAATGGAGATACTAAAGGAATCATATCATGCAGTTCCGACTACCGAGCCAGATCACGGCGGTTCCTCTATGACGTCACACAATGTTGTTTATGCGATTGGCGGGAGCTAGCCTAAGCCACCAAAAACATGACTGGGCGATTCAAGAGAGGCCTCTAGCTTTCTTTGATCGCACCACTCGAGTGCTAAGGCGCAGTAAGCACATTAATAAATATGTTCATAATGTTTGTAACATATAGCTTCATACAAATATATTCCAGAGGAAAACATGTCGCTGCAGTCGCGGGCCGCCGTGGCGGCGCCATGCCGCTAGCGACGTTCCTCGCCTACTTGGCTTAGCTAGCCATACGGCTGCTTATTTGTCTCGAAGCCAAAACCAACAAAAAAAGGTAACTTTTTTGTTCATCGTGCATGAAGCGTGTATACATAATCACTGACAACTTAATCTTTTTGAAGGTTCAATTTTAAAATAACAAAACAAATTTGAATATTATTTCACAGTAATATTGTTGCTTTTTTTTGCAACCAGAGACAACTTCTCAGCCTGTTCATAAGCCATGCCAAGGGCAAGTGGAATGTGCCGGTACGGTACACGACGGAACGCTCGCCGAAGCGCGGCTCCCCTAGACAGTGGCGCCAGATTTCCCTCTAGCATATATTAGTATGAAACACTGTGGTTTGTAGTGCTGACTCTCCTCTTGCCAATATTAGGTCGCTCTAGCAAGAAATTTAAAAGCTTTACAAAATGTCATGCTTTATTTTTAAGAAACATCTTTCGTGACTGGAATAGAGCTGACGCGCCGCGGTGGCTCAGTGGCTAAGGCGTTGCGCTGCTGAGCACGAGGTCGCGGGTTCGATTCCCGGCCGCGGCAGTCGCTTCTCTGATGGAGGCGAAAAGCAAAAATGTCCGTGTGTACGAGATTTCGGCGCACGTTAAAGATCCCCAGGTGGTCACAATTAATCCGGAGACCTCCACTCCGGCGCGCCTCATCGCCTGCGTTGCGTCGGCGCGTTAAACCCTACAATCAATCAATCAATGGAATAGAGCTGAGATAGTCGTTACCAAAGGCTGGTTCTTTCATACTAAAAGAAGTTGTATTTTGTCTTTATGTGCCCCTAAATTGAAGGAAGTTACTGCAACCATCGTACCAACCGCGCGTCTTTCGCTCCATTGTCTCCCGCAGGGAGTGGAGGTGTACTTCTACCTGTTCGACTACCGTAGCAAGAATTCAATCTACCCACCATGGATGGGAGTGGTACACACGGCAGAGCTGAACTACCTCTTCGGCGAGCCCTATTTCACGTCCTGGTATACCAACGAGGAGCGGAGGTTCAGCAGTACGATCGTCGACATCTGGGCGACCTTCGCCAGGAAGGGGTACGAGTCCAATTGACGTTTCTTAATTAATGAGGCGCTGAAGTGAATTTGTTAACCTTCTCTTAACAAACTGTCAAAATAGTAAAGAGGTACACGTTGGTACACGTCGAGCTGATACACGTTGGTAGACGCATAGAGGGCTAATATTGGTACACGCCGAGCTTATACGCGTTGGTACACGTATAGAGGGATAATTGGTACATGTCGAACAGATACACGTTGGTACACGTTGGTACACTTATAGATGGCTAATTTGTACACGTCGAGCTGATATACGTTGGTACACGTTCGTACACGTATAGGGGGGCTAATTTGTACACGTCGAGCTGATACACGCTGGTACACGTATTGAGGGCTAATTGGTACACGTCGAGCTGTTACACGTTGGTACACGTTGCTACATGTATAGAGGGCTAATTGGTACACGTCGAGCTGATACACGCTGCTACACGTTGGTACACGTATAGAGGGCTAATTGGTACACGTCGAGCTTAGGAGAGAATGCTTGCACTGCTAAGGCTGTACTAAACACGTAAAGATACGAGGAAACACAATACGAACAACAATCTTGTCTGGGCTCAGTTTTTAATTGACGATCGACTTCCGACAACCCGTCGACGGACCGGCCAGCTGACTAGTTTTGCCGCTGGTTTTCATCCGTCACCGTTCGTGAGCTGCAGTCCAGCCAGTCAGGAGAAACTTTACGCGTCACAGGTACCGTGACCAAATCAGTCAAGCAGGATGAAGAAAGGGAACCAACCCTTTCGAATTGATTTTGTTGAGTCAAGAAATTCGCGGAAGCGCACCCAGAGTCGTCAAAACATGGCCTAAAAACATCAGACTTTAATCTGCTCATACAATTACACAATGTTTGCGCATGCGAACGAAAGTTTGACATCCACCTCAATGCAGCCGTACGGCTACAAAGGAAAGATATACAACGTAAAGCTACAAAGGAAAGCATTAAAAGAAAGCTACAAAGGAAGGCACTGCAGCCGTATGGCTGCATTGAAGTGGATGTCAAACTTTCCTTCGCAAAAACTTACTCCATCTTGGGGATTTCACCTAAATCTGGTCGAGTAACACCTGTCCATCACTTCGAGATGTTGATCAATTCGCTCTCGCGCTACAAACGACTTGCCTGCAGGTTAGCTCAGTTGAAGAGCGACTGCTCCGGTTACGTGGGGGTCCCGGGTTCGAATCCTGGACCAGGACGAATTTTTCTTCAACCAAGAAGTTTCTGACAAAGCTGTATAGCTTTCCTTTGTAGCCGTACGGCTGCATTCAGGTGGATGTTAAACTTTCCTTCGCAGAAACGTACTCCACCTTGGGGATGTTCCCTAAATCCGGTCGATTAATGTTCGCGCATCTCTCTAGCGTCCCTATAAGAGACGCTTTAAAATGCAAAAGAACGGAAATCTTAGCGCGTCGTCCTGTGTATTTATCTTCTTAGTCAACGTCTTTCCGCGCCAATTTTCAAGAAGAAAAAGGAAGGAAACGTGTCTCCATGCTCCCGAAAAAGAAGAAATTCAGTGTTTGCATTAGTTGTCTTCCGTGACTAGGAGTCAGCATTTCTGCTGTAACAGGGGCCGTTATTGACTGTACTAGTTTGTCAGCCATACTTTCGTCTAACAGGATGCATCACTCCAGTTCGTGGTAGCCCCGAGCATTACGTGGACGAAAGGATGGGAGGAGGGGGGAATTTCAACCATCAGTCCTAATTGCGATGCAATGATATTATGGTCTCATTGTAAGCAGCCCAACAAGGCTGGTTCGCTACACTCTAGGCAGCACGGTATAATACGTAGTCTTTTTGTCAAAATTTTCTAGGTCAAGCCGAAAGTGCGCAGGCCACAAAACATTCAATGTACAGGCTCACGTTCTGAGCGAGGCTGAAACGTGTTATGCCGGAAAGCTACAGAAAACACCTTTCTTTCTTACTGTCATAAAATATTGTGGTCACATTTAGAGGTAAAGCTTATTATTTGAATTCTCTTATAATCTAGTAGGCTTAGTTCTGGCCTAGAAAATTTTGACAACGAGTGTACATTTAAATGACTTTCAGTGATGCGAGAAAACGGAGCGCGCCTTACAATTGGATTTAAGGGGATGAAGACAAAATAAAACTTTATTCTGCTTGAAGGAACTTGCCTTTGGTAACTCACTTAGCTGCATTCGAGACAAAAAACACGTTTTTTTAACTGGAGAAAGGGAAGAAATGTGAAAAAAAAAACATTCAAATTTCGCGCTGTAGTGACGTAATATGGCAAGGAGTGACGTACTGTGGGCAAGAACTAAAAACATAGATACCATTTTTCTAACTGCCCGTAAGCGTTCAAATAAAACAATCAAACGTAACTAAAGGCACCACTATAAATGATCAGTCCTATTCCGTGACGTCACAAAACAATATTCCGTAAAAAAACGCACGAAAGTGGCTTGGAAGACGCCACTGATGATTTGCTTTCATACTTTTGAGATTATTTGTTTCAAATTCGCGATAAAATTGTAATCATTGCGACAAGGGAGTCAATTTAAAAATAAAACTTGCATTTTGTCTGCACGAAGCATTTAAAAGGACTTAAACGGCTGGTGAAAAACTTTTCAAAAAAAATTGTTGGGGGCATTACTTTATGGTTTTCTTGACGCTTAATTCGAAAAGCATGATTATTTTATGTGTAAATACCCCCAAACCATCTTTTTTCGTCAAAACAAACGACCCCTGCCCGGGGGCACGGCGAGAGCCCCGGCTGCCTTTCGCGATTGGCTGGCGGCAGATGACGTCATATTCGGAAGTGCCGGCGCTGCGGTGACCGCTCGGCCCGAAGAGCTCGTTCTGTTCCCGTTCAGGTACGGGCCAGAAAGTCCTCTGGTGAATGGAAGAGTCACACAATTTTTCCTTAGAATAGGAGAGCCTGAGGGAATTATAAACGTAACAAGTTGGCTCGCGGCGAGCTTCAGAAAGCGGTTCTCCCCAACGGCTCATGGCCGACTTCTGTTTCTCGGATGCAGGGAAGTTGGGCAGATATTGGTTCGCCGCTTTCACAACCAGCGTTGTTCACAATTCCTAGTACAATTTTTCAACACACCATCAATCCCCTTCCTCGCATGTGTGACTTAGTTTTTGCATTCGGACAGGCGGTAACAAGCTATGTGCAGCGGCCCGCGATGCGCGCAAGCAGCAGCTAACGAGCGTCGCCGCGTCGCGTGGAGGTGCTGGTGCCGGGTCGCTGCGCGGCCGGTCAGCAGAACGTGGCATTGCTGCACATACGCAGATTTAGAATAGGAGAACCTAACGTTGGTGCCCCCCCAAAATGTACAGGAACCCAAACGCAGCACGCTGGCCCGCGACGAGCTTTAGAAGAACGCCTCCCCCAACAGCTCTAGCCGGCTTGGGTTGCACGGATCGCCTCGGATGTTGGGAACTTTCGGCTTAGCATCCAGGCAGATATTTGGTCGCTGCTATCTGTACAATTGCGAATGACTATCCTGGACACAGTTTTTCGCCACACTGTCATCCCTTTTCTCGCATGTGGAAGCATATTTTCACGTTGATAGTCATTCTAGCGATCGGGGCTGTGTTCATTCATGCGCGCAGGTAGCGCCATCCATCGGCTCTCACCACATCTCGTGCTCGGGCAGGTGCATTTGCTGCCGTCGGCGAGCCTCCGCGACCGGTCGGCGCTTCGCATCGCGATTCAAATTCGATCACCTCTTTAGAAATAACCTTGGATGACAATCCCTAGCACAGTTTTTCACCGCACTATCATCCACTCTCTTGCACGTTTACCTTGCTTTTCGCGACTGCCTTGTTTCTGGACAGCAGCGAAAGGCGGTTGCTGCCGCGTGCGCGGTTCGAACCGCATTGTGTGCCGTACGGGAATGCACGACCGGCGAGTGTGCGGAGCGCTCCCACACGCAGAAAACGCTTCATGCTTTCCAGCTTGCTTGATTTCTTCTTATAATCTACCTACTTAGCTAAGCTGTCGTCATAGCTAACAATGTTGATCGGGAAAATGAACAGGAAGTTCGGGAAACCCAGAGCTGCGGTCCCACAAATTTTCTGATCCCCTAATAATAATGGATCAGAACTTGGGGTACCTATGCATTTGTTTGAGTCCGTCGCTTCGCGTATGAAGCACAGAGCACCCGACGACACGGCCGGACCCGACTACTCGTGAAGGCAATGTAGTAGCCACGGGCGCTCGGGTAGGAAACCGCTGCTATCTAGGAGTCGCTTTAGGGAACCACTAAAAACACAGTGGCATAACGGTTAAAAATCATCGCCGAAGCAACTCTGGACAATAAAGATAAATAAAGTGCAGATTACACGCCCGCTTCATTCGGAACTTCGCCCGCAAAACGAAGACACAGCGAAGCGGCGGCGCACGCCGCTGGTCATCTTCCGAATATGACGCTACTTCCGGTCGCTGCCTCTCGGTTTCTCGCTCTTCCGGCGATACGGGAGAGAGCAGTGGGCGGGGCGTACGGTCCACTTTACCGACGAATACCTCTGTCCCCAAGCTGACAATGACGAAAAAAAACTTTACAGGCATAAACTAACCAATGTATTAATTGCAAAAAATATATTGTTACCCCATCCTAAAAGCACTTCAGTAGCCCTTTAAGGTGCACTCTTTACTAACAGCGCTTTCGCTTTCAGGAGGCCGCCTGCCGCCCTTGGATGGCCCAGATACTTGTGGAATCGACCGCGCTACCTTCGACTGAGGCCGGACCGATTCGCGAAAGGCCGGGGACCACGCGAGGAGTGGTGTCGACTTTGGAACGCAGCAATTACGTGACGCCGCCTTGGAATCGTTCTCGCTCTGGGCATTGTCGACGATTCGTGTCGCCTCCCTGAGAACAATCGCGCCGCTCCATTGGTGCGGTCAAGTGACTTTTTCGAATTCCAAGTTGTGTGAGTCACATGGGTTCAAATTGTAAGCTGTTGGTGCGCGTACATGGCGCTATGGGACAAGATGGACAACGACAAGGACAGTATTTCAAGTGCTAAATTTGTATCTGTTGTAGGGAATATGTTCGAATTATTCACCATACTATGATTTAAACTGCGATCTATAAGCCTTGTTGAGAGGGGCAGCAGCCGTTTAAATTTGTTGAAGTGGTGGCAACTGCGGTTTTATCTTTGCGCAGTTCAAGCATATTGAAGCGTTTCTTTAGTTCGCTATATATTTTTAGGGGAAAAACGTATGTTTGGATCGCAAACGTCGGTATCGCTCAATGGAAAGTGAAGGCTCACAGAGTGATATTGAGAAGCCGCCTAAATTTGTAACTTCGGTACTGTTCGGATAAAAAAAAAAAACCCTTCTTCAGTTTAATCTTCTCTACTGAAATGCACCATGAGCTAATAGCCTTGAAAAGTTGGTTTACGACTTATCGTGTCGGCTTCGCTGTCTTCGGTCATATTAAACTTTTTTTTTTCCTTGCCTATAGTTAGGTTTTTATAGTGGGTCTTTTTCAATAAATCGTCGGAATTTAATTATACTAAAAAAATCCCGGGCCATCTCCACTAACGTGAAACCTGAAGGGAGGGACGAAGCATGCAGTGTATAAGTGTATTCTTTGCGCCTCGTGTTTTTTGCCAACGAAGATGAAACCGTTGTAGGGTAACGGTATACAGCTTTGCTGTAAAAGTCTCTTGTCTCTGAAACACGAGGCGTAAACCAGTGCCCCGGCGCTTTTTTTTTTAGGACGCGTTACGAAACAATCCAGCGCGAGGCGTTAACGAGTGTCCCAGTGTTTTATTACCGTAACAACATGAGACGACGATTACGACGACGACAAACGAAGACGCCAACAGCCCCAGCCCCTAAGGAACTTTGCCCCTAAAGTTTTGTGTGCTATACCGACAAGCTGCGTGATTACAATTATGCTGAAAAATTGTGTGCTATACCCAACAAGCTCCGTGATTACCAGCAAGCAAAGCCTTTAAGAACTAAGCTCTATATATAGGTACGGAAATCGTAAAATATAAAAAAAGAAGCGAAGCGGTTCGATGGTGTCTATGTTTTCTACACCTTCGATCATTTCAAGTCAGCCCGTGTGATTGAAAAATGTATTAATTTAAAAAGACAAAATATGCAGAAAAATGCATGTTTCACATCTCAAACTTCGAAAAACAATTGCGCAAAAACTTACGAGCACTATGAAGAAAACATAAGGACGAGCGCGCTCTAACAGCTGAATTTTACTGTATCGATGAAAGACCTGAATACCTACAAACCTGCGCAACATCATCACGAAATACGCTTTACAACGCACACCGCAAACACGTGCAGAACTCTGGACATTATAAACAAGCGGATAGCAGCGGCATTTCTTTATCCAACAAAGCCACCGAAGGGTGATGGACACGCGTGTCTTTGTACATAGAAATATAAAACGCTTCCACAAAAAAACAACCTTGAAGTCTGGTTATGGTGCGCAAACCACACAACAGTTTTTCTTTTTTTTTTTAAGAAAGGCGGTGTGCACCAACACTCTTTACAATTCGTGGCCAAATGAGTGAACAGGCGTCCTTTCAAACTCGATGCATGATTTGTGATGATGCTGCGCAGTTTTGTAGGTATATAGGTCTCTCTTCGATACATTAAAATTCAGTTGTTTGAGTGCGGTCATCCTTGTGTCTTCTTAGCCCTCGCTCTTTTTTGTGCAATCGTAACCACGGAATTTATGCCCCCGGAAAGAATTTCAAAACATGTTCGCGAAGGTTTCCACCACGAGATCAGTCAGCATTACAGGCTCGAGCGCAGAGTTTACCCTCCGGCCCACGAATTGTTAACGAAAGCCCAGGAGAGATTAATTCAAACTAATACGTTTCGCCACGTGACAAAATTGCGCCCAATGTATCAGACCCAGAACTCCGCTCTGTGCTAGCTTTGTAGCGAACTTTGGCACACTCTCCATATGAGGGGGGAAGGGGACGGAGGAGCGCGGGTCAGAAAAACAACTTGAGTTTAGGACCAGAATTCCTCGCCCTTCTTATGAGCAAGCCGGAGAGTTGAGACGCGTGCTGTCGAGTTCCAGTCCGGAAGACCTGCTTGGGTTGGTTGAAAGGGCAGGCGCAGCTGACACCACGAATGAGATCATGAAGTGAGGACACCACTCCACAATTTTTTTGCTAATAGAGGAGTTTATTTCTCTCTCTCTCTCTGTCTCTCTCTCTCCCTCTAGCTCTCTCTAGCTCGCTTCGCTCTCTCGCGTCTCTCGTCTCTACTCGCTCTGCTCCTCTCTCTCTCTCGTCTCACAGACCACACACATCAACAACACACACAACACACACACACACACCACACGGTTGTAAATATGAGTGCGTTTTGACTGTCCTCATATCTCCTCCTTTACTCGTCTCTGCTTCTTTCCGGGGGTATAAACTTTTCCATCTGTTAATCTCTAATGAGGTCACTGACATGTTTTAGGCTGTGTTGCGCATGCGCAGTTACGTCTTCCTGTCGACTGCGCCAATTATAGGGCCTCTAGCAGCGCCCACTGGTAAAATGGCGGCTACAAGGACAAAGAATTTGAAAACGTCTATATATTCTGCCAAAACCGAAATGAGCTCGTTGCTGTTAGTCAGCGCCCAGTCTGTCACTTCTCCTGTCCCATCCAAACGCTGTTGTCTAATATCATTGATGTTCTCCAATTCTCCCCAAGAGAAAGAGAGCGTCTGCATTTTTAGTACTGTTTATGTCGCTCTGTGGACAGGGCGCAGTCTGCCCGAGCGTCTAATTGTGACTTGACGCTGTCGCTGTGGCACCACTGGCAAGACGGAATTGCGCACTCCCCAACGTGACCTGCCTCGTCTCGGCCATTGCGCAGGTTGGTCGAAGATGTACATCTGCGTGTAGGCCGAGTGTTTCTGCGTGAACGTGGCCGGATAGTTGTAGATCAGGGCGCTTTGCTCTTCCTCCTCCGTCGCGAACTTGTGCAGGTTCTTCCGCGCTGATCATGCGAAAACAGAAAAGGGAAAAAAAATGAGTTGAAACTGCCAACGGGTAATTGCCGAATAAATGCTGGAGTACTGACACGAAAATTTTCGTGTTGCGTTTTTTTTTCGCTGCTATGCGTGCCTACCAGCCCAATAATCATAGAATGGCACATTAGACGGTCGAGCGCAGCGTAAGCATTCATTTACGCCGTCGTTTATTCGTGTCAGTTTCCGTTTAGACAAAACGAACGCCGAGCGGCTACCATGACAGCAGGTATCACGTGACGTCACCATTCTTGCCGTACCACTGCCGCTCTGGACGCGCGCGCGCCCAGACCGGCCGAGGTCTTCACCGTCCCCACGCGACCGGGCAGCATGACGTCAGTTCCAAAACCATGACGTGTATACACGCCGGAGCAGCGCGCGCCAACCACAGCCAGCGCGTCGGCTCGGTCACGGGAGCCCCGACGTCGGAAGTTTGGGGCAAGTAGCAGATGATGTCATGTCGGCCCGCTCTGGCTTTTTCATGTGGGCAAAGTTTAAAACGGATTTGAAGTATGTTACGCCGAACGGTTGCTGTTGAAACTTGCTGCGAGTTATCTCCTGATAAAAAGGACATTTGACATAGTTATCTCAGCTTTGAAATTTCGTGTCAGTACTCCTTTAAAGTGGCCATGAAAACAAAATACAAGTTTAATTCCGTAAAAAGACTGCTTTTTCACGATCAGACCGACACCAAATTTATCACAAACTTAAGCAAATATTTGAGACCTTGGAGAAAATTTATGAAGCACTGGCGACTCCCCGGTAACCTTCCGGCGATTTCTCTATGACGTAACAGAATCTTTTAAAGACTATAGTCTTTCTTGGGTTACTTAAACGCAGAAATTTTGATCTGTCTGTCTGTCTGTCTGTCTGTGACTCGACTCAAACACCAGGCCAAGTGAAAGGGAAACTGCGCAACAGTCTTATATACTCATTGGCAAATTTAAACGTCGAAGTCCGGTGTTAATGTTCATACTTGTCAACATTGTTGAACAAGAACAAGGCATTGCGCAAATATAAGGCATAAAAGCAATACATAAGTGATATTCGCAGTGTTCCATTATTAAAAAATTCACGGATACTAGATTTTTGCGACAGCAAATGACATACTGCATCAACTGCAGAAAACCGTCGCCTACTGTTGCCCGCGCTACCTGGCGACATTTAACAACACCAAACGGCAACAGCAACGAAAGGTTCAACTAGATAGGTTCCACGTTCCCTTGGAACTCTCGTGGAGTAGAGGAACGTGGTTCTATGAACGTTGAAGTAGGGTTCCTCGATTTACGCATGTCTCTGCCGTACAGCAGCGCTGGCAACGACGCACCCGACTTCTTCAGTGGAACGCGGTAAATTTAAATTGACTTGAGCAAACCTCTAGCGTGTTACCTTGAGAGGAACGAGACGGGAGAGAAACAGCGTCAGAGGTGAGCGGGAAAGAGAAGGGAAACATTTACTTTCCAGGGGCTCCAGTCAACTATCGTCTTCCGTCGACATTTGCAACGAAAGGAGAATACGCGGCTAATTTTTTTCTTTGATTAGTGAGCGCCGGCCTAAGCCGATGGCAGGGCGGCCTCTCGCTCCCTCTGATGGTATTAGATTTCTAAAGTACCGCTAACACAGTGACAACCGTGATTTTATTGCTGGCTTATATTACGTCACTCCTCCCCGAATGACGTCACTGTAGCACGAAATTTAAGTTTTTTCACATTTCTCAGGTCTTTTAAGTTGAAAAATGTCTTTCGTGGCTCGAATAAAGCAGTGGTTTTCCAAAGGCTAGTACTTTGAAATACGACAAGGTTGTATTTTATCTTAGCGGTATAATCACTGCGCTACAAACGAAGTACCATCAAAATTGGCTTCGCTACTACCCACACCTGAATTGCCCATAAGTAAACGTAGCCTGGACAAGTTGGCCATTCATGTTGACATAGGACAGCGCTGACGATGAGGAGAATAAAGGAGCATGATACTTCTGCTCTTGCACGGCATGTGCTCTTTTCTCTTCTTTCTCGTCGCTGTTTTATGTCACAATTGCTGGGGAGACAATTTTGAAGGCGCTGTACAGGCAGTTTGATACCTGTAAGGTCGGGTTCACGGCTATGCATAAATGCTTTGCTGGGAGGGCATTTTTCTGTGGGCAATATAAGACGCCTTATATGAAGATATAAAGACCTACTGCATTTTATTAAATACCTGCATAAGACTCCATGCATATGTCCCGACAAAGAACTATGCACCGGGCCTCCTGAGTGGTGGGTTCGCTACTATACACGAATGCGTTGCTGGTAAAACATTTCGCAAAGCAATAAGGGAGTCTAATAGCAAGCATGAAAGCCCTAGCGCCTCTTATAAAGGGCATTTTTGTATGCGCCAGAAGTGTGACACATCCGTCGTTGCACATAGACAGACGATTTTTATGTTTCACTACACACAGAAATGCTTGATAAGCGTCTTAATTACGCTCGGGGAACGAAATATATTCCAACAAATGAACCTAAAGGGCTGGCTGGGACACCGAGCTCACATTTCACAGTGACATGTAGGCAGGTGGTCACGAATATATTAAGTGCACATGACGATGCTAACCGGGAAGCCAACGGCCTAGTCTACGCGCATGCGCAGAAACAACAGCAGAGCACCAAATATCTGCCGCGTGCGGCTTCCTTCTTTCCAAAGACAAACGTACCAGTGTTCTTCGCCATCAATTCACTGGAATTCTGTACCACATGAACGTAATGTTCCAACAGTGGCACGTGCCTTCACAGAGACCTGGATTCAGTTTTACGTCAATGTAAATATGCAATACATTTGTTTCCTCGTCTTTACCACTCTTTCCTCTAGCGTTGGACGTAAGGGTAAAACCCAGTTCATGCGCGTGTGTGTGAGAGAGAGAGAAAAATAAAACACCTTAGTGGCTAAGGAAGTGACCAAGGAGAATTGAAGTCCCTATGTTGGCGGCGAATAAGGGCTTAACGTCCACCCCACGTTTGTGTGCTTCAAGCGGGTGGCATTTTCGCCCCGAGAATGGGATGTTTGAGGTTTCTCCTCACGTCTCGAATTTCTGAACGCATTCACCACCGCTTACCTTTCTGCATAAAATTTGCCATGCCTTTCTAGAGAAAGTTTAGAGAAGCGCGAATGATTCCTCACATCAAAGCTGCGTCAAAACTTGCCTGAAAACCTTCGCTAAAAGTACCTGCAATCGATCGTAAAACCTGCAAAGATCCAAATCAAAAACGAAGAACGAAACCATTCGACGATGTTTTGCCCACTAAGTGAACGCATCAACGAACGATCTAAATGCATACCGATGCGTGGTTTATGAGATAAAGGTGTACTATTGTAATCCTGCGCGATCGAGACGGGTATTGTCTTATCTGGAAGCGTTCCTTTTTCACAATTTTCAGGTAACAGAGTGGTACAGTTGAAGCCCGGTTTCACGCAAGTGCTGCGTGTCCAGAGATCGTATCGAGCCTTTTCGGTCGACCAACCGGTCTATGGGGAAATGCATTAGTTTTTTTTGACAGGACGCCATTAGCCCCACTAAGAAAGCTTTCGCTTTAAAAATCAGCTACGCCAAGCACAATTACTAATCCTCCAAAAATGTCTCAGGTAACTTCATTTCAACTTATAGGCATGCCGCGATGAAAGAAAGCCTCACGTCATTGCGATTCCCACCTAGGTGTGCGTGGGATAATTTTAAAGACGATAGTTTTTCTTTGGCTACTAAACGCAAAAAGTTTGGTCTGTATGTATGTGTATGTCTATCTGTCTGTCTGTCTGTCTGTCCGTGACTCGATTCAGCCACCCGGCCAACTGTAACAAAAGCTGCGCAATAGTCGTATATGCTCCGGTGTCAATAGTCCCGTCCGGTGTCAATGTTCATACCTCTCAAGATTGTTGAACAAGAACAAGACATTGCGCAAATATAAGGCGTAAATGAATACATAAATGATATTTGCGCGCTTCTTTTATTAAAAAATTATGAATGCGTGGTTTTTGCGATAGCAAATGAAATACTACATCAACAGCAGAAAACCGTCGCCTGCTGTTGCCCGCGCCCCCTCCTGGAGGCATTTCAGAAATCAAACGGCAACAGCAACGAAAGGTTCCACTAGATAGGTTGAACGTTCCTGCTTGGAACGCCCGTGGAGTAGGGCAACGTGGTTTTATAAACGTTGTAGTAGGGTGCCTCAATTCACGCGCGTCTCCGCCGTACGACAGCGCTGGTCATCGAGACGCCCGACTTGTAGGAGTGGAACGCGGTAAATTTAAAGGGACATAACCAAATCTGTGGAGTGTTATCTTGGGAGGAACGACACGGGAGAAAAACAGCATGAAAGATGAGCGGGAAAGAAAAGGAGGCATTGACTTGGCCGGGGCGCCTGTCGACCATCGTCTTTCGTCGATATTTGCAATGAAAGGAGCAGATACGCGGCAGTTTTGTCTTCATTAGAGATCAATTTACCTTTAAGCTCAATAAACGTTTTACCATCCATCAATTAGAGAACCTACCGGTGGAGGGACGGCGCGCTCACCTTCGTTAACGAAGAAGTTTCCCAGGTACTGGGAAACGCTCAAGGCGTCCGGGCCGTGCGGCACGTACTTGTGGCGATCATTTCGCTCCCACTCGAAGTTCGTCTTCTCGGGATGGAACTGGACGGCGTAGAACGGAAACAGGCGGCCTGCGAGCAAGCACACGCGAGTACGCGCGTTACTTCGTGCTACGGCTGAAGTTGTTGTTAGCGAACAGTTGTGTTGTTATCCGAACAGGTTTTATCCCCAAGTGATCATCATACCCCATTCAGTACTACAGAGGTGCAGTATGTGGTATGGAATTGAACAAGGAAAAAAATCCCGGACGATCTCCACTAACGTGAAACCTAGAGAGGGGCGAAGCATGCAGTGTATAAGCGTATTCTTGGGACCTTGGCGTTTTTTCCAATGGAGATGAAACCGCTGGGGGTAGAGGTATACAGCTTTGCTTTAAAAGTCTCTGTCCTTCGAAGCATGAAGTGCTCCAGCGCGAGGCGTAAACCCGGTGTTTTAGTACCGTGACTACATGGAACGACGGTTACGATGACGACATGAGACGCCAACAGCCTGAGCCCTTAATGGGCTTCGCCCCTAAATACTGTACTATCCGCATGACAAGAAAACAGGTACCGAAAGCATATTTTCATAACTCACGATTGCATTCTTTCCGAGGTCAAAGATTGCAACTACCTAGAGTTCTATTTTTCCAAGCGATTTAAAATGGTCAGCCCATACCTCCAGTGTCTGTGCGTCCGTAATGCATAATTTCCATTTCCTCGGAAGAAAACTCAGCAGCGCTCCAGCCAGTACTAGATTTTAGGGTATAACCCTTTTGTAAGGAATAAGTTAGAGTATTCAGCTGCAATATTGGACCCACATGCCAAAAAGGATAAAATGCAACTAGAAATATTCAACCAAAAAGCAGTGATATTTATATCTTGGAAGTACAGTAAGGAAGACGCACCTTCTCAGTTAATGCACGTTAATCGCATTCAGACCTTGGAAACTCGCAGAAATATTACATGCATTGCCTTCTTACATAACTGCCTCTCAGGAAAAATTAGAGCTACCCGAATATGTCAAACCCCTAGCGGCGACGGTGGACTCGTCACAACCACCAACATTCGTTGGCTCCCATCTGCGGCCAAAACAAATTAGCCATAAGTACAGTTACTTTCCTCAAACGAATCAAGATTGGAATTTGCTTCCTGCACAATTATGTTTGTGCTGCGATCTTGTGACTAGAATTACAAAAAAAAATTTCTCTGACTAAATTTTGGGGACAAACATTCATTTATTTTTATCACTGTGTGACTCGTGAATTGTGTCATGTATTTTACGTTTGTACCCACTCCTGCTAGGGGCAAATCATTGGCTTGCGGTATTGTCAATAAATAATTTAATACACGGGGCCACGAACACAATATACAAGTTCAGCTCACTAAAATGACTGCGTTGACCCGACAACAATGACACCAATTTAATCGTAAACCTCAGACAATGATGGATATACAGTAATTCCCTCGTCAACTCAAAGTCGTAAAATCGGCTGAAAATTTCGAAATAAGTAGAGTTTCGAGTTAAGCGAAATGCCGAAAATTTGCGGCCAGATCACTGAAATAAAAGTGAATGCTGGTAACAAAAGCTCCGCTCCACAGAAATTTTGAGCCTCGATTAACGTTACAATATTTACGAACTTCCCGTCCTACAAGTCGCGCAGGACGTTACGAAAATCCTGTGGCCTATTAAGCACCTTCAAGGCTCGAGATGAACGTCACGCCGTCCCGGTCAACGTTGGTGGACAGTGGCTTGAAAATTTTGTCCAAGCCGTACGCCGTGAAGTTCTGTATAGAGAAAAATGTAAAAAATGGGAAAAGCATTACCACGCTCGAAGGTTAGACAAAATATTTCACGGGGCACCTAAGTGTGCTTACGTGCTCCCAAGGCGAGACAGGGCGATACTTATTCACTGCCACCGCCGACGTGGGCGGTTCCGGTTTTACCTGTACTATTGTGACGGGTATTTTTACGTACACATCAACTGTTCAGCACAGCGGTCAGGCTATTGTACCGCCTTACCAGTTTATCGTCTCAGTGTAATGTCGATGTCCACTCACATCACCATTATTCCATCCTGATCGCCCTTAATCCCTAACTTAATGCACTTTAATCCACACCAACACATCTTAATTCATCTTAATCCACCTGAATTCCAACCTAATACCCCTCAATTTATGTTAATACACTTGAATGACTAATCAGTCACTTATGCATTAAAATCCTTAATTCATTTTAATCCAACCGTAATACACATTGGTAATCATTATTATGAGTGATTGAAAATCGCTAATTAACTTTGGTAATCATTAAGCCTCTTAACACAGCTGACATGTTTCGTTTCGCTCTGTACTTTCCTCGGGTCACGTGACATCTTTTGGGCCAGATTCGTGTCGGCGCAAGGTCATCAAAGGTCACCCTCGAATCAGAAGTATAAGGATTTCCCGTTTAAAATGCGTATACCGGAGAAGGTAAGGGCAGGGTGGTGTGGTGGCTTTTAATGATGCATTCTAGGGCCGCGTGTGAAATCGGTGCATCCGTTGAAATTAACTACGACTACTGACTGAAGGTGCGTCTGATTGTTTCCAAATCAATGGTCGCAACTGAGCGAGGAAAAATGACGTATATGTTTCGTAATACTGGTTTTACCGAGCTAGCTATCACCCAGTAACGTGCCGCATTCTGACCATGCTTATTACACCACCAGCCCCCATTAAGAGGAGCTCCTTATCGAAGAAATGACCTTAACGTCATTTTCCGAGCTAAACGCTTCAAATAACGCTCTACTTCCAGGTTTATTCTTGTTACAAACAACGCTGTCAACCTGTGTATACGCATAATTAGGAAAAAATAGGGGAACGGCTATGAAAAGTTACAAAAAGGCGGCTAATTTTGAGCTGGTACTAGTTTTTTTTTTTTCATAAAATGCTCTCTTCGGCAATTCACGTGGTGACCATGTTGAAATTAGTTCAGGTGACGCTACGGTCGCGTTGATGTAGTTACGCTGAAGAATAGAACAACTTTGTCCTGCTTTTAGTATAGCTGTATGGTAGTGGACGAGCAACTGTGCGAATTCTGTAATGCCTTCTGAACAGTTTTTGAAGCTTCTGAATATTTTTTAATTCTTTCGTGTATCTGAAGCGCTACGGCTCTGTACAAAGCTGCAATTTTTTCGTAATGAGGGTTTAAATGATTGAGTAGGGCCGGCTGAAAAAAAATTACCATCCCTTCATAAAGAAAGTTGAGAGAAGCACCAAAGCTTTGTAACATCAAAACTCGTCAAAAGTGCGTCTAAAACTTTGCTAAAAGTGCGTAAACTTCGCTGAAAGTGCGTTTAATTGATCGTGATCGCGAAACCTTAAAAGGTACGAATTTCAATCGAAGAACGAATCCATATGACGATTTTTCGTCCACTAATCAAACCTATTTACGAACGAGCTAAATGTACACCGATACGTGGTTTATACGATAAAGGTGTTGTACTGTTGTACTCCTTCTTCATGATGGAGGCCTGTATTCTCTCATCTAGAAGAGTTCCTTTTTCGCGATTTTCAAGTAAAAGTATTGACACAATGGACGCCCGGCTTCACGCACCTGCCGGCTGTGCAAAAAATGTATTAAAGCTTTTTGGTCGACCAACCGGTCTGCACGGAAATGCATAATTTTTATGATTGGGTGCAATCGGTCCCACGAAAAAAGCTTTCAGTTTAATAAAACAAATCGGTATGCGATTGGCTTCTACGCAAAAGTGCATCGTTTAGCAGACCCCATATACCCTGTCATATACCAGGTGTAGAAGCATTCGTACACCGTTTGTCCTCGTCACCGTCCGTCATCACCGATGGTACCAAACGACCGCCTGTGCATAACTATAAGCGTCCGTTTAGAATTTGTACCCAAATCGCGGGCACAGCACCCAAGTGCGCTAACCACAGCGCTAACACAGCGCCCTTCCAGAGGGGGAACGAGAATTGGCTTGATGCGTGCGTCGTAACAGGTGCACGTGGTAGCACGTAAGTAGAACAGGTCCACGCCGAGGAGAGCTGTGACTATGAGAAAGCTCTGCGGCGTAAATTGTAGCCAGTCTGCCTGTCGGAGTCATTTCCGTCAAAAACCGACGAAGAAACGGAAGCGCAGAAAGAGACGCAAACGCAATGCAACAGCAAACACTTCGATAATCACTCACTTAAATCACGTAAGCAGGCTTAAGTGCCAATGAATGTTCATTGAGCCGACGTAACAGAGCTGCAGAAAGGTTCAGACGAAGTGATGCCTTACCTCAGGGGTGAGGCATGCTCGGTGGGCGTTGTACGTGATGGGCTCGGTTCGAAGCGCTCTTTGTAGATACTTTGGAAGGTTGCTGAACATTCGGCTCTTGCGGAAGTCTTGGTCGCAACCAACAAAGCGGGAGCAAGAACAAAGCTAGTTAGTGTAATTAATGAGAGCTGACCAACTCAAACCTGTTCTGTTCACAGCAGAAACATAGCAATTACACAAATACGAGACAGAATGGAGGGGGGTGTTTTTTGCGATATATGCCCTTCGTTTAGCGCTAATATCATTGGTTGAGCCTGGGAGAAGCTGCACTTAATGTTGTAATTGCTCCGAAATTATTGCTGTTCCAAACTGCTAAAACTACTGGCATGCGTGGTTAATGCATACCAACCGTGTTCAGCGCAGATCAAAACTTAGGCCTATTTTAGGAGAAAAAAAACGTTCCAGCTGCGAAACCTGCAGGCACTGTTCGTGCAAGCCAGCCATGTTCAACGCAAAAGAAACCTTAGGCCGATCTGATTCAAAAACTTTACTGTCCCGTCATAACGAAAGTATAGAGAAGAGCGAAACCTTTCTCACGTCAAATATGCGTCAAAAGTGAGTAAAAAACTTCGCCAAGAACGTGTTCAGCCTTCACTGAAAGTGCGTCCAATCGATCACCAAACCTTCGAAGATCGTTATCGCTAACTAAGAACAAACCAATCCGATGATATTTCACGCGCTAAGAAACGGCATCTAAGCCCGGTCTAAATGTATCCACCTTTGTAATCAAAACCACTCGGGCGCCGCCATTTTGGACTGTTGTATGCGTTCGCATAAAAATGGGCTAAGAGAGTGACTTCGGAAATCGTCTGCGCTTGCTCGCAACAGTCCAGAAAATGAGGCGGCTGGGCTCTACTTATCTGAAATAAAACGGTGTACACCTGTACGCGGGTTAGGAGATAACGGTATACTTTCTTTCTGCTCTTTCTTCATTATCGATGCATGGATTGTCTCATCTAGACCCGTTCCTTTTTTTTTGCGATTTTCAAGTAACCGTTCCGACACAATATAAGCCAGGTTTCATGCACGCCCCGTGTGTTCAGAAATCTTATCAGAGCTTTTCGTTCGACCAACCGGTCTATGGGGAAATGCATTAGTTTTCTGACAGGATGGCATCAGTCCTACTAAGACAGCTTGCGCTTTAAACAGTAAGCACGTACATAGCCTCCTTTATACTTTCTGTGCCTGCGACGTGCGCCGCCAGCGACCGTCGGCGGTCCGCTTGCCGACTGCCACCGGCCGCCGAGTGGCGGCGCTAGTCAAGTAGGGCTGGCGCCGCGCCGCCGCTGCCCCGCTGCTGCCGCCGATCTCTGCTCCCGCACTAGCCGCTCCGAGTGGGCTGGCGTGCTGCTCCCGCAACGAGTTCTTTTCTTGGAGAATCGCACGTTGCTTCTCCTCCACGTGCAATGTTGAGTACCTGCACCCTTTAGTGCTTGGTTCTTTCGTTTCGGACGCTGGAGGGATGTGGAAGAAGTCCTGTCATCTCCAGGAAGCCCAGTAGTGATCCCATAGAATCTCTGTTCGGCACTTTGCGGAGATCACTGCGTTCCAATGACCAGTTAGATGTTCATTAGCCAGCTGTCAGCGAACAGCAGCTGTCGCACATGTGATGTGCGACAGCTGCTGTTTGCTGACTACGGAGCCACTGTCCGATCAGCCACTCCATGGCAATTAACACGGAACCAAGACAGAGGCGGACTGCTGTACCCTTCTGATAATCTCGTCTATGTCTTGGACATGTCCTGCGCCTGTTCATAAAAACTGCCCTGAAAGAGGAGCCGAAGCTGAAGAAGCCATTGAGGACACTTCAGAAAGCGGCTATACTTGCCATTGTTCATTTTGGCCTCCTCAGCTGCCCCCACAGTGAACAGCTGCACCACAAGGAGCTGGCACAGCTCATCTGCCTGAAATTTATCAGGCCACTACTTGTGAACTATACCTGTGCAAAAATGACGTGTATAAATCATTTTCAAAAAAGCCTTTTTGCAGAAAGTTTGTAAAGCTTTAAAAAGCATCCTTTATTTGTTGTCTCTTGTTCTTGAGAATAAAATGTTTGAGTGCCTTTTGGTTTCCACTGAATGAGTTAATTGCCTGGTCTTTCGCGCTGCTTAGCACAATGTCGCGGGTTCGATTCCCGGCCGCTTTTCCGAAAAGCAAAAACCGCGCGTCTGTACGAGATTTCGGCGCACGTTAAAGATCCCCAGGTGGTCAAAATTAATCCGGAGCCCTCCACTACAGCGCGCCTCATCGTGTCTCATTGCCTGCGTTGCGTGGGCGCGTTCAACCCTACAATCAATCAATCAGTTGCCTGGTCTTGTTTTCTGCCCACTGGGTTGCACCCCATTTCAACTTAACATGCTTTCCTGCCTGTTTCATTTGTTTCACTTAGCATGCCGCACGCTCGAGAGAAAAAAAAAGACGTGCGTTACGACATCCATCACGGGCTTCTCCGACAAAAAAATGCGATGCTGTTTGTAACAGCACGTTTGTATGCACTTAAGCATTTTATTTTCCTTCTTTTATAGTACTTTTTTGGGTCGTGGTAATCGTAAGCCAACTCCGCACAGTGCCCACCGCAGTCTGTGAAGGCGTCGTGCTGCTACGCATAATGTTGGTGTTCATTAAGTGTTCATGTGTGCGCAAGTGTTCATTAAATATTACTCTTACGTTTGGCACCACTTGAACCCTTTGAATAAGGGCTGTACCTCCTTCTGTATTTCCACCAGTAGAGATTTTGTTAGAAAGCACGCAACCTGCAAGCAAGAGAGCTCTATAACGGTGCTTTAGCGAGTGCACGCCGGCACTTTTGCGCGCTCGCCATCGGCGCGCCGCGGCTACGGCACTCTACGTAAGTGGCGCCCCCACCAAAGTGAGCGGCCGCTCTCCGCAACTCGAGCGACGGAGCCCTCCTATTGTTCTCCCGGCGACGTCGCAGGCACAGAAAGTATAAAGGAGGCTATGGCACGTAACAGAAAGGGCCAACGTTCGTGTGAAGCCCTTTCTACATCGTGCCCATGGATTTACCCTGCGAATTCACAGTTGCGGCGCTGATCTTGGGGCAAAATCTTATATTCTCGTTGCTATGGCAAATTTTCAACTGTTCGAAGCAGTTGAACTACTCCTGTGAACACCGCTTGCTTTTCGGCAAGTTGTCGCAACAATGAAAATAGGAAAATAGGTCGTTTTGCCGCACGAGCGCCGCTGCAGCTGCGAATTCGCGGGAGAAATTGGAACGATGTAGAGCGGGCATAATTAAGAATACACGTTACATTGGTTAATTTTTACAATAGCAGAGGGAAACCATTTGTCGATTTTGTCGAGCGGTACACATCTGCTGTCGCCCCGGGAGCACCCGTTGAAAGTGCACGCAGGTTCACCGGAAAACTAAGCAAAAAAGCTGTTCGGCGCAGTCGCCACTGCGCCAAACAGCTTTCTACGCGGGAATAATCAGGATTTAATTTCATTGATAACAGAAATTTGTTAAATTCCGGCTCTAAATTGGTTTCAAACGCCAGGTTTTCTTCTGTAAAGCATACTTGTTACTATTCTGCGGCGCGTGACACGAAGACAACCTACGGCCAGTCTTTCATTCAATGCTTTAAATACGGTTCAACGCAAGAGAGGGCGCCACCGCCTCTTCAAGCACGCGATTACTCCTCCCACCGGCGCTTCTCCGGCGTCCAATCAACGCACGCCGTGTGGCAAGAGATATACTTGCAATCTTTGTATACACTTTCAATCCCTCCCCATCTGCAACAAACGAGCGATTAGACGCTTTCACTCTGCAACCGCAACAGGCGCTGGCTTGTTCTTGCCTGAGCCTGGAGGTCAAATTGACGCTACAAAGAACGAGCCCTTTTTCTGTATTTGCACCTGGATTAATAGAGCTTCAGCTAAAAAAAGCATGAAAACGATATCGGTGAGCCACGCATTCGTAACTACGCAACCAGGACCATATATGAGAGCCTCACCGGGGGTGAAGTCGAGTGGCAGTGCCATGTCACTCGCGTTGCAGGGTCGCAGTACCAGTTTGTCGATGGCAACGCGAGTGAGATCCTCGAGGCCCAGGCAGGTGCCCCAGATAGGAAAGTGTGTGCCCTTCTGGTTTGCCTGCGCCAGAAAGAGTCCCATTGTCAGTAGGGTAAGGAATTGGGCTAGTTGGTTTTGCATGATGATTGACTACTCTTTGGGTTACAAGGTACACAATTTGAGAGAGAGAGAGAGAGAGAGAGAGAGAGAGGGAACAACTTTATTAAGATTCCTGCAGTAACTCCTACCCCACCCTCTTCGGATGGAGTCTTGGGTCGACGAGGCCGGACGTCTTCTTAGCGGCGAGAGTCGCTCCCGGTGGGCTTCGGCGTACTCGGGCCCCCCCTTTCTGCCTCCGGCCCGTCCGGTCGCTGCCTCTCGACCGCCGCTAGAATCTGCTGGACGGCCTTGCGTTGCACGTCGTAGTCGTTGGATCTCTTCGCCTCCTCTATGTGGGGCGGGAGAACGTCGGCATTGTTGGCATTGTTCGCGCTTTGCAGTCTTTTAGGATGTGGGCCAGCGTGGCCCGCTCCTTCCCGCACAGTCTGCATACATCAGTCACGTAAACCTCCGACCACAGGTGCTTGGCTAGCACTGGGGTAATCACTGAGTTTGTCTGTAGTTGACGGAGCACAACCGCCTCTTCCCTAGTCAACCCGGGGTGAGGCAGGGCCATCGTTCGTCTTCCTAGTCTATGCCATGAGATCACCTCACTGTAAGTGGTCATGGTGTCCTTGTAGGGGCGATCAACTTCGTCGGCGACCATCGTTCCCGTGGCACGGCCGGCTAATCCTCGCGCCACGGCGTTGGCCGTCTCGTTGTGGTTGGCGAGCCCCAGCGAGCTCGCCACCCCTTCGCCCGCATGTGCGGGGAACCACTTAATTACCACACAGTTGTTGTCGCTGTTGGTTTCGGCCATGCGTAGAATACACGCGGCCGCACAGCTCACCCGGTTCTTCGCAAAATTGCGCACTGCCGTTCGCGAATCACACAGCACCGTCTTTGTTCTTGGGTCCACGATGGCGAGTGCCACCTCCACTTCCTCGGCTTGGTTCGGCGACTTGGTCTTCACACTTGCCGCCAGTCTGGTCTCGCCGGTCTTGGCTTCGACCACGCTGACGCTGAAGACGCCGTTGATGTTTTTGTAGCTGGCCGCGTCCACGAATACCGCCCCTTCGTCGTTTGAGTGAAGTGCTATCAGCGCTTTAGCCCGTGCTTGTCTTCTTTCCTTGTTGTACGTTGGGTTCATGTTCCGTGGGATTGGGCTTACGACGATGCGTTTGCTCGTCTCCCGCGGTATCTGCTCCCCCGTCTGCAGATCTTCTCTGACGCTGACGCCTAGCTGTCGTAGTATTTCTCTGCCAGTCTTGGTTCCCGATAGTCTTGTGAACTGAGCCGTCTGCTGGGCTTCCGCTATTTCTTCCAGGCTGTTGTGGAGTCCGAGGGCTTCGAGCTTCTGCGTGCGCGTGCCTCCTAGGAGCCCCAACGCCGACTTGTATGCCTTGCGCAGCATCGCGTCGACTTTCTTCCGCTCGCACTGCCGCCAATTGTGAAAGGCGGCGACGTATGCGACGTGGCTGACCACGAAGGATTGAACGAGCCTTACGAGTCGTTCCTCCTTCATCCCACCTCTTCTGCTCGACACTCTTCTTATGAGTCGCATCGCCGCGCCGGTAACGAAATGGACAGCACGGCATTGCGCTTGTACTGCCCACTTCACTTCGTTGGTTTGTCTTCTTCAAATAGTGCACCTTGCAACCCAAAGCGCTGTACATAATCATGAAAAGTCCGATTGTAGTTTGCCTAAGAACGACAATAGCATGAAACATTACTGCAGTTTCGCTTAACGCGAAAGCCGTCGGCAGTGCTGAGCACTGATTCGTCCCTGTTTTCCTTCTGTTATTGTTGTGAGCACCTTGTGTTTATCTGCCTAAGAAAGCTGGGGATTTTTCTCTCTTTGGGGACGCTTGGATTCTGCTTAACGTCGTCGCTCCGATAAATCGGCGATCTTTCGTCGCTCCCTTTCGCGAGCAGGTGCCCGTTGTCGCTCGGACCATGCCAACTTTTCGGCGTCCGTGGCGGGAAAGACCGACTGCTTGTTCGCAGGGTCTATTCCGAAAGACTGTGGCGTCCGCTCTTGACTAGATTCGGTATCAGCCTGGGTGCGTGACGCCCAACGACATTGGACGAACGACATTCCGGGCCCCTAAAGTGGTCCGCACTTAAACATTTGCCGTTGGTGAAATCAGTAAAACAAAGATCCTCGAACGACAGCTCGGCTTTTGAGCCGGGAGAGCGCACTGAGCACACACATAATTGTATCATAAGGCAAAACACAGACGCTGCTCGGAGTAGTAGTCGATCTAGGCACAAACTGGCAGTAAACTTGGATGCAGCTAGCACTGCGTTCTTTCATTTCCTGATTGCATGCGCCCTCCCTCTCTACCTCTAACCGCCACTGCGCACCCCTTTCCTTGAAACAAACGAGAGATTAGACGCTTTCAGTCCGTAACTGCACGAGGCGCCGCGATGACCTTGGCTGAGCTTGAAGGTCGGATCGACGCTACAAGCCGTTTTAAATGCGAATGCATTTCTTAGTCGGGGGTTGTCGTGCGTTCGCCGGCGTGCGCCCCGCAGGTGTTATCTCTCCGCGCCCTAGCAACAGCTGTGGCGCGCCTAGCAACCGGAGCAGGTGGTAGCTCGGGCGGGAGTAGCGGAAGGCAAGGGGAGAGGAGGAGCGCGCTCGGCGTGTGAGGGCGCTCGCATCGCGGAGCTCGGGCGGAGAGAGAGAGAGCTCGCGCGTGGGCTGGCGTGTTTACGCGTACCCCTCTCCGCTCGCTGCGCTCGGAAATATATATAAATGCAGTGGAGCGCGCGCCTCTTTCCGTGACTGACTCACAGCGCACTCATCGGTGCACCCAATGCATTCGCATTTCCGCACGATCCCCTTCGGGGAGGTGGGGGGATTTTTTTTCTGTGTTTGTACATACGTGGAGTACTAGAGCTTTCGCTCTAAATTCTGCAGGCCATATCTCTGTTTGTGCAACGAGTGTCCGTGAATTACTGCCCCATAGGATTATTGAGCTTCATTTGTTCATTTTAATTTTCCGGACACCCTTATTTTGTCGTCACTATGGTTTCAGAAAGAAATAAGGACGATATAGAAGCATGGTAATTCCTTTCTGTGTTTTATTTCGTCATTTCTAGGGAAATGCCTTATTTCATTTTGGCATAGATACATTTTTAAGTAAGCGCATTAGTGTATTTCGTACAAATGCATGTTTAGGGGAATGCACTATTGCAGAAAACCATTTCCAATGTGTGCCTTGTTGCATTCTCTTAGCAAATGTTTTGGTTCATTTGTCGCAAAAAAATACGTTTTTTTTTTAAATGCATGCCTTACTGCATGTTTCGGGTATACACCTTAAGTCAATGCGAAACCACTGCCACCGCGCACACCTTGATGAAAGCGCTATCAGCCCAGTTTCTCTGTAAAATGTTCCACCTTCCCTGGCAACTAGGCAAGCAACGCTATGTTAATGCGAATGCAGTTATTAAATCGGTAGGTAAAAAATCTGACGTCCTTGGCAAACGAACGGCACACAGAATGGTCGACAGATGGCACAAAAACGGCCGACGGCTCAAAGAATATAAAACATGGCAACTGAGTTGAAAAGACTTTGGGTAAGTTCAACCCTGAGGAGGATTGGAACCAACGACTTTTCGGAAGGCGAGATTGGCACGCATCCTCAACCCACCGAGTAAGGGAGGACCAAGTGAATGCGTTGGAGCCTTCGGAATGGAAGCAGGCGTTGGAAAGATGTACCAAGACCTACATGAGTAATTTGAGTATGCTAAATACACAAGTAGCAATTGAGCAATTACGAAAGTACGTTTCCGAACACGGGTATGTTCCGAATCATAGTAACTGATAGAAGAATGAAAAGACAAAGGAGAAGGATAAAAGTAAAAAATATCTTGAGGTACTCACGAATTTCAAAAAGCGAGTTAGCCTCGCCAATCCCCCCTTGTAAGTACGTTCCAAATACTTTGAGGGCATCATCATCATCACCAAACCAAGTCAATGCGTTGTGGCCTTTAACCAACAAACGCCTGTTAGCGACATGGACTGAGATCTACGTGAGTTCTTTGAGCACGCTGACTACACATGCAGAGAAGTACGTTCCTCTCGAAGTCCTATTTGCTTAGCGATGGGTACGCGGATATGTGCTGAGTCATAGCAACCGAGAAAAGAAGGACGCGAAATGTAAATTATGACTATAATAATGAAAGGAAACATCCGGTAATTGTACACTCTTTCTTCCGCATTCACAACATCACAAGGACAACTAAGGTGTCGTCGTCATTTCTTTAATCTCGTGGTTCTGTTTGACACACCTTTCGCAATCTTTCTTTTGTTGTTAGAATTTCTCGCTTTAATCATGGAGGTGTCATGATGCGCAAGGGTATCAGGCTTTGACATACCTTCACTGCCAGATCGAAAAGAACTTTGGTAGCCCTCTCGTACCCGGAGCTTCTCAGGTCGGCCTGACCCCCAGGGAAGAGTATGCTGGGATGGAAAAGCACCACACTTTCAATCGCAAAAGACGCCAAAAAATTGGCAAGCAAACTCCAAACCAGGAAAGTCGTGTCCTTACTGGGGCACTGCATAATTATCATGCAAAAAAATTGGCAAGAAAACTCCAAACCTGGAAACTGGTATCCTCATTAGAGCACTGCATAATTATCACGCGAAAAAATTGGCAAGCAAACTCCAAACCAGGAAAGTCGTGTCCTTACTGGGGCACTGCATAATAATCATGCCAAAACATTTGTTAAGCAAACTCCAAACCAGGAAACTGGTATCCTCACTAGGGCACTGCATATTTATCACGGGAACAAATTGGTAAGCAAACTCCGAACCAGGAAACGGGTATCCCTACTGGGGCCCTGCGTTTTTTCATGCGATAAAATTGGTACACAAACTCCAAACAAGGAAACTGGTATCCTTACTGGGTCACTGCATATATATCATGCAAAAAAATTCGTACGAAAACTCAAAACCATGAAACTGGTATCTCACTGGTCCACTGCATATTTGTAATTCCTAATGAATCAGAATTTTTATTAGTGGTTGTATTAAAACACCAATTACATTAAGGCACTTTCAGAACACCTGCAACCATGAGATGATGTGTTGTATTACACTAAAAACTTATTTTGTATGCCTTTGCACCGTGACACCCCGCCCAACGCAAACAGTGTGAGGGACTAGAAAAATATTGGCGGAATGTCACTAAATACGGGTAAGGTGTCGATGTTAGTACCGGGTACAACGATTTTGTCTCTTTGCGCAGCATGGAATAAAGGCTTCTCGACACCTGAGATTTTGTTGAACAGTTAGATAGAAGAAGGCTTACCCATTCACTGAGTTGAATATCCGCTCGTAATATTCATCCGTTTGGTTTACGCTGAAATAACAAATGAGCATCAAGTAATTACAGCAGTCCGTAACAAAGCAGTTACCGACCGCACAGTAGTTCACACCAGGCATGGAGCACACGTGGGATTCGATACCTGTAGCGCAGCTTAAACTAACAGCCATCGTATTATACTGAGACAAAACGCTAGCCCTGGGTCATCATCAGCAGCTGCAGCAGCTAAATTTCCGTGGCAGAACCATGGACTGCTTTAGGACAAAAAACAGTTATTTATTTATTTATTTATTTATTTATTTATTTATTTATTTATTTTATTTTATTTTTTATTTTTATTTTTTTTTTTTTTTTTATTTATTTATTTATTTTTTATTTATTATTTATTTATTTTTTATTTTATTTTTTGTTTTGTTTTGTTTGTTTTTGTTGTTTGTTTGTTTGTTTGTTTGTTTGTTTGTTTGTTGTTTTGTTTTGTTTATTTGAACCTACGGCCAATCGCATCAGGAATTATTGCAGGAAGGGCAAATTAATGCAACCTTCAACATTACACAACATAGCTGCGACAAGGCTGCACGAGCTCGGCTCGTGTAGCGGCAAAGTATATACAGTGGGTGCAGACCTGCTGGCGGGGTGATTTCGCTACTCCTTACGAGCGAATCTTTCCGTTAATATAAACATACGTTTTTGTTTCGTTCGCCGTTAAAGAATTTCTCCACGGCGATTCTCGGCATAATTCCGGTTCTGTTGGCAACAGCTCTGGTTAAATCTGAAGAAATTCAAGCCTTCTGCCATCGTGCTTGGAAGGAAGGAGATTGGTGCGGGCTTACAATACAGGCACCACTCGGCCCCCGGATGCTTCAATGAACTTGACGTAGGAAGCCGCGATGTAGGTCTTGTTACTCGACGGATCGTACACATCGCTGTAGAGGTGTTGAACCACGATTCCTGGGCAGAGCAGCAACATGATCGAGTAGACGAATTAAGATCTTTGTATGGGAAGCTGAATCACATTGTAAGAGTGTTTATTAGAAGGTTTGTGTTTCCTCCGTACTGCGGCAAACTTTGCAAGTGTGCAATCATATAGGACCACAGCAATAATGCAGGAGGCGAAAAAGAAGAAATACATAGAATCATTGCCTTCCAACCAGTATCTATGAGCAGAAGAAAGCACTGCAAACGGCTGTGCCACCAATAGGCAGCATAAAAGCAGCAAGATATGAACGACAGCGTTATACACCTCTGCTTCCCGGCTGTACTACAAAATTGCGGAAGCGTTAGGTTTAACGGGTATGGACGTTACTGGCGTCGTTTTGTCTTATCTGCACCGGTAGCAACGCACCATATCTGCAGGGCGAGTTTGGCGACTATCGTTAAGGTATACAGCGGGAGAGTACGGTGATTCGTTCAGCGGGTGTCATCAGCGAGACCCGTACGACCTGCAGTGACCGATAGCTGTCCGGGTGACGTACGAAGGCGGCGGCAACCTTTCCGCGAACAGTGGTCTTTCTTTGACTACTTAACGCGAACGTTTCCCGTCTGTCTGCGGGTACACTCAGGTGGTACGGGTGGTACATTTGTGGCGTTGCGAGCAACCAATTTTTTTTCTCCACTTAAAGAAGCGAACTTAACGCAGCACGGCAGCTACATTGGATGTTGACTCCGCAGGCAGTAGACATCGCTGTGTCCGGACGCCGAAAAAGACATGATGCCGCTCCAGTGCGACGCGTAGTGACATGATGCGGATCAAAGGAAACCTCCCACTGTGAAATCTGTGGAAACAGCGGAGCTACGGGTTATCTTTACAAAGATTCCGTTTAGTTCCGGCTTCTTTCTTGTGCGTAATGTTAGAGTCGTCTTAGCGGCTAATTCACATACAATTTGTTTCTGGATAGTTGCGGCAAAACAACAGTTACTGCCGTTTTCTGTAACCCTATACTCCCTCGGTAGGTGACCATCTATGGACAGAGACAGTATTCTGTAAAGTTTACAACTTCCCTATGAACTAAGTAATTAGGACAAGCAAATGAAAATCGGCATACCTGTAGGGTCGTCTTAGCAGCTAATTGTCAAATAATTTGTTTCTAGATACTTTCAATACCACAGGGAGAAGGAATCGTTTTCTCCAATCATACTCGCGGCGCAGACGGCCATGCGTCACTGCGCAAATTATAATGTGGAAAGCCAGCTTTCAAAAAAAAGCTTACCCTTAAAGTTGGCTTCTACCCGAGGCACAAGTGCATTGGTAGAAAGACATCCTTTCAGGTGCAATATAAGCGGTTTTGCATCAAAATCTCAAGGCTCTAAATCCTTTTTTTTTTTTTAACAGCGAAGCTGTTTAGCAAATCACCATTTTTTGTATCCGCAGTTTAAAATACCAAGAAATTGCCGAGCGCGCGTATGTGAGCGCGGGTATCGCGGCGAACGCGCGGCCGTTAAACCAGAAAATGTCGAGCGCTCGTGTGTGCGTGCCTCGCGCCGACGGCCAAGCGTCCCCGGCGTCCATTTGTCAAGCTAGGCGTACCCACTTAGGGAGATTGGAAAAGATTGGCAAAAAAAAAAAAACCTCCGGCGTTCGCCGTAATCGTGTCAACACTTGCTCGGAACGAGAAAGACACGTCATAGCGTACGACCCTCCAAGGGGATGTCCAATGATTATCAATTCCAAAAAATGAAAGAAGTTCACTCTTATAGAAACAATGATGGAGTAAAGGTCATTGCGGCAGCGAAGAAGAAACAAATCGGCTGCAATCATAGACTTAAACCTTCATGATGTTCATGAAGTTTGCAGTACACCTTCGCTACATTCAAGTCTTGTGCGTTAGTGTGGTGTAAGCTCCCTTCATTTTTTATATTACTTTGTGAAATTTTTCTGTACGAAGAACCAGTTTTTGCGTGGCGGAGGAACCTGCTGCGGAGAGAGCGCGACACGAATACCAGCACATACTGTCGTCAAGCCCAGCAGCTTCTCTGTTAAAAGCGACACGACGCCAGTGTAACGTGCCTTCTAAAAAGCTCCGAAGCTTTCCCTTTGTACCTCCTAGGGGATTCTAAATTTACTTTATCCGGGCCCCTAGAAATAAGACTTACACGTTGCTCCTTATCGCAGAAGATATGGCTCTAAGATGTTTTTGGTTTCTGTTTTTAGGAGAAGAGATTACATCGGTTTTAGTAAGACGTGGGGTGCAGCCGAGAATACGGTAACCCCTCCTGCCACTACTGTGTACGGAAGATTAAGGAAATACGAGCCCAGGCAGCAATGTTCGTGCGTGGGGTTCAGCTGCAGATATAGTCGCTTTCAACGAACACAGATAAGCTTGTGACAACTGCAGCCGCTATGCACGAATGCGCGTAATTGCGTATGTTCAAGGACGCGATACAAGTGATTCATTATTATCATTTTTGCGGGCTCACTTATACAACATTTCCGTTTGGGCGTCATTAGGATTCATTTTTTAAGGGCGGCTTAACTACAGAATTCCTCCCGCAACTTGCATCCGGCTGCGATTTCTTAAACGGTCATGTGTACACAGAAAACATAATTTACGTCAATCAAATACACCATATTGGCCGCCGTCTCACGGGAACAGGTTCACACCACTCTTTCAGGAATCGACCATTCTTGCGCAGCTGGTGACTACAAAGCTTATCTAACCTGACCTGACCTCATTGTCGCGAATGGCCATATTCGTAGCTACCAAACAGATCTCTCAACTTCGTTTGACTGGGGTTTCTTTGTTATTCTCGATGTTGACAATTGTACACGACGGGGACCAGGGTTCTGCAAATTCAAAGCTGCTTCCTTCGCTACATCTCTAATTTGTCACAGACCCATAAACATTTACGTACACATTAGCAGCTCGTACTCTGTTTGCTTTTGTTTTTGGCCACCAATCCTATGACGTATTTTCGTTTGTGCGCGCGAAACAACCAAAAACAACACGTTCCCCACGTGTTGTTCAGACTTCCCATTATATTCCCGGCAAAGACGTGAACTCTACAACAAACTGCCATTAATAACCGTCGTGTGATGGGCTTAGCATCTTTACTAGGACCATGACCTGATGCGGGTCTTCAAAATAAGGTTGTTCTTGCCTTGATCGTCTATTTTTACCTCGACAGTAATAGTGTCCAATTATTAGGCTGCGTATTAGCTTTTTACCGTGAATCCATGAACACCAACCCAGGAGGACATTTTTTAGACAACTATTACACCTCACGAAAATTGTCGTGACCAGTTGATTTGTATAGCCGGGTCTATGACCTTTTACTGGTCAAATTGAGTAGCCGGTCGCACATTCGCTTCCAACCTCTCCAATCAATGAACCAGTTAAACTACCGCAAACAGTTCAACCTGAAGCTTTACGCACCTAAGCCACAATTAGGCTGTTAGTTGCTTCTTTTTCTATAGAATAACGAATCAACTTCGACTTCGCCAAACTTTGTACCATGGCTCCTAATCTCAACACGGGCGCTTGCCCGCTTTGAAAGCGGTGCGCATTCGGGAAAGTAGGCACTGCTTTAAACTGGTTTTAACAACTATCAGCACTTCCCTACGTCTCAAATGCGCTTCATCACAGTAAATGCATCGATGAAAATCTTTCTGGACACAACATATGTAACTACGCCAAACTCCCCCCAAAAAGACGCATCCTCATTCGAACCGGACACACAACGTGCTCAGAGCTCTCTAGATTACGCATTTCCTTAGTAGGACCCGCACACGGAAGCACGAAAACAGTGAATAAAACGCACGAACGGCCGCTAGTCTAACTAAAATTCACTGAGAATGGCAAAAATATCTACTCATGGGGTTAAAATAAAACACAAAGACATGAAGGCAATCACAATTACTGCGCTGCGGTGAACTAAATTCATCAAAAAGGAGGTGAGAAGTCAGTTCGATAAAACAGCCATAAAACCACGAAAATTAGTAATCTTGTTGGGAGTAAAACACGCACTTCCACAGCTAACAAGTTAATATTCCTTGTCTGCAATGTGAAATGCTTCAACCCACCCTCTTGGCAGCACTCGGGAATGTCATCGCAACTCGCCCGGCTATACTTTTGCAGAAACACATTTCTGCATGATACCGACTCTCCACCAAACTCTAATGCTAGAAAATTTATTTGGGGTATAATTTACGCCGAACAGGACTTACACTGCATCGAGAACGAGGCGATGAAAAAAGAGCTACTTGCACAAAAAATGTTGTGGAAATCCTGAGCGGAAATTGGCAAATAAATCGTTAAGCCGCTCTGCTGTAGATTAAGCCCCTTAACTAGTACACAGACGTGCAATGCGGGGAAAACTGTTTTAGCAGCCATTCCAGCTGTCTCTCACCGAGTTACAGTGCACCGAGAGCATTCCACTAAATATCTCCATAAGACACAGTGTGCCTTCATATCTTCATAGAGCGCTATACGCCAAGCACCTCTAAAGGCCGGTCGCCTCTCCTATACACAAAGTATTGCTAGGAATTTGTTTTTTAGGGAGCAATATAGAGTCTTACATCAAAGTAGGAAGGTTATGGGGCCTTTTATTGCATGTATGCACGAGGCGAAAGCATGGTACATCAAGGGTTACGGAAGTCCACGCATAAGTTATCAATCATCTAAAATAAGGAGCGTAATACTTACCTATGATCGGTCTGTCCATGGTCAAGGCAGCTTGCGCTGCGCCTAAAGCTGCCAGGCAGAGAAAGAGCGGCCCCGACGACATGACTCCGCACAACGCACTGGCGCCTGCGGACCGTACTGCCGACGGAAGATAAACGCATCCTCTCCGAACTTGCTGGTCATCCTCCCCCGGTCGGCCGGCTGGGACGCGGTCCTGTTGCTTCGAGGCCAGATAAGCTCCAGATTCTATTGCTTGTCCCTTTGCTCCTACGGCGCCATATCGCGCAACATGTTCCAACTTCGAGTGGCTGCCTTGTGTGCCCACAACTTTGGCGGACGCTTGACGCTTCTTGCTTACGCCGGTAGGAACAAGTGCCTCCGGAAGGTGTTGCTATATTTGGTATAAGGCGGAAGAATTGGCGGCGCGAATATTTGAACACAGAGATATATTGGCGCCAATAACTATTGATTGATTGATTGATTGATTGATTGATTGATTGATTGATTGATTGATTGATTGATTGATGATTGATTGATTGATTGATTGATTGATTGATTGATTGATTGATTGATTGATTGATTGATTGATTGTAGGGCTTAACGCGTTGACGCAATGCAGGCGATGAGGCGCGCCGTAGTGGAGGGCTCCGGATTAATTTTGGCCACCTGGGGATCGTTAACGTGCGCCGAAATCTCGTACCCACGGGCGTTTTTGCTTTTCGCCTCCATTACAAAAGCGACCGCCGCGGCCGGGATCGAACCCGCGACCAATAACTAGTGGTGCGCGCAGGTAAGGGGGCGTGGGGGTCAAGCGTCCCCCCCCCTGAATTTTTTTAGCCCTGAGAGGGGGTGTTATAACGGAGGCGACTAAGTATGCCTCCAACAACGACTACGAATATTTAATTAAAACTGTTTGACCTAAGTACACAACCGTGCGAAACATTAGTGCGCTCTATTTTGAAAGTGCTTCTCAGGAATTGTACACCAAATTCTAACTCTCCCGAACGTGTTCAAATTTGCCGCGCCTTTTATTTAGCGTAAGAATATTCCCACCTCGAGTGTAACATCCATGAACAGCGCACTGTGTTTACCGGAACTGGTAACTCGTTGTCAATATTCCTGCACTTGTTTTTTTTTAATATTTATTATCGTAGCCATGTTCCCCGCAACACTTTCATTCCCTCTTCATTCCGTTTTCATCACGTGCCGATCATCATCATAAAGTCAGTATAATACATTGCCACACTGCAACACGTTTTCAGTCATACATGTCTAGGACATCGCAGAAGTGACGCCGTCTTCCCGGACGAACCGCTGCCATTGAATAACCCTCACGGATCCGACGAACGTTACTCGACACTGTTTTTTTTTTTTCGGCGTCGTACAATCATTTTATTTCTATTTTTTGTACAACTTGACCCCACTCTACTCTGTAAAGCCTCTGGCCTTGAGGGTAAACTAAATGAAATTGAATTAGATAAAACTTTTAATTCACGCTATTTTCCACCGCACACTGACATATATTTGTGTTTGGAATTTCGGAGAAAGAAATTTCAAAGGTTTCGTGCCAGCGTTTACATTCGTGGGTTCCAGCTGTAATTTCTGTAAGCTATACGCACGTCACCAATGCATGCGACCTGCTATAACTTGGTAATGCGGGAATAATTCCCTGCATATAAAGTCGCTTCGTCAACCGTGGGAGCAGCCGCAGCAGCGGACGAAAATACGCCTTTCGACTTCATTATCAGCACGAAAACAGCTGACTCATTAATAGGCGTTGCTTTGTTTTCTCATTTTTTATCTGCTGGTGCGGTTTGCCATTATATCGAGGGTCAACGAGATAAAACGCAGTCACAGCGATTCTTCCCACTTCACTACCCTTTCTTATCCCCAGGTTTTTTCATGGTGGTATACTTTCATCCGGATAAGCTTTCAGAGTGCTTAGCTGTCTAGCGATAGAGCCACGCCAATAGAGATTTTTTTTTTTGGAAGGGTATTACGTTTCAGCTACTCGCCTTTCCGATGTATTTGTCCAGAGAGATGCCATTTTATATCATTAAGCTGTGTCAGCGCCGATGTAACTGGCGCAGCTGACAGGACGCGCGTATGCGTTTCCTAGTCAGTACAGCCAGCCGTCATCTGAGCTTGTTATGGGGGCTATATCACAGCATAGACGTATCTAAAGCATGCAAAACCACCCGCACTTGTATAAATAACAGCCAAAAATGGACTTACAAAGGTTAAAAACCACGTCGTTGAAAAATATTCAACAGAAATAGCCGAAACTGACCTGAAAGGGGCAAACCCACAAAAACGTTCAAGAAGTAGCGGCTGAAACTGACCAAATGGCAACGAAAATACCCGAAATCCAATTTAAAATGCCTACATATGTCATAAATAGATTATATGCGCGAAAACCAACGTTAATATTCAAATATAAGAAACCCTTGAAAATGAAAAAAAAAAAAAGCGGTAACGGGATTTCAACCCGAGTGAGGATGTTTGCTTCGCAGGAGCGGAACTACTACACTACGAGAGAACGCGGTTCTGAGCGGTTAAATTGAGGTCCACAAGAACGTAGAAACAGCTTCAAACATGCCCCTAATGGTGTCATGCGTCGTTTGCCTGTGCTGACTAGGAAACGCCTATCCGCCGACAGGAATGTAACTGCGCGTGCGCAGAAACGTTCGCAAAATGTCAATTTGTAATTAATGTTAACAGAATGAAAACATCTATGGGAAAGAAAATATTTCTGTTATAATGATTCCGACTGATTGTAGTGTTTAACGCGCCGACGCAACGCAGGCGATGAGGCGCGCCGTAGTGGAGGGCTCCAGATTAATTTTGACCACCTGGGGATCCTTACCGTGCGCCGAAATCTCGAACACACGGGCGTTTCCGCTTTTCGCGTCCATCAGAAAAGCGTGCCGCCGCGGCCGGGAATCGAGCCCGCGTCCTCGTGCTCAGCAGCACAACGCCTTAGCCATTGAGCCACCGCGGCGAGTATATTTCTGCTAGAAATAAAAGCAGTTGAGATAGGGGGCAAGCGCCGATACTCGGGTAAAATGCTACCACTGAACTTCCAACAGATGAGCAGAAAACTTAGTGGACATGTTGTTTTGTGCCTTCTTAGTTACTTTGTGCTTGCGCACTACTCAAACTGGTTTTATTGATAATCATAAACTGACCCGCTTGTGATTGATTGATTGATTGATTGATTGATTGATTGATTGATTGATTGATTGATTGATTGATTGATTGATTGATTGATTGATTGATTGATTGATTGATTGATTGATTGATTGATTGATTGATTGTGCGGTTTAATGCGCCGACGCAACGCAGGCGATGAGGCGCGCCGTAGTGGAGGGCTCCGGCTTAATTTTGACCACCTGGGGATCTTTATCGTCCGCCGAAATCTCGTACACACGGGAGTTTTTGCTTTTCACCTCCATCGGAAAAGCGGCCGCCGCGGCTGACCCGCTTGTGACAAAGCGTTCCGCTTTAATTACATTTGCATCACGCGAACACCATGAATTAGGCAAGGAAAATTGCATTTAGCGACCCTATCGCTCCCTAACTTGTCCTCACGAAACGCGTTCCTCTAAACCACTACTAGCCTGAAAACTGCCGGCTTCCCGTAACAAGCTAATCAACATGCGGACTTTCTGCGCAAGTGCTTTCTTTGAGTGAAACTATAACAGATACGAGGACACCTAAGCACACTCTTTATGATGTAGTGAATGCAAAAGCATTTTTTGTTTAAATGCCGAACGTGTCCCTCATTATTACCATCATCATTTTTTCTTTTGCGTCTTTTTTTCGTCTCTGCGTTGCTATCACACGGCACATACACACGTTCGCAACGTCAATCGAAGCGTACACGTAACGGGAACGTTCCTTGCTACTCGCTTTATTGGAACCTCTGTAATTAGCATGCTCTAATTAGTAACGCAGGCCTGACTACAGTTACACCTGGATGTAACGAACCCCTATGTAGCGAATTTTTGGATTTAACGAAGTTTTTCATTCCCCATTTTCACCCCCATTAAAGCCTGTGTGTTTGCGACCTGTATGTAACGAAGGCGTCGCGGCGGTTAAGCTTGATGTAACGAATTCGCTACGCTGACGAGTCAATTATTTTTGCCCTTTTTCTAAAAAATCGGCTGGCGAAATGGATTAATTTAGTGAATTTCGCCCGCACCGCCATCTCCCGTGCGTTTCCGCGTGTGAGTGCGGTCTCGGTTAGGTGCTTGGCCTCCTGTCGGCGTGTAGTCGCGCGTCTCCACTGATATGTGTGGTGTCGGTTCGTCGCTGATGAGTTCTGCTGCCACAAAAGGAAAAGCTTTGTCTTTTCAGCCAAGCTCGCAATTTTAAATGCTGTCTCCGCTGGCAAGAAAGAAGAACGTCGCCGCCCGGTACAATGTCCCGGCTAGCATCCCCTCGACAATTTTGACTGCGGAAAAGAGCACGAAGTTCACGAAAAGCCGCCCTTTCAGCATCACTTTGGTCCTTCAAACGCGTTAAGGCGCTGAAAAGTATCAAGAAGCAAAAGTGATGCTTAAGTTACGTTGGTGAAAACGGGGGCCGCGTAGTACCATCAGGTGCAAATCACGCAGTTTTTCAGTGTGAAAAAATTACACCATCTTCCCGTAGGGGAACCCTGAGTAGTATGCGAAGCAGCCATGGGGTCGACTGAAGTTCCCATTAGTTTTCAGTTCGTCGTTTCCGTTGACGTTCAGCTTCGCGTGCCTTCGTTGTATCAGTAGCTTCTTGACGTAGCTTGAATGAGTGAAGGACATAAGGCGCGTTCGTAGCACATGCTCCCGTCTCGGTTTGCAGCGCAGTGGGAAGAGCGCCACGTACCTCCCGTTGCGGCCGGAGAGTCGTGGGATCGAAACCGGGCGCCGCCTAACTATTTCTTTTATTTATAGTGGACTGCGCTGACGTCAGCCCAAACGCTGATGGGGCTGGAGAGACGCGCATGCGCAGTAGAGTTGCGGACGGCGGACAACGACAACGAGGGAGAGAGGGACACAGCCCCGAGCATGAGATGCTTCGCATCTAATATATCCTTGCACAAGAGTGAGTTCACAATCATTGATGCCTAGCATATTGGTTTCGTTTCTGCTTCACTCACGCGAGATTTAACTTAAAACCTGCATGTAACGAAAACCTGGATGTAACGAAAAAATGCAAATTTTGTCAGCTTCGTTATGTCCAGGTTTACCTGTATACGTCTCTAACGCCCGTTTCTAAGCCCAAGGACACAACGCATTCACTTAGTCTACCTAGGTCATATAGTGTCACCGAGGTGTAGTGGTGTTGGGGATGCGGCATAGACTCACATTTCGTAGGCCTTGGGTTTGCTACATTTCCTTTACAACCCGATCACTTTACTTTTGATATCTGCTCACCGCCAGCCGTAGTCACGCGCGCTTAGGAGCCACTTTGCTGCCGAAGACGCCAGACGACGGCTTTTCCCCTCAATGGGCTATTTAACGCCTCCGCATCAAGAAAATGTTTAGTACCAGTTCCCGGTGCGCATAGTCCGACAAAACTCTTTTCACCGTAAACCATATACCCGGTATTCTCTTATCCCAACGCATTACCACCCGTGGAAAATCAACAACACCTTCTGCTGCTAAAAACACGAAATTTAAATTTCCCAACAGTATACTTAAGCATTTACTTCTTAAGAGAGAGGGAGAGAAAAATCCTTATTTCAGGTTCGAACATCTGTGTCTAGATTAGTTCTAGTTAAGCTAGAAGCCTGGCGGGTCTCATACCGAGCAGCATACTACTATTCAATTCAGTTAATTTGGCGCTCTTGTAAATTCAGCCGCAAAGTACTGGTACATGCACGGCAATGCACAGAAAACATCATGGCGAGGTTGCTGCCCCGTGTTGCAAAGAATACAAGACATACTCGTAGTTGCAACATGGCAATAACACGACTTCAAATGTAAATGCAAATTGCAAATTTTAAGCATACACATGAACAATACATAAACCAAATATGTACAAACGGTACAATTCTGAATGAAGAATAAATGGATGCAGGCACAGTACCGCTATTTGAAGCACAGTCCATGAACAAGGTATGAATATTTTGTCTGCCTACGCTTTAAAACAGTGGGTTTCTGTCGTATTATTGCCGAGACAAATTAAGAACTCTGCATAAAATAGCGTGGCCTGCACTCATACAGTTAGCTTAAAGGGACCCTGCAACAGTTTCGATAAGTGCTTTCACTCTTTCCTTCGCGTCTGGAACCACTGCGAAAGCTATAGTTATCGCCAGGACGGAGCGGCACTGCGTGATTTGCTCGTCGCACCAGATACGCCTTCCGTTTCCGCTTTGTTTTTGGGCCTTTATTTTTAAAGTTGCTATCGAAAGCGTCCATTGCTGCAACTGAAGGAAAACCGGCCAATAGCCGCTAAATGGCCTTAATGACGTCATTCGAACCGTCGAAGAACGTCAAGAACGGGAAAGAGAGAAAAATCTTTTCAGCGAGTTTACAAGTTATCTGACGGGCATAGAGCAGTTACTTTTGGATGAGGTACTTTGCGACCCCCTAATCTAAGTACTGGGTGTGTTGGGCGACTGCGTTCTGCGAGCATTTAATATTTCAAAAAGAGTTGAAGAAAGTGTTGCAGGGTCCCTTTAACAAACGCACTGGCACCTATTTTTTAAGCAAACCATATAAAGCTAGGATTCCATATATTTTTTCGCGTCAACGAACAAAAACTCTCGAGGCTGCACGTGTCGTTGAAGCGAGAGGCGCTGGAAAACTAACGCCCTGGTGTGTGTGCTATTAGCACGCGGTCATCACAAACGTCGCACGCGTTGTTGAAAACATAATTTAGACCTCAAAGGGGACGTTTCGTAACTTATACAAGCATTTTTAGTAGATTAAAGGGATGGGCAACCGATTTTTGTCGAGTACTTGTTCTCTGTGCCAAATGAAAGCCATATATCCCGGTAACAACAAGCAATTTATAAACAAATTGGCGGAAATAATTTTAGTTTGGCACCAAACTTTCTGAAATCGGAAGGGTGGCGGCTCGTAACTTGACACCACAACATGTGTACCGGTCACGTGACCTGCAAACCAAGCAGCTACTGTAACTGCTGAAACGTTTCTTTACTTATTGAAAACCTTTTAACACAAGTATTTGTATTAGTTTAAATTGTATATGTATTTTTAAACATTATTTTGAAATTTTTTAAGACACGCCGCCCGCCGCCGCTGGGTTGCTCTCAGTGTGGCTAACTGAGTCTCCATGCACAGAATCAACGGCAGCGTTCAGTAAACAGACCCAGTGAAGGAGCTTCGACAATTCTGCCTGAGTCAGAGGGGTGTTTCTTCTGTCGAAATATTCGATTTATGTTTACAAATACGCAAAGGGCAGCTTAAAAAAAGGGAAGCGCCCGGGGGGAACCGAACTGCCGACCGACCTCCACAAAGTGAAGCCAGATTCTACCTATTGTCCATCCCAACAGATGGTGCCTTCGTGCAAAATGGACTAGTGAAATTTAAAAAAGACACAAACGAATAAGAAAGCCTGCGATTCACACTTTTTTTTAGCTGGGGACAAGTTTTGAAATATCGCCTTTCATCTTGCATGTTGCCGCGCTACTGTATGTCATGGTTGCCAGCATTGTTTTTGGGAGGACACATGCGGGTCGTAGATTTTAAAAAAAATTCGATTTAAACAGTTCCAGGGCGTTATCAGCAAAACCGTTTATCGTTAACGTGCTTTGAGGGATGTCCTTTCATTTAAGATAGCGAACATATACTCGACAAAAAATCGGTTGTCTGTCCCTTTCATAACCTTATAGGCACCCTTTTGAATATCAGTAGAGTAAAAATAGAGGTATGTACGTGTCAGTACGTGTCTTTTTCCGAGATAACCACCGTCAACGCTCAAGAGAAATCAAATCTTGTCATACCTTTCACTGAAATTCTGTGTCGCCTCTACGCCGTTTGCTAAAACAATTCCCTATTTATCCCCCTTCGCGAAGTGGATTGGCTCATGATTTTTTGGTTAGAGTTGTTTGTTGTTTTTTGACGTTGCGCAGCTTTACGAAGCATTTCTTTCAAATTCTAAATCTTTCAACGATTTAGGAATTGTACTAGGTCGATACCCGTGTGTGACGGGTATCTCATTAGAGGTAGCTCACTGTCATCCTTGCAGTGTTCGTGATGGCATTGAACATCTACTGTGTGTGTGTCCTCGTTATGGCACCGCACGGTTAACCTTGGAGAGAACTTTAAGACTGCGTGCTGATGCAGCAGTGAAACTTTGCGACGTCATCGGTTCATGATACTCAACTGCCACGGAAACACGGAGTGCAGGGGCCTTGGTGTCATTTCTCCGTGACTACGGCCTGAACGAAACACTGTGAACATTTACTTTACTTTACTACTGTGTGTGTGTGTTCCTGCGTTCGTGAGTTTGTGTGCTTATTTGCGTTTGTAAGTGTGTATATGAGTTTTTGTGTCTCCGCTTCCTGCGCTCATTTCCGGACCTCTTATTTTCACGTGGAAAGAGAGAGAGAGGGATAGAGAGAGGGAGAAAACTTTATGATATAAGCTGCCCTAGTCCGGGCCATCGTGCCACAGTCTCTTCATTAGGAGACGGCTGGGCCGTAGAACTCCCAGAGGTCCGCACTAACACGAAGGCAGTGGGCCGCCAGAAGTTCTTGCGTCGATTTGACATCTACGCCAGGACCCGGGTTCACCAGTCCTCCCAGGAAGCGATGCGGGAACGCAGGTGTGGTGGTAGGTCTGGCGGGTGGCACTCCCAGTAAAGGTGCCGTACTAATCGGTAGCAAGGGCAGTTGGGTGTAGGGCAAGTGGGGCTCCAGAGGATGTCATGCATGTAGTGGATACGGGATTGAGTGATAAGAGAGGAGGTTTGTGCTTTCCGTATCACAGATGCAGCTTCACGGGATAGGGTGAGGTGGGGGACCGGGAAACACTGCCTGCTTGCGCATAGCGCGCAGAGATGCTGTCGGCGTGCCTGATGTGAAATCTCTTGAGTGCCAGGGTGGTACACATGTGGCCACAATATGGACGGACCCGGGGAGAGTACTTGGGTAAGCGCGTGTGCTCGAGCATCGCCGTCCAAGTGGGCGTAGCCGGGGACCCATACCAGCATTATCTTGTGGGGAGGATGGGCGCGAAAGGCGCAGTTGAGGGTGTCAGAGGTATGAGGATGGAGTAGCAAGCCAAGCTCGCTGCCAGGCTGACTTCTCTTCATCATAAAAGCCATCCCTCCCCTCCTGTCACACCTTCAAGCACTGCGTATAGCACTACACCAGGGCTTCTGCACGTCTTTGTGAAGATAATTTATTCGAAGAAGTACATTTGCGTAAACGAGTCCACGTCCTCCGTGAACACAGGTTGGTAATTGTAGATGAGCGCCTTGCGTTCCTCGTCCTTGCTCGGGAAGTGGTGCTCGTTGTGGCGGGCTGCGGACGAATATTGGCCGAAGGCACGGTCAGCAATTTTTTGGCCTCTTTGGAATTTACGTAAGCATTTATGTTTTGTTAGAATTCGTTATTTAATTATTCATATTATCATACTCATCATCAACAACCACAACAGCCTATTCAGGCCCACTGGAGGGCGAAGGCCTCTCCCATCGACCTCCAACCGCTGCTTTCCTGCGCTCGCTTGAGTTCATTCTTTGGCCCATTCCCTCGGTGTACGCTGTGCTCTGCTGGGATGTTTCAGGACAGACCACACAGGCATACTCCAAATTTGGCGGTCAGCCGCAATTATTGAAGAATGAAATCATAATTACATGTTTGTTAAACAATTATTGATTGATTAATTGAGTTATCGCTTAATTGAGTTATTTATTAAGTATTTACGTTTTATTTAATTTATTTCAATGTTTGGTTTGTTGATTGATTGATTGATTGATTGATTGATTGATTGATTGATTGATTGATTGATTGATTGATTGATTGATTGATTGATTGATTGATTGATTGATTGATTGATTGATTGATTGATTGATTGATTGATTGATTGATTGATTGATCCATCCATCCATCTATTCATGCATCCATCTACCGATTCATCCCGTCCATGCACCCATTTCCATCTAGTCAAATGGAATCCAATCAGATCTCATTCCACCGATCCATGCTTGGTCTGTGTTGTACATTCTATTCCCCGTGCGTATATGCATGGACACTGTAGAATAACCACTTGGGCAATACATCAAGGTGCACGGCGAAAAGCACATGTACGGAATTCACAGGTATACGCTGTGAAGCACAGACAACAGCATTTTAACAAGGCCTAATGTACCATCGTGATACATTGAACCACGGAGCAAGATCTTGCTCCGTGCATTGAACTACGACCAACGGAGCTTGTGGCTTTCAGGACATATCGCGCTTCCTGGTGACGGGCCGCGTGCGCGCAGTACGAATAAGTTACAAGAGTTCGTGACCAACCTTGGTATGCAAAGGTCATCGTCTTTTTGTCGTCTGTTAGGCGCTCGACATGAAATAAAAAATAAAGGAATATAGCTGCGTGCGCCGTTTTCACTCAGCGCAAGGACGAAGTTAGATAACGCTCGCGTGAGCAGGCGCCGAACGCGGCGGGAAGACAAACCAAACTGCTCACAAACCGAATAATAGTCGTCCCATACAAGATTGGACACAAAATCTCGTAACTTTCTCGTACTGCGCATATGCGGCTACTCACCAGCATACGCGGCATGTACTGAAAGCCACGCGCTCAGTTGTTCGTATTTCAACTTGTCACGGTAGTACGGCGCAATGCTCCTTGCCGAGACCACGTTTAAGAAGCAGCATTTATTGGCGACGGATACGTCTTCCTTCGTGGTTAGAGTACTGTCAACCAGCGTCCTAGAACCTCCGTCCTAAGTCAGAACACCCCGACTGCCCGGTATTCAAGTGCCCTCAAGTAGTTAGTGCCCAAGGTCTGAGTTTCATCTAAGGTGGAGTTTCCGTACTTTACCGCAAACACAGAATGGAACTAGCGGAGCTTTCGAAGTTAATCAATAAGCGTAAGACAGCTGACATAGGGAAGTATAATATTGAGAGGATCGAATATGCTGTAAAGAACGGAGGCAGTCGGAAAGCAGTGAAGAGGCGTTTAGGCGTGGGGAAAAATCACCTAAAGTACGCACTTAAAGACAAGCAAGGCAATGTCATCACCAATAGGGATAAAATAGTCATAGTAGCTGAAGAGTTCTATAGAGATCTGTACAGTAGCCAGGACATCCAGGATAAAACCGAAGGAGGAAGTATATATTTCAGAGGGGGTACACATCCCACCAGTAACGACAGAAGAAGTAAAGAAGGCTTTGAAAGAAACGCAAGGGGGCAAAGCACCTGGTGAGGACCAGATAACAGCAGACCTCTTAAAGGATGGCGGGCAAATTGTACTAGTAAAACTGGCAAATTTGTACACGCAATGCCTAATGACCGCGAGTGTACTGGAATCTTGGAAGAACGCGAACATCATCCTAATCCATAAGAAAGGTGACATGAAGGACTTGAAAAATTACAGGCCGATCAGCTGTAGGTTGTCTACAAGGTACTTAACAAGGTAACCGCTAACAGAATTTCTGCCACATTAGATTTCAGTAAACCTGAAGAACAAGCAGGGTTTCGGAAAGGCTATTCAACAATGGACAATATTCACACGATCAATCAGGTGATTGAAAAGTGCGCGGAGTATACTGAACCCCTATATATAGCCTTCATAGATTATGAGAAAGCATTTGACTCGGTCGAAACTTCAGCAGTCATTCAGGCATTACGGAACCAGGGTGTAGACGAGCATTATGTAACACTAGAGGAACACTAAAGGATATTTACTAGAGAATACTAGAGGATATTTTTAATGGGTCCACAGCTGCCATCATCCTCCATAACGAGAGCAGTAAAATACCTATAAGGAAGGGCGTCAGACTAGAAAACACAATCTCTACAATATTATTCACAGCATGCTTACAAGATGTATTCAGAAAATTTAATTGGGAACAGGTGGGCGTAAGGGTTAATGGAGAATACCTCAATAACCTCAGATTTGCTGATGGCATTGCCTTCCTAAGTAACTCGGGGGACGAATTGCAAAGCATGCTTATAGCACTGGACAAACAGAGTAGAACCGTGGGCCTGAAAATTAATATGCAGAAAATAAAGTAATGATCAATAACCTGGGGACAGCACAGTGGTTTGAGATAGGTGACGAGGAAGTGGAAGTGGTAAGCGAATATATCTACTTAGGCCAAGTTGTGACCCAGGATCCCAACTATGAGGCAGAGATAATTAGAAGGACAAGAATGGAGTGGAGTGCATTCGGCAGGCATTCTCAGATAATGAATGGAAGCCTACCATTGACTCTGAAGAAGAAAGAGTATGACAGCTGTATCTTACCGGTACTCACCTACGGGGCAGAAACTTGGAGGCTCACTAAGAGGGTTCAACTTAAATTGAGAACGACTCAGCGGGCAATTGAGCGTAAAATGGTAGGTGTAACATTAAGGGACAGGAAGAGAGCGGAGTGGGTAACGGAACAAACGCGTGTTAAGGACTTACTAGTAGAAATTAAGAAGAAGAAATGGACGTGGGCAGGGCATGTAATGCAAAGGCAAGATAACTTTTGGTCATTGAGGGTAACAGAGTGGATCCCTAGAGAAGGCAAGTGTGGCAGGGCGCGGCAGAAAGTTGGATGGGCAGATGAGATCAAGAAGTTTGCGGGGATAAAGTGGTCGCTGTTAGCACAGGACCGGGGTAATTGGAGAATAATGGGAGAGGCATTTGCCCTGCAGTGGGCGTAGATAGGCTGGTGGTGGTGGTGGTGGTGATTATTATTATTATTATTATTATTATTAAGGCTCTGTGTTGGGCCCTCTGTGGTTTTCTATTTTTATAAACGATGTGCCAGCTGCAATCAAGAAGTCTTCGTTCCTAATCTATGCTGACGACATCAAAATATTCAAACGTATTGAGTCTGCTGAGGACTGTTTCCCTAAACAAAGATGTGTCCTCGTTCTCTAAATGGTGTTCAGAGAATAGATTAAATCTTAATCCAAAGAAAACAAAGGTCATCTCTTATAGCCGAAAAACAAACATCCTTTACTTTCCTTATACCATTGACGGCGGCCCCCTGTCTAGAGTTGATGGTATCAGAGACCTTGGAGTGCTCTTTGACAGCGCCTTAACTCTCTCACCCCATGTCGATCAACTTACTCGGCGGGCTCTTCGCTCTCTTGGTGCTGTATGCAGATTTTCGCGGAACTTTCGGTCTCCTAATTCATTCCTGAAGCTATTCAGAACACTTTGTATTCCTCAACTAGAATATGCCTCTGTCGTGTGGAATGGAACCTGTCATTCTAACACCAAACGTATAGAGCGTGTTCAGACCAAATTTCTATGAATATACAGGCATCGTTTTTCCTCTGGGCCTCCCGAGACTGCCTTAGCAGTATTCAGATTCCCATTACCTGTCTCTCTGAGTTGTCGGCGAACCCGCCTAGATCTTCTTTTTCTATATAAACTGCTTCATGGTATTATCACATGCCAGGAACTACTTGCACTAGTCGGCCTTCGTGTTTCGCAAAAAAACAACAAGGTTTACCCCCCCCCCCTTTCCATAATGCTACAGCACTCAACACCCATTCCCCCTCCAAAGAGTGCAGCGTCTCTATAACTGTCACTCTGGGAAACTTGGTCTATTTCAACGTCCCCTTCGGGGGTTTTTGACTGGGTTGTTAGCTGTGATACAATAATTACTCTTCTTTTCGGCACAGTTTTTTTTGTTTTTTTTATGTCGTTTTTATGTGTGCAATGTCTTCATAGTTCTTGTTTCTTGTTTGTAAGTCCTATATATTCGTGACTTTGTGGCTGTAATTGCTTCATTGACTTGTCATATATTACGGTATGCTACTTGCCTTCCATCGCACCCGATTTATTGTGCCGCGAGGAGCCACAGTGATGTGTCTGGTACTTTCCATCTTCTGTTGCTGTAATTTCATAAATCAGTTCCTGTATTTTGTTTCATACATTCATGTTTAATTGAAGCTTTGTGTTTTCGCCTATATCTGCGAATATGTTTTTATGTCTACTTGCTTCACCCAACTGCTGTGACCATTGTTCCACATACTTTTGCCATTGATCCACCATTAGAGTTTCTTAATCGTCTAATTTTGGTTGGAATACCTTTTTATTATCCTTAGGGTTTTATTGCTCTTTTTTTTTCTTCGCTCGTTCTTCTCGTTGACTGTTTATATTGTGAGTTTCTGCTGTATATTAGTGCCGCATTTTGTCTTCCTCAGTGCGCCAGAACCAAGGCCTCGGCTGTTCCTGGACACTCTAATAAACACTGAGGAAGACAAAATGCGGCACTAATATACAGAAGAAACTCACAATATAAACAGTCAACGAGAAGAACGAGCGAAGAAAAAAAAGAGCAATAAAACCCTAAGGATAATAAAAAGGCATTACAACCAAAATTTGATTGATTGATTGATTGATTGATTGATTGATTGATTGATTGATTGATTGATTGATTGATTGATTGATTGATTGATTGATTGATTGATTGATTGATTGATTGATTGATTGATTGATTGATTGATTGATTGATTGATTGATTGATTGATTGTGATCGCAAAGACCTCGGTACCCCGCAAGCAAGAACAACCATCCATAAGGACGAAGTGACAAAAGCAGAGGTTCCGCTGAGCTCAAATAAAAAATTCGAATAAAATTATAACGGCGCAAGTTAATATATCTGGGAGTTAACAGTCATCCGTTAACCGTAAGATTAGCAGCTATGTGATTCAACTGTTACGCATGGTTAGCACTTATGTGCGTGTTAAGCGTTATACCTTGCTCAACAAAGAAGTTTGCGAGGAACTGCGAGAACATGGCGGTGTCCCAGTTGTGGTGGAGGTTGCGGCGCTCGGGGCTTCGGTCGCCCCACTCGAACACGGCCATCTCGGGGTGAAACTGCACGGCAAACACCGGCACCGAAATGGCTGCGACATGCGAAAGGCAAAAGAAAAACAGACAACGATCGCCGTTAGAGTCCGCTTGCAAAATCAAATGCAAAACCCAACTTTTTCGCCTGGCACACTTTCTGTCATTCATTTTCATGCATGACAAAAGCACTCCGCACGTGGCCAGGTGGCAGCACTTGTTGTTGCAACGCATGAAATCGGCTTCGGTCCCCGCCACTGGGCCTTATTTTGTTATTTTAGAAAGCCAATCCCGCTTTTGGGCGAACTCGGCGCACGTTAGCCGTCTGGCCTGTGCATGGTGCTCATGTACAAGAGAACGAGAGGCGGCCAGAAAGCAAGACGTCTGATGTGAGCAACAGATATTTAGAGCTAAGATGATTGTCATCATATGCATCACCGCCATTACCATCTGACGTCATCTGTCATTACCGATTACCTGCCGTTCAAAATTCAGCTTAGCCCTGCTTTAAAACGCGAAAATGTGGTCTGTCTGTCTGTCTGTCTGTCTGTCTGCCTCTGTCTGTCCGTCCGTCCGTCCATCTTCTATCTATCTATCTATCTATCTATCTATCTATCTATCTATCTATCTATCTATCTATCTGTCTGTCTGTCGTCTGTCTGTCCTGCTGTCCGTCCTGTCCGTCCGTCCTCCGTCCGTCCATCCGTCCATCTGCTATCTATCTATCTATCTATCTATCTATCTATCTATCTATCTATCTATCTATCTATCTATCTATCTATCTATCTATCTATCTATCTATCTATCTATCTGTCTGTCTGTCTGTCTGTCTGTCTGTCTGTCTGTCTGTCTGTCTGTCTGTCTGTCTGTCTGTCTGTCTGTCTGTCTGCCTGTCTGTCTGTCTAACTCGACTTAACTACTTGATAGCCGCGTATCTGCCAGCATCGCTCCAAATAAACTGCTGTTATGACTCATACCTGAATTCTTCAGCGCAAAAAAAGAAAACCTCAGACATAGCATATTTACGACAAATTATGAGAACAGCCGAGAGCACCACCGTTGTCTTAATTAGGAACACACGAGATATTGGTTATTATGATTGAAAATTAAAAAAGACAGGTTAGAAACTGCTTTTGGGGAAAGGCAAGGTACGAGCAAATACAAAAGCAAAACATATCAAGCACGCGACTGTTCCAATTCGAACAAAAACAAGAAATAAAAAACAATCCGCGTGCTATCCCAACAAACGGCGCCCGAACAGTGCGAATGCGGGAAGATTGAATCGAACATTAAGTGCATCAAGGCAGGAGACAGCGGGCACGGAAAAGCACGAGGGTGAGAGGCGGAGAAAGGAGATTAGGGTACGTATCAGGAATGTCAAAAGACAATCCTCTGTCGACATTTGTGGCAAAGCAAGCAGATACAATGTCAGGTGTCTCGGATATGGTGTGCATCTTGTTGCAGTAGATAGCCAAACTACGGTGCCTCAATTTCGGCATAAATATAGTGTTCACAGAAAAGCGGCGAATACACTTAACATGATTGCGCGCAGCCATCCTTTTCAGCCATTTCATCTTTTTCCCTCAGTTGCCGTTTGCGTCCTCACACACACCTTCTCCGCGGAGTTAACTTACCTTCTATACTTGACACGAACGTCACTCCTTTGAGGTCCTCATTCGTGGAAAGGATTTTGAAGAACTTCCCAAGATTGTAGGCCTGGAAGTCCTGTAACAACAATCAGTGCACGTTTAGTGAAGCATCGTCAGTGTTTCTCCTGTCTAGTGAATTAACGACAGGCATGAGAACCCAAAGATGGTTCGATCTACAATGAGGCCTGTTATCCAAGGTGTTTACTGCTACATTTTGCTCATGATTTTGTTCTCAGTTTTCTTGCGTGACACCAAACGACACAAACAGACAGTTTGATCGTTTCGTTCGTATATGCATTCATCTCCGAAGGTCTTCTTTTCGCGTATAGGTGGCATTCGTTGAAAAGTTTATCTGTCAATTTCTTCGCTTGGCAACACTGGAAACGGCCACAGACATGGCCGATGCGCCACGGACATGGCGCGGCTTGGGTCACTGCGCCCGCACGCCGAAGAAAAAAAAACACGCCGGCGTGCGTCGTCTGCTCCGTTTCAACCCGATTCTCAACGGTGGCGTCAACAGAGATACTATTACTCGAACTCACATTGGACTCGAGGTAATACTTTGCGTTCGGTGAGGTAGAGTTTGGAACGTGCAACACAGCCATGTGCTTGGCACGGACAAGTACCGCCATCCCGCTGAGCCCGACGTACCGAGTGACGGCGCTATCACACGGTTGCCTGCATGCGCGCCTCGCCAGTGAATACAAGCAATAGCTTACGTACACTGCTTGAGCAATATATTGGCACAGACTTTGGGCAGCTTCCCTAGAAACTGACACGAAGCATAGCCGCATACCCATGTGTCCAGTCTCTACTTGTCTGGGTATGTGCTCCTGTGGAAATATGCTGGTCGATGGCCAACGGAAAGAAGAGCACGCAGACGAAGTCTGAGTTCCCGCTGGACCGGCTGCGTTCCAACAACCTGCCTTTGTGCCAGTGACTACGGTGTCTGCATTGTAAATACAACCCTTCCGACATTCTATCTCTTCGTTGTCACGTGACAATGTCAATATATAACAGGCTGATCCGTTCCTGAAACGAAGTCTACCACGCATTTTTTTAAAGCGAAGCCTTCTTTGACTCACTCATGGCGAGCCTTCGCGAAAACGCACAGCAGGCAAGCCAAGTTTACGCAGTGGAAGGGCACAAGATGATGGGTTCCCACAACGGCACATCAAGCACCTCAAACGAAAAAAGACGCTTCCCGTGTTCGCAATCGAACCTGCATCCCTCGCGTTATGAAGCCGACATCTATCTGAATGCAGCATTCCAACATAGTCGAAGTGCTTTAGACTTCGGACTTTCCCTTTCACTCCGTTTGTATCGGAGAAAGTTCCGCATTTAAAAATCCTCTTCTGTAATACCCCACCAGACACTTTCAATCTTAGGAATTCGTGCTTTTCAACATTTTCCACAGCAACACTCATTCATTTGGTAGAAAATGGGAAGCCAATGTCACAGTATTCACTCGCTCGCGCGGGAATCTACCAGGGAGGGAGGAGGAAATAACTTTATTTAGTCCAAAGAAGAGGCCTATTCAGGCCCGTAGCGCCTTAGACGACGGCCAAGATATCTTGACTCCTGGCGGCGTCTTCGGCCCTTTGGACGGCCCACGACTAAAATTAACAAACGGGCAGAGGAAGCCACTACAACCGTTCTACCAGGGAGACGCAAATTATTTTTTCTAGGTTTGTTAGCTTACCATGGATGAGAAAGACACCCGCCATGTCGGTTCTACGGTCCCCTTCGAATTTCATTCCATTGTGAGAAATAACTTAGCTGCAACTCCCACATCACTAAGAAAGACGACAATAATCGTCCTTTTTTAATCGTTTGTATCAGCTGCTTTATATTATGTTGTGACCTTGCTTGTATATATTGTGAATGTAGTTTTTTTTTTTTCGTTGACCCGCCATGGTGGCTCAGTGGCTAAGGCTTTGCGCTGCTGAGCACGAGGTCGCGGGTTCGATTTCCGGCCGTGGCGGCCGCTTTTCTGATGGAAGCGAAAAGCAAAAACGCCCGTGTGTACGAGATTTCGGCGCACGTTAAAGATCCCCAGGTGGTCAAAATTAATCCGGAGTCCTCCACTACGGCGTGCCTCATCGCCTGCGTTGCGTCGGCGCGTTAAACCCTACAATCAATCAATCAATCAATCAATCAATCAATCAATCAATCAATCAATCTAGTTTTTTTGTTGATGTTCTTTTGCTAGACAAGTTGCTTTTTTTCTGTCTACCTCTTTTGGGAAAAATGTACACGCACGGCTGTTGAACTGCAGAGGGGTCGAGTCCTCGTCAGGCGACTCAGCCTTGAGTCAATGTCCCTGTAGCATACTTTGTATTTTGGCCTCTTCAAATAAATGAATGAATGAATGAATGAATGAATGAATGAATGAATGAAATTTCGGAAGCTTTTTGCAGATTTCGGAGCTCTCTAAACTGCCCCAGATTAAGTATCTTGAAGTACACAAGCACCAATTTGTATCTGAAGGTTGTACGTTGAATAAAATGGCGGAAACGTAAGCATTTATCGAACTAACATTCGCAACACCGGGTGCGAGGCCTCTAAAACTCTGGAGTCTGAGCCGCCACTAGATTTCGGTTAGTCCCCCTCACTGGTAGAGCATGAATGGGAACACCGTTACCTCTAGAGTCAGGCAGAAGTGGTGGGGCGTTGTACGTCATCGGCTTGGTGCGCAGCACATTTTCCAGCCGCACAGGCAGATGTCTGAACAGTCGGCTCTCTCTGAAGTCTTGAGATAAGCCATGAAGAAACGAGAAATGCAAAAGTCAGTCTTTCTTACAATTGAGGAGTACAGCATACAAATAAATGACCGAGCGACGCAGGAAATCTGCACCCTCCACTTTTCATATTAAAGCGAAAATTTCTACCTCTACCTGCCAGCGGATCTTTCGTGGCGTGTGGGACAAGAAACTCCCAACGTGGCTGGGGGAGGCGGAGGACGCTTTGCACTCACGGAGCACAGTGTAGATGGCGCGGCGACAGGGCGCTTTTACCCAGCGTTCCCCGCGCTCACCCCGTCGGTCGCGTCGGCAGGACCCTTCCGTCGGCTTTGTCGTCTGCTTTAGCGACGGTTGTTTTGGGCCTGTTTAGGCGCAGCTTCGCGTCCATTGCGCGCTTACTTCGCGTGGCTTGATTAACTAGTTCGACCGCACCTACTGGGTAACCAGGACCTCACGGAATGAAGTGGTCGTACGGCAAAGATACGTTAAGGGTTGGTTTGCAGGGCGGGAAAACAAAATGTAGAGACCACATGCAGACATCTGGCCGCTAGAGAAACGCCACCTTTTGCGCACTGCTTGTCACGAATGGAACTGCATTTTCTAAATTGCTGAATACTAATTCGGTTGTGTTTTAACCGGTATTACAAAAGACGAATGGAGCAGCCGGTTCTGATGAATAGCGATTATAAAAGTTTCCTCAGCTTTCTCGCAATTCTCAAACTTACGAGACTGTTTAGTTTAAATCTGTAAATGGGAACCACTAAGCTCACATTCCGGATTGTTTTGGCGACTACGCTTGTGTCGCGCGGTGGTGCAGCCCCGAGCTAGCACATCAGGATGGCTAGGTTTCGCTGTCGCACGCTTCGAAACACGCTCCTCTCCGTTTTCTTTCTTCCGACGCACAGCCGGGCTACAGCGGTGGCGTCCGCCGCTCGAGCCCGGCCGTGGTCTTCGCTGCTGCGTTCGGGACGGCACCCCCCATGAATCCCAGGTAACGGATAGCAGAATCTTTGGTTTCACACTTTGTAGAGCCACGTGTGTGAATTCAAGTGACGTCGCATGTGGAATTGTTGTGGGGGTCGTTCACGGCTTTGCTTTCCAACCACCTTCACAGCGTGGAGTGGAGCCAGTTTTTTTTTTCCCCTCTTCTTTTGTAGCGAGAGCTCCAATGGCCGTATTCTCACCGTTTCGCTGTGACCGGTGGCCGCATCTCGGTTCCCTAGCTGGCAGAGGTTCCGAGGGAACCTGCGGCGGCTAGGGAACCTAGCGATTCCCTAGCCGCCGCAGCTGGCAACGCCGCTCACCGCGCCAAAAATAAATAAAAATGTAAGAAAAAATAAAGAAATAAAAATAAAAATAGAAAATAAAGAAGAATAATGAAAAAGAATAAAAACACAAAAAAATTGTATATAGAAAAGTCGGCTAGGTGGGATTCGTCGTCAGGCTTCGTAGTCGGAACGAAACCAAGAGAAGTAAGCGAGCCGAGGAGACGGAGGAAGAACGAGCCGCACGCCTCGAGAAGCGTCGTAACCGTACAGAGAACCAAGCTAAACAATAACATTCACCGTACCTATTGCTACGCACACCCAGGCATAACTTAGTTAAGCTACAGCCAATTTTTTGCCATGGTGAGGGTATGCGGCACGCAACAAGCAGCGAGTACGAGTCACGAACAAGGGAACAACGACAACTAGTAGTTTTGTTGAGCCGTGGGCGACGTGCGAAAATAGCGGTTGAGATGCTGCTGTGAAGACCCGGCTTCATATCCCATCGGATCACAGATCTGTTTTTCTTTGCGGAAGCGGCCATTTTTTGACCGGACAACAACTACTACAACAACAACAACAATGGTTTTTCGCAGAATGGGGCACTTAAAACCCATTGGTTCACATGTGATATGAACACGAGTTTTCGAAGTATAAGCAGAGAAGCCTTGCCGATTGCGAAACCTCCACGCTATTTCTTTTAGGAGCAAACCCTCTTAGGGGCTGGGGCTGTTGGCGTCTCCTGTCATCGTCGTCGTAGTAGCAATCGTCGTTCGTGTCATGTAGTCATGATACTAAAACACCGAGAAACTCGTTTACGCTCGCGCTAGAGAGCTTCGTGCTTCAAAGGCAAGAGACTTTTACAGTAAAGCTGTTTACTTCTACCCCCCAACGGTTTCATCTCCGTTGTCGAAAACGCCAAGGCGTCAAGAATACATCTTATACACTGCATGCTTCGCCCCCCCCCCCCCCTCCCCCGGGTTTCACGTTAGTGGAGATAACCCGGGATTCGTGAACACGGGAATGTAAACACGATGCATCAGTTAACGACACTGCCGAAGTAATTCGCACAAAAAGGCGAATAAACAGAAGCGAAAAAAAAAATCCCGGGCCATCTTCACTAACGTGCAACCTTGGGAGGGGCGAAGCATGCAGTGTATAAGAGTATTCTTGGCGCTTTCGCGTTTTTGCCAACGGAGCTGATACCACTGGGGGGAAGGGGAGGGGGCAGAGGTATACAGCTTTGCTGTAAAAGACTCTTGTCTTCGAAGCACGAAGCTCTCTCGCGCGAGGCGTAGACGAGTGTCCCGGTGTTTTTTTTAACGCGATAGCGTTATTATGCTCATTTCTCGATTTTTTCGTGCCCGCTAGCCATCCGCTATCAGCCGTGCTCATCAAGTGTCCACGGAAATACGTCACCACTGCCAACCGGAAACTACGACAGAGGCAGCCAGATGCAAAGGTTAACTGGAGGGTGGGAAGCATGGCAATGATGCTGCGGTGGATGCTATGACAAAAATGGTGCGTGCTGATTCATCAAACGTCGCGTCTGCACAGTCAGTTCGTTTTCCCGCCGTTGGTGCATGCGCCGATGAGCCACTGTTGACGTGATACCGTTACTGGGCTCATTCGGAATTATTCCGTAAAGGCTTACTGTATGCTATCAGCTGTGCTCATGAAGCGACCACGGAAGGCAGTGTCCCCTTCAACCGGGAATTGCGTCTGCGCACCCAAAAGAGAGCTCGCACCTGCAGCTGTAATCGGTCGTGGTTGCTTAAAACCAGATGTGCGAAGGAGTAGGCGGGCCGGTAGGCTTGCCGACAATGATGCTGCTGCGCAGAAGACAGAAAGGATAGGTGGTTTCGCCAATTGCCGCCTCTGCGCAGTGAAGCTCCTTCGCCCACATAAAGCCGTTGGTTCCTAGTATCGTTAGGTTAAAGCAGCAGAGCTCGGAGAGCGTGAATGCCGAATGCCGCAGATCCGTTCGAAGTCTCCCTTGACGACGAGGTAACGCTATCGCAGTCTTACATCTTAAGACTTAAGCGTAGATGTCCCCTGTAACTTTTTAGTACGCGTTACGTTCTAGCGCGGGGCGCCAACAAGTTTCCTGGTGTTTTAGTACCGTGAGAACATGAGACGACGCTTACGACGACGACATGAGACGCCAACAGCCCCAGCCTCAAAGGGGCTTCACCTCTAAAAGCGACCCACATACAGTGAAGCAGTAAAGAAGTCGATGGGAAATATCGCGCGGTTTTCACCTTCATAGCACGGCAGCAGACTTAAGTGCCCTACGAATGCTTTGCATGAATCTTAGGAACTGGGCCGTACCGTCCGTGAAGTTCAGCGGCATGCCCACGCCTTGGGCCTTGCACTGCTTTAGGACGTCCCGTCCACCCGCCGCAAGCCTGGCCACCAGTTCGAGTCCCAGGCAGGTGCCCCAAATGGGGAAAACTGTTCCGTTCCGGTTGGCCTGCGTAGTGAATTAGAAAAAAACTATGTGGCAGGTGTGACCGAAGTGAGCGTGGATGCAATAATTACAACACGTTTACTGAATGTAAAATCTTGCACTGAGCCATAAAATGTCGCAGTAAAACACGTGCATCCTATTAGGGTGTATGAGCTGCAAAAAAAGGCGACTTACAGAGCATGTCAGTCATAGAAACACAAAGAAAACGAGGCAATCGAACACCTTAGGAAACAGCGCGGGACACTTGAACGTAAACAGATACCGGCGCTGACGAAGAACTCTTCGTCGAAGTTTTCCTCAATGTTTCCCAAGGCGTCATGTGTACTCGACTAGCCCAATGTCAAGCTTCAGAGAGAGAGAGAGAGAGAGAGAAGAGAAACATTATTTTGAAATCTGTGTCCAAAGGTCTGCTCGGCTTCTTACTTGGGTTACAGGGGCTCGTCTATAGTCCTGGCGTGTTTTTAATGTGGTTCGCAAGCGTGGTCCAATAGAGTTCTTCTAACTCCTTACGGGGTGTAACGTTTGCCTCCAGCAAGGAGGGCGCTTTGTGGCAGGAATTGCGGGCAAGGAGTTTCTCAGAGTGGTTTGAATGTTTGGGCTGCCCGGAGGGTGTGTTCATTGTTGGGGTACTGGCCGCAGTGTGAGCATTTTCGTGCACCTGGAATGTAGTGTTGTATGTGTTGTGTTGGCAGGCAATCGAAAAATGCGGGCCATGCACTACGTACAGATGGTTATGCAGCGCGTGTTTTAGGTACGAATCGTGGACTAACCATTTCGAAGTAACGTGCGGGCGGTGTGTGTCACTGCCACGCTGACGTGCCCCGCCCGCACCAGCGCCGCCCCTTCCCGCCATTGTCTCTTCAGCTGCACAAGCTCGCTGCGAGAGAGACTCTTTTTCGCTCCCTCCGGCGCTCCATTCCAGCTTACCAGCGTCGGTAGATGCGACAGTGTAGCTGCGTCATCTACAAACCCAACCAATCTACATCCCATTACTTCTAACTCCTCTACACCCTCTTTTCTTATCGCGCGTGAGCATCTGGCTGCACCGGATGAGTTTTCTCCGTACACTCAACCGCCGGATGTTCCTCCTACCTAACCTTATAAAGCTTCGCTTCAAAAAGGGTAACAACAATGGCAGTGAAAGGGCCATGGCGCCACTTGACACGTTCGTGTAGGTCTCTGCTGTCTCTACTACGATGTACTCTGCGCGTCAGAAGAAGAAGCATGACAAGAAGATGCGAAGGTGTCACAATTGTGCACGCGTCACAAGAAGATGCAAAGGAACACAAATGCTGCAAACCGAACAAGGAGGCAGGCACATGATGCAGCTAAACTCCCGAACATCCAACGCAACACGTCAGACATATATCCCGCTCATGACGAAGATATTGTCGCAACAGAAGAGGGTAAGATCACGGCAGACCTGTGCTCGCACAACTTGCAACAAAACATAATTGCTTTCGCGATCCAAGAGGCGAGCAGTCTTAAATGCCTCCCAGAAGTTTTAAAAGGGCCGGAAAGACTAAATACAAGTTCGGTTCATTAAAAATACTACTTTGTCCTGACAACAACGATACTAATTCTGTCTCCAACTTGAAACAGATAATCGAGATACCAAGGAAAACAACTAAAGCAGTGGCGACTCCCCAGACACGTTATGGTGATGACGTCACAAAATCATGTTTGTGTGATTGGCGGACGCCGGCCTAAGCTACGGCCAAGAAACATAAGTGGGCGATTGTAGTGGGGCCTCTACTTCCCTTTGACCATATCACTGCGATGGTAATGTGCATGGAAAGCACTGATAACTAATATTCTGGTTCCACCGATAGGCTCCGCCACTCCTGTCTATATTACGTCACTGTAACGCGACACTTGAAAGGTTTTACCAAGAAAGTGTTTTATTCTCGGATACACAAAGATTTTAGTGACGTCATATCCGTCACGGAAGTGACGTCAGTACAACCGAACAAGTTGCCTGTAAAAGGTGCACCCCTGCACACAGGGTCATCATGCGGGGAAGCAACTTTTATTAGTCAAGGGTACATTATACTTAGGGCTGTTCGTTTTCGGGTTTTATATTTTAACACGTAAGTGTTTTATGCCGGTATACACCAACATTTCACTGACACCAGTACACCTTTGGCGAAGCGACCCGCCAGCAGGACGTCGCTCGCCGAGCACACCCAGAGGACCGCCGCTGACCCGCAAATCATGCTCAGCTGCAGATTTCGCTCGCCAATTCACTTTCGTGTTTTACCGATTCCTATGACAGAGTAATCAACCACAGTTTATTAAATTTTCCTGGCGTTCTTTCGTATAAAAAATTGGCTGGCGATTACGCTACTCCCTAATGCGATACTTGGGCGCAGCAGCACTGCGCTGAGGCAGCACTCACTCGTGGGTTCTCTCGACAGCGGCGATGATGAGCCACTGTGTCGGCGGCGCGAAGTGCGTATCAAGGGCAGACCCGCTGGAGCGTTTTTTTCACGCGATTCGCGAGCGTCGGCGTTGCGCGTGCGTTTTTTTTTCGACGCCCGCGTCGACGATTCCGCGCCCGCGGTAGCATAGTAACGTTGGTAGCATCTGCCTTGGCTAGATTTTGACGCGCGTCGCGCGCGGCAGTGGGAGGAGCCTGGCGACTGCGCCAATGGGGAGGCGCGCGCCTCATGGCGGCGGTTTCAAAGCGTTCGAGACAGCCGGCTGGCTCCGCCGGGGATGTTTAGGCTTACCACCCCAGCAGATATTGAATGGGGCGCTTTCACTAGCGGCGCGGGTGATGTTTTATAGTACCGTTTTCACCCACATTATAAGCTCCTTTACCGCTCAAGCAACTTCGTGCGTGTCTTGAGCGGCATTTTAGAGAGCGCTCAGAAGCGGTCGCTCGAGCTCCCGACCCCACTTCGCGGCCGAAGCCGCCGCCATGTTTCCGCCGCCTGCCGCGCCGCGCGCAGCGTGCGGGTGGCTCCGCGGCAGCGTCAGCGCGCCTGTGGCGTGCGCGGCGCGTTTTCGCGAGCAGAAAACGCTCCATGCGGTTCGGCCTTCAGGAAGGGACAGCGAACGCACATCATAGTCACGTTTTCACCAAGTGTCGCGCCGTCGAGCGCCTCGTGCGGACACAGCATACTGCCCCCTCCTCTCCCCCACCGCACACTTTCGGAGAGCGCTGGCTCACGGCCGCCACGGCGAACCGCTCTCTCCTCCTCTCCGAATTTCGCGACACTCTCCTCCTTTGTTTTCTTTCATCGTTCGCTTTTTCTTTCGCTCGTCGGTCCAGCCATCATTCGCTCGGTCACGACAACGGCGACGCGGCTCAGCCGACGAACGGGCGACAAAGGGCTGCGCCCTAAAAACACGTCTTTCGGGGCTCGAATATGGTTGAGTGAGTTTCCAAAAGCCAGTTCTTTAATATTGCACAAAGTTGTATTTCCTCTTCGTGGCCCCTTTAATATTTACCGCGCAGGTGAGAAGCAGTGTTCCACGACTAGTAATATATATGTACTCACCTCCATCGCAAGGCCAAAAAGAATGGCTGCCGCCCTGCCATAGCTAGAGTTGACCGCGTCCACGCCACCGCCAGGAAAGAGGATGCTGCACACGCGAGGGACGTGTGATGTCAAAGCCAACACGTAACATTGTTCTCTCAATAAAGCTAAAAATTGGGATGTTTGTGTGTATGCGTGAGTTTAGGCTCGGAAGCAGCTAAGGCAGACGAGCGCCACAAGTGTTTTGAGTGATCCTTGAGTGTCATCTTTAGTTGCTAAAACATGCATATCAACCACATGTAAATCTGTTTTTTTCTTCCCCCAAATGATTGAAAAATTGAATTTACTACCAGGTGAAATAAGGTAGTTGCCATTAGAGGAGTTTTTGTACACTTCAAACTGATTGTGTTGTGTGAATTTTTCCGCACAATTTTATTCGGACGTTGTTGCGTCCGAGCAGACACCTGCTGTGTCTGCTCTTCGCGAGAAATGTGTGAGGGTTAATCGGCCATGAAATATCGCGCTTGATTTGTAAATAACAGTGTTTTTGCATTTAATGCCCACACCCACTCCTACAATAGCCCAAATTGGTTGCGATATGCAAAAATTAATAAATAAAAAAATTAATGGTATGAGCATGATATCTCTAGAAGAGCCTAAGATCGCGTGTGAAGGTCCCCGAGCTAATACATAGATGTGGTCATAACGGTAGATGAAGGTGGCAACTATGGGTGCGCAACCCTCAATACCTCCGTTATTACTGAGAGAGCCTGAAGTTACGTTCGGTAGGAGATGAGATCTTTAAAATTGGCTTCAGCGAGGTAGGCTTAAACATCTCCATTTGTGACCATTGGTTCGTCGACTAAAAATAAAGAAGGATGAAATAGATCTGTATATGCCAGGGAAGTGTCGCTGTCTCAGTAAAAAAAAACGATGCTTGTTTTCGCGAACTGAAATGCTTGTTTACTTGCTGGCCACTTTACTTGCTGGCCACTTTATTTGCTGTTGTGACAGCAACGCATTAAACGCGCAAAAAGGTGTTTCAGAGATCACTTTACAACCCATCCTTCAATCAAACATCTTTAACAAACATACGTACCCATTCACAGAATTGAATGTCTTCACGTAGTAATCCTCTTCGCGGTTTACCCTGTGTTCGAGGAAGAAGTAGATACAGACAATGTTAGTACAAATGCGGACGATTGTGACTGGTATGCTTTCATCGCCTTTTTTCTAGGAAGGTCTTTGCTCGCCCAAAGTATTTGTAAGCCGGAAATGCTTTGAAGCACCCATGTAAATTTTCCTTCAGAGTTTATGCGCTCACGTTGACACAGGAAACCAAAAAAAAAAAATGGCCGCGTATCTGCTCCTTTCGTTGCAAATGTCGATGAAAGACGATAGTCCACTGGCACCCCTGCCAAGTAAAGGCCTCCATTCTCTTTCCCGTTCACCTCTGATGCTGTTCCTCTCCCGTCTTGTTCCTCCCAAGGTAACACGCTAGAGGTTTGCTCAAGTCGATTTAAATTTACCGCATTCCATCGATCCAAGTCGGGTGTTTCGATGCCAGCGCTGCCGTACGGCGGAGACCCGCGTGAATTTAGGCACCCTGCTACAGCGTTTATAGAACCATGTTTCCCTACTCCACGAGCGTTCCAAGTGCAACGTGGAACCTATCTAGTGGAACCTTTCGTTGCTGTTGCCGTTTGATTTCTTAAATGCCGCCAGGAGGTAGCGCTGGCAACAACAGGAGACGGTTTTCTGCCGTTGATGTAGTATTTTATTTGATATTGTAAAAACCAAGTATCCATATTTTGTTAATAGATGACCACTACAAATATCACTTATTTATTGATTTGCTGTCTTATATTTGCGTAATGCCTTGTTCTTGTTCAACAATGTTGACAGGTATAAACACTAACACCGGACTTAGATGTTTACGTTCGGCTGTGAGTATATAATACTATTGCGCAGCTTTCGTTTCACATTGGCCGGGTGGCTGAATCGGGTCACAGACAGACACACAGACAGACAGGCCAAAATGTCTGCGTTTAAGTACCCCAAGAAAGACTATCGTCTTTAAAATTCACATATGAAATAGAGCCGGCTGGGTCGCCCCTTGCCTGGCTTGAAAGAAACTCCTTGGCAGCCATTGTAACTGCCACTTTTGTGTACATTAGAAGCTTGCCAAAGAGCACCTCTTAGATATCTTAGTAGATATACGTTCGATGTCTGCTAGATAGGACGTTATTGTCCGATAGGACGTATATGTACCTATTACGTGTGTGTTATGGGAAAATGTTGTAAAACTGTATTTAGATACCTGAGTAAGTAACCGATATCAAAAAAACCAGCTCAATAACTCAAATTGCCTGTGCTGAAAAAAATAAACATCTGAAAAATTATTTCACCGCTTTTCTCTCTCTCTGTGGTGTAATTTCCAAGTATTTCAGCAATATTGGGCTCCTACATCCTAATCACAATGTGCTCAAAACATTTTGAAGCTGTTTTAACCAGTAGTTCGGCTAGGCGTAGACATCCCCTGTCAGGCCTTTTCCCCTATTCGGGCGTGTCATTTCCAAACATTTTTGTCGCCCTTTCACCGGCGTCGCAGGGCAAAATCCCAAAAATTTGTTTTGTGCATTTGTATGAGTAACATTCATCAGCAAAAACCAATTGGATAAATGAATCACTGAAACATTTATTAGAGGATCTTTAAGAGCACCCTATTTGTTCCGAAGTGCAGAATCGCCCAAATAGTTTGGGTTAGCGCACAACCCTAAAACTACTTTTTAGATATTCTTAAGGGTTACATATATCAGCAAAAAGCGATTGAAAATGTGAAGGGGTGAAGGAGATAATCACGAATTCAAGAAAACACAATTCCCCCGTTTTTCTTGGTTATGAGTATAATTTTCAAAAATCCCGCCTTAGTGAGCTTCTACGCCAAGACGCAAATGTACTCCCGAAATTTCAAGTGTCTAGACCTAGCAGTTTTCGCTGGGCGTTGGTGAGTCAGTCAGTCGTCAGGCAGTTAGTCGGGCACTTATTTTATAGCGTAAGCTACACTGGCCGAGGTTGAGCAGTTTCGCGTGGACCATGAAGGACCGTGCTGCGCAAGCGCAGGGAGCATTGGATTGGATTGGATTGGATTGGACTAAATTTGGTTGTATTGGATTGGATTGGAAATCGAACCCAATTGGAGTGCGGATGTGTAGAGAATTGGGTCTGCACATTCTCCGGTCTGCGCATTCCACCGGAGTGACGTCATAGCCGCGGCATATGCACTGGCGCGGGCGCGTGCCCAGCTCTGCGCCTCCGTTCTGGCGCTGCGCCGGAGCCGCTTGATAGCCGTTTCGCGTGGCTCCTAGAGGGCTGTGCTGCGCATGCGCGAGGAGCAGTGACCGGACTGGACTCGACTCGACTCAACTGGATTGGATTGGATTGGATTGCTGAACCTTAGCTCACGCTACGTATATCCTGGCATAGCCGAGCTAAGCCACTGCTAATTTTTTTACAAGTATAGATTCAGGCAGGCACGCTTCCCCACAAGGACATAGCGAAAATCATGACCTTCCGACACATGCATTGGTGCTATGCATTAATTTAGACCCCCTGCCATTTTTTAATGTGCGCCGAAATCTCGTGGACAAGGGCAGTTCTCTGTTTACAAATTTCAGAAGTAACGTTACGCTAAACTTAGTGGGTGCGACAAAACACACACTAAACGAAGCGCATTCTCTCCGCGTGTGTTTCATATCGTCCCTTACCCTCCCCTGTAACTCTTCCTAGAATTAATACAGTGAAGATTTTACACAGTAAATTCACTTTTCCCTCCCTCGCACTGGTTGAGCGCCATCTGTTGAAAACACGCCCACCTTGCCTCTCATCGACGCCTTTTTTTTCAAGTGCATCGTCCTTTTTCGTGTGCTATCCTACAATCTAATCAGACGTTTATTTTAAATAAAAGAGCGGTGCTACTCTTGGTTATGTACTCTTTGTTATGTACTGATATGTTGCCTTCACCACGTCTGAGCTTTTCTTTGAGCTGCATAATGTCGACATACGTTGCCCATGCCAGCGCTATTGGTAGTTCGAAATGGTCGCCTATATATTCTTCTTGTTCATGCGTTGTCGTTTAGCTTTTGCTTGAATAATGTAACAGACATACAGACAGACAGACAGAGACGAAAATTTCTGCTTGAGGTAGCGAAAGAAAGACGTCTTTATAAAATCGTCCATACACATGGACTACCTTGTTCCTATGTTGGTACTCGCGTTTTTTTAAAGGCGATTGTCTTTCCCGGACTACTCAAACCAGAAAATTTCTGGTCTACTGTATGTATGTATGTTATGTATGTATGTATGTATGTATGTATGTATGTATGTATGTATGTATGTATGTATGTATGTATGTATGTATGTATTGTATGATGTATGTATGTATGTATGTATTGTATGTATGTATGTATGTATGCATGCATGTATGTTAATTGCTTTGATTGTAGGGTTTAACGTGCAGACGCAACGCAGGCGATGAGGCGCACCGAAGTGGAGCACTCCGGATTAATTTTGACCACCTGGGGATATTTAACGTGCGCCGAAATCTTGCACACACGGGCGTTTTTGCTTTTCGCCTCCATCAGAAAAGCGGCCGCCGCAGCCGGGAATCGAACCCGCGTCCTGCATGTATGTATGTATGTATTTATGTATGTATGCATGTATGTACGTACGCGTAATGTATGATGTATGTATGTATGTAAATATGTATGTATGTATGTATGCATGTATGTATATATGTCTGTATGTATACATGTATGTATGCATGTATGTATACATGTATGTATGTATGTATGTATATACATTGTATTCATGTATGATGTATGCAAGTTATGTACGTATGTATGTATGCACGTATGTACGTATGTATTTATGTATGTACGTACGTATGTATGTATGCATGTATGTACGTATGTACATACGTACATACGTAACAACTAATCGCTGCGCCGTCTGGTTGCGCTGCGCCTGCTGTCGAGACCGCGCACAGCGCAGGCGCGGCCTACCAGTACAGCACACATGCCGCTACGCTCGCTTCTTCGCGGCTGCTTCTCCCTTCGATAAATTGACGCCAGGGGAACCGCGCTGCCCTTTTTCTGTCTGCTGGTAAACGCACCTGTGGAAACGGCGCGCCGCTGGCGCAATCGGCGGCAACGCGGCTCCGCTGGCAGAGTTGACGCGCTGGTGATAATCTGGTGCTTGTAGCTTTTTTTTTTTTCACCCCCCCCCATTTCCCGCTTTATATTGAAGCAGAAAATGAAGCAGAAAAAAATCACTGTGCAGTCAAAGAAAATAAGACAAAACACCATCTTTGTCGGTTTTGAGGATAGATGCGAAATTATAGCCTCCCGAGAATATCAGCGAACTCGAAAAATTATTGATGCTGACCATACATGCTAAGGCTTTGACAAATACTGCTGTGTTTAGGTATGTACTGCATTGCTTTATGAAACTTCGTTTGCCGTATGCGGCATATGTGCCATTTCGCAATTGCTCGGGAAAATCCAGCTTCGCAATTTTTTTAAGTCCGAGGCACCGAAACATACATTTAATGTTAAAAACTATATTGCGATATGATATACGAATGAACCACACCTTGAATGCCACAGCGACTATCGAAACGCATACAAAACTACATTTTTTATTATATTTATTTTGCTTGAAAATATTATTGACAGTTCTTGCGCACTTCTGTGACACGAGTTGAAATTGGAGGATTTCATCCAAAGGGGCGTCGTTCAGTCGATGATTGAAGATAAAAGATTACTAGCTTATAGTCGACGGCCGACCGGGTCAACCAGGTTCGCCGAACCCCTGTGAAAATCGCCTTACAGCATCCACATTTCTGCCTGCTAGGATAATTCTAAGTTTCATCCGATCCCAGAAAGTAAAAGAGTTTGTTTAATGGCCGACTAAAAATGATTCCCGTTTAGTTTCTTGGGCTAATTTGGTTAATACCTCGTAAAATTGGAAAAAAAAAATGTAAGCCGTTTTTTATATATCCTACACCTCAATAACTTCAGTTTATTGAACTGCAAAACAAAGCAACAGTGAAAACGTCAGCTTCACTTGATGCATTCATGTTATCAATGGAATTAGTGGACGCTATTTTGCCTTTTGGTTTTGATAACTTCGAAGCAGTGAATAAATGCTCCAAAAGCAAGAGATACTGTGTTCACCTAACCAATCCCCCGTGTTGTATTTCTTTTTGAGCCATTGAATTATGGGAAACATACGAAACTGCCCAAGTACGCACACGCACCGACACATTGGTCACAAAAAAGCTGTTATGCTCGATTCCGTGGGTGTCCTTGGCGAAACCCTAAGTGCTATAAACAACGTATGATTTATGATGTGAACAATTGCGGGATTGGTGCGGGGCGTAAGGGGTTGTGGCAGCTAAATAGGATATGATTCACTGTAATGTGATCGGAAGCCTCTTTCGGGGACACGTTTTCCCTGCATCAGGCGCACATATGCAAAACAGGCAAAATAGCCCGTGCACCTCTTGAGCTAAGAGAAAGCACCCACGTAGTTTGGCCATTTTTTATGTATTTACTGCAGTGCTTATCCCGCATGCGACCTTGTTGATACCAGTAAGTAATTATAAAACGGCTACGTAGTCACAACTGCAGTCAATATATGTATGTGTGGCAGAGTATGCATCATATGTCCAGCATATAGGTGAGTCGCATGCCCTTTTATGTATGTATGATGATGATGTATGCCATGTTGATGTAGTGTGCTTATGTATGTATGTATGTATTGTATGTAGAGCTTTGATGTAGGTTTAACGCCGACGCACAGGCGAAGAGGCGCGCCGAGTGAGCGCTCCGATGATTTGACCCCTGGATATTACGTGCGCCGAAATCTGTACACACGGCGTTTTGCTTTTCGTCTCATCAGAACGGCCGCCGCAGCGGATCGAACCGCGTGCTGCAGCGATTATGTATGTTGTATGCACATGCTCCGATGATGTCCGTATTACTTCAGCTACGCTGTAGTATGCATGCGTAGAGTATGATGTATGCGTATCTGTTGTGATGTATGTATGTATGTATGATGTATGTATGTATGTATATGTTGTATGTATGTATGTATGTATGTATGTCATGTATGCTTTTATGATGTATGCATGCGTATGTATGTGTATGTATTATGTATGTACTGTATGATGTTGATGTATATGTATGTAGTGTATGTAGTATGTATGTTGTGCTATTGTATGTAGGGTTTATACGTGCGACGCATGATAGCAGTGTGATGTAATGTGTACGCGCCTGAGCTGAAGTGGCGGGATCCAGACTAATGTGCCACCTGGATCTTGTAACGGCACCGAGCCTACGTAGCACACATGCCGCTATGCTCGTTCTTCGTTCGATTGCTTTTCTGCTCATCAGAAAAGCGGCTGTCGCAGCCGGCATCGTATACCCGGTCATGCATGTATGTATGTATGTATGATGTATGTATTAGTATTATGTATGTATGTATGTATGTATGTATTAGTATGTATGTATGTATGTATGTATGTATGTATGTACTATGCATTGTATGTATGTATGATACATGTATGTATGTATGCATGTATGTATTTGTTGCATGTATGTATGTAGCATGTATGTATTGCATGTAAAATAATGGTATGTATGCATATACACTGATATTGCATTATCGTATCGATGCATGTTACGTATCTGAGTATGCACTGTATCAGTACTGTATGATATGTATGTATGACATGTATGATACAGTATGTATGATTATGCATTAGTCTATATGTATGTATGATATGTATTCATGCATCTATGTGCATATGTATGTATTTTTGTATGCATGTATGTATGTGCATGTATACCTGTATGTGTGCATGTATACCTGTATGCATGCATATTTGTATTTATGTAATGTATGCACTTATGTATGTCCCTAGAATCAGCCATCCCTCCAAAACATAAAAGAATTATTGAACGAGAAGTTGATTTAGGCAAGCCCTTTCCAAACAACTAAATCTGGAAACATGCTTGATATTGTCAACACTGTTTAGAAAAAAGAAAACATTAGGTTAACAACAATTCACAAGTGGTACTTACACTGTTCTTTTTTTTAAGTAAATGTGTGCTTGATATTTGCGACGAAAAGCGGAAAATACGCGTTTGAAACAGTATTTTGGCACAAAAATACGCAGAGAGCTCGCGCGGGCCTGGACCTCGTGGTAGTGTTCCAAGTACAACAGAAACAAAACGTTCCAGTAGAAGGCGCGAGCAGTGGAACGCGCAAAATTGAGTTTACTTTAGCAAAACCTCCTTCGTTTTTATCGTGGGAAGAGCGAGAGTGAGGGAAAGAGCATGAGAGGTGGGCGGGGGAGAAGAAAGGTATTTTTGGGGCGACATAAGACTATCGTCCTTCAACGACATTTGCAGCGAAGTGAGCAAATCCAGTCTAAAATCCCGACAGGAATACCGCAGAAACCAAGCAAGAATTCCTGTTGTACGACAAAAAACTTTGTTGTGACAACAGAAGTCATGTTGTTACGACAAAGCTATCTGTTGTTACGAAACACATTTCTGTCGTAACGACAAGGTCAGTTTTCTCAGCGGCAAACTTTCCTGTAGTCACAACGGATTCGTTTTATCAACGAATTTTGTTAGCGCTGCTGAGCCGTATACTCACAATATGGGCACTACGCGGGCGCCGGCCTGTTCAATGAATTTGACATAAGACGCTGAAATATACGTTGAGTTGTTCTCGGATGGCGTTGCGGAGACGTCTTGGGCCAAAATACCTGCGCCGAGAGAGGAAGAGAATATATTCAGGCTGAATCATTATCGTTTCTGTTAGCAGTAAACCCTGCAAGTGGCGGCGTCAGAACAGCACGCGACACAACAGTACCTACAACAAGCACGGCGCCAAAACAGCACGCAGCAAAACAGCGCAACGACAGAACAGCAGGGCGACAAAAACATCACAAGTTCTTGGAACTCCTGAGAGCGCAATCACCGTATTTGCGCGCGTATAACCCACCGCTGCATATAATCCGCACCCAACTTTCAGCCCAGAAGAAAAGAAAAAAAGGCCTTGCGTATTGCCCGCACATTTGATAAAGGAAAGGCTGCACCAAAGCTACTGCTCAAGAAATACATCACATACTATGTAGACAGAAAAAGCGTATATTTAGCTCGTAGAATTCCCTGACTGCAAGGCGAAAGCCTCAATTCACTAATAAAATTCAGTTATTGAAGTGCGCTCGTCCTTGTTTTTTTCTCCCTTATCCTTGTATGTTTTGCGCAATCGCTGCCATGGAAGACCTAGTCAGTGTTACTGCGTAGGAGCTTCACAACACAGCGCGCACTGCTGTGAAGTTGCACTAAAAAATCCGCGTATTATCCGCATTCCTACTTTGCCACTGAAATTTTCGCTTTTTTGATGCGGGTTATACGCGCGAAAATACGGTATTTACATTTTGAACGCATGTAATATCAATAATTAACAGTAATTCTGGCTATTCAGTTAGCGGAAAATGTTCGCCGGTCGGATCAAAATGAAGTAACACTGAGCCTTGCAAGATGAAGCAGTCTGCTTTCATTTTATGTCAACCAGCCAAATCACTTCCGCTCACTGACGAGCCACAGTCACTGTTGGTTACAGTGGAATCTCAGTGATACGATTCTGCTTAATACGTTTTTCGGCCTAATGCGTTCTTCTTTTCATTCCCGGCCAACGTCCCTGAGAAATAACGTACTTTCGTTGCGGTCCCATTTTTGTCGTGAATTACATAATACGAACGCTAAAGTGGATCTTGAGCGACGATTCTTGAAATCTTACGTTTATTCTTCGGTATACTAGCTCAAGCAGCATTCCAACAAGCCACGATCTGCACGTTGCAGAGGCGCTGAGGCTGCGGCCGCAGCGCTGGCTTTGCGGCAAAGAACATCGCTGCCAGGCCTGGCCACTCCATCCAATTATTATGTTACGTCAGGTGGGTGCCTCGAATTACGATACCGCTGTAGAGAATGGAGACACGCCGCCATTTTGTGTCACTCGCTCTCCGCTGCAGCAAGTCACTGTCACCGCAACGCGGTTTACTCACGAAGTTTGAATCTTATCAAACTCGCGTTGCTGAGTCTCCTGGGAAACGAAAACTACGCGTTGAGCCCTTTTACGCACTGGCGGCGGAACGGTACCGTTCAGAGGGTGTGTCTCCGCCCTGTACGGCGGCGCCGGCATTTGTCGCTGTGATGTTTTTTGTTTGTTTTTTTTTTCGCTGCACTGTGTTGCAGCTGCGTTGTTTTGTCCCTGTAGTGTTCTGACGCCATGCTGGTTTGTCGCGTGCTGTTTTGTCACGACACCCGATATCGGAATAACCGCACAGAACTCCTTCTCTGGAAGGTTGTGACGCTTCTAAATTCACCTCTGCAAAACATCATGCACCCCTTCTTGTTTCCAGGCTTCGGGGTCAAATAATACCTGGTTCCGAAACATCTTTTATCCGTTAGGTTATGTAGTGGTCCTCAAACGATGGTCCGCGGAACCCAGGTGGAACGTCAGAATCCTTCATGAGTGTGCGAAGCCTTCCCCAAATTCTCTCTCTCCCCTCTATTTATCGTGTTTCACCAAAGTTCAGTCTTGATGCAAAAATGTGGCTTCGCCGCATGACATCTACGTTTGTTATCTGCGTGGCACATCTTTTAACGCCCGCTTGTGCCCAACACGCCAGAAATGGAAAAGTGTTTCAGACACACTAAAGGCAGCAAATAAGTGTTTGGGCGACCATTAGCTGTAATAGCAAATCTTTCTACAATATGACACGCATCAGCATGAAAGTGATCCTCAAAAGGCGGACATTACAGATGTGTGGGCGACCTTAGCGGCATGTGCAAACTGCTGGACATTACGACACGCGTCAGCACAGTTCATCCTGGGGTCCGCCATTACTTTTGCAACTCGCCCAAATCAAATCTACCCAAACAGAATTTGAGTAAAAAGCAAAACTTTGTCACCGGACATAAATGCAATGCTTTCAAAGCTATGATATGGCGTTTTACATGTCAGCTCGAGGAAGTTTCCTGCGGCAAGTAACTAAAAGGTAAGTAAATAATTACCAATTATTTATTCAAGTAATTAATTTCTAGTATCGTAATTAATTATTCCCGCCTGACCGTCCGAATTGTCAGGCGGGAACTCACTAGGAGGCTGCCATTTTGGCAATACTACGTTACGCCAAAAGCACACTCCCATTGGGAAAACGGATTTGGCTTATTTTGATCCATGCCACAACAGTACATGGCTCATTGTCGATACGAAATACGGTCTGCGTACGCGTTCGCGGGGCGTTATCTGACCTATTTCGTTGCAACAGCTTTTCCGGGGGAAAGTTGCCGAGTTTTTCTCGTCACAACAATTTTATCTGGCTCAGTTACGGTTTGTGAATTCGACCCATTTAAAAAAAAACTCTTCATGCGTTTAATGAAAAATAATGGATGGTCTTCTAATAGTACTACAGGAAAGTTAGCAAAGTTTGTCCATCATTCGAATAATAAAATGCGGAGACAAAGTGGTTTTGCGCACGGCACTCACCGATTATCGGTCTGTCATTCCCGGAGACGCAGACCGCCAGAGTAGCTAGAAGGGCAGATGCCAGGCGGACTAACCGTTGGAAAGACATGTCGGGGACGAAGATGGCGGTGTACAACGGCTGCGAGGTTTAAAACAGAGAATTTCTTTCTTATAATAACTTTGACGGAAAAGGTGTTGAGATGCGGAAATAATGAAATCCCGAAGCGTAAGAAGTAGCAATGAAAAGACTGAAACCGCAGAGGCAGCACTTAACTTCAGTGGCGAGGCTAGCCGAAGACTTTCTTGGCGCTACCTGAAAGACAAATGTATGCTCTCCGCGGGCCATCTAGGAATAAAATCGCATTCATCTACGCTAGCTCACCCCGTCGGTTTGTATTTCTGGAAGCGCCGCAGCCGGTCCGTCACGGTTATGGCGTAGTAGTGAATAATGTTATGGCGTTCCTCGATGGGAACCCGAGGTGCCGTTTTGAATAATGCCGACGGGCAAAGCGAACAGACAATTTATGTGCGTACAGTGCTCAGCGATTGAAACGCGATACTCGGAGCGCGTGGCTGCCGGTGCTTGTTGCGCCACAGGTGAGCGCTTGTGAAAGCGAGGTGACGCATTGTGGTATACGGTGAGGGTGAGAGCGTTCGTGACGCATGCTGACTGCATCCGGGGGACAGCCATTCAGTGTGTGGTTCTTGGCGGCGCAAGAGGGGTGCGACATGCCATGGCTTCAAAACGCTGCGCCTGCGTGCTGCGCCTGCATGCCGCGCCGCTCCGCGCGAAGCTGGGCGAGCTGGCACCTCGCGCGTTATGAAGAATTTGAATGCGCATTTATCGCGATGTGTTATCGTGGCGCGCACAGCACGCAGGCGCAGCGTCTTGAAGCCATGACATGTAGCACCCCTATGGCGCGGGCAAGAACCACACACTGAAGGGCTGTCTCCCGGATGCACTAAGCATGCGTCATGAAAGCTCTCACCCTCAACGTATACCACAATGTGTCAGCTCGCTTTCACAAGCGCTCACCTGTGGCGCAACAATCACCGGCAGCCACGCGCTCCGAGTATCGCGTTTCAATCGCTGAGCACTGTACATACTTCTATAATTGTTAAGTAATGAAGTAGGCAGCAAAAACACCGAAGTAATTTCTTTATCAAACTTGCAAATCGCCTACTTTATGAGCGGCGGAGAGCGAGCTGAAATATATGTTCAGTGGACAAATTACAAAATAAACAAGGTGAATAAAGGTTCGCTATTCATACAGTTGTCATTTCGTCGTCGGTAGCGCGGTACTGTGAAGCTGTGCTTCGCACGCGCTTCATTCGCGGACGCCGTTCGCAAGCCGCTAGTCTCATCGTCTATACACGATAAAGCACAAAACAAACAAATAAAACATTCCGCGCAAGTGTTTATCAGGACGCGAGGAGCACTTGCGCCAAAGCCCTCGCAATCGTCACGTTAGGCCCCAAATGTGCCATCGGGAAGAGAGGAATGCTACAAAGGCGTCGCTATGCGGTGCTTGAGTGACCATTGCAGCACCGCTGCAGGAAGCGAGAAAATCGGCGTGCCTGCGAGTAAAACAGGACGCGCATGCGCGCCGCGCCGATCTCGACAACAGGCGCCGGGCCTCCAGAGCAGCGCATCGGTGGCTTTTGCCACGCGCTCGCGTGGTCTGCAAAATTAAGTCTCCGACTGTACGTTGACGATTTTCTGGTCCTATTGAAGAAACAAGACAAAGCCACCTACCCCAGCACTGTGGCTGAAATTTTAGACCTTTTTAATCGGAATGGGAAGGGTTTAACTTTTACTCATGAGCTACCCCTTTACAGTAGTCTCCAGTTTTTAGATCTTGACCTTAACTTTTTAGACGACCACGTTTGTTGGGAGTTTTCACCCCGAACCGCCAAGAAACTGCTACCTTACGATTCGGCACACTCCAAGACGGTGAAGCAAGCTATAGAGGCCTTGTGCCTCCAATTTGCTCTCTACAAATCATGTGAGCATGCCATGGAAAAAAGTTTTGGCCATCAGATGACCAGACTAGAAGCCGCCGGCTTTCCGCGCTCAATGCTCACTGGCGTGACTGAGGCTTTGCTTCGCAAAACAAAAACTGCCTTAAAAAAAGCTTTGCACAAAAAAACACGCCCTGAAGTTATACCTTACGTGCACCGAGTCGCGCATAATCTAAAGAAGGTCGCCACGAGGTATAAGGTCGCCCAGTCGTGTTTTCAGCACCGCTTAAACTTGGCACGCTATGCGCACGAACCGACCCTACAAGGAAACGTCCCAAAACATGCGATAAGAAGTACGCTAAACCATTTTGTAAATTGCATTGAAGGTGTTGTGTATCAGGTGCCGTTGGATTGTAGCATATATACATAGCCCAAACTGGTCGATGCGTAAACGAGCGACTACGAGAGCACGCCCTTTCCATGAAAAACGGGACGGGATCACACTTGCCGTCCCACTGCAAGGACTGTCACTGTGTACCCGAATTTGACAAAACAAACATTTTGAAACGAAGTCGGACGTAAGGGCACGTGAAGTAGCGGAAGCCTTCTACATTAAGCGAAAGGGAGATAACTGCGTGAGCGTGCCATCGGTGCTGTAAGGTCCACTTATGAGATTAGCGGCCAGGCGCCCGAGCTGCGCGTGAGAACCCGCCGCTCTGTCTAGCGACGTAGCACTGCCAACACTGCGCTGCTGCCGCCGCTAATTCGTCGCGGCGCGCACGGGAGACGGATCGTCTGGCCCACCGCATACCTCAAGGATAATCCCCCATTGAGAAAGCAAACAGCGCCGCCGGATTCCAGGAACGTACGTCTCCTGACGCGCGGAGGTGGTGGGATTACCGGCGTCAGGACGAGTGCCGCACGAGTCGCACGAGTCGCACGAGTCTCTCCATTGTTGTCGCGCCCTGGTCAGCATGACGCACTGTCGCCGTCTTTCGCTTTCACCCCGCGGGGTCGCACAACCTGCTCGTTTGCGAGCGTGCCGTTGACCCGAAGATGGCGGCGCCTCATTGAATATTCCGTGGCGTGCTGAGTGACAGCTGTCTACGTGAATTTGGGCACTCCCATACGCGTGTACGAACGCTACAGGGGCGTTCCCGAGAGAGTGTGATCTCGAGGTTTTATAAGGCCGAACTTGGCCGCTGGAAATCGTTCTTGTCTGAGCGCTGAGCTGGCAGTTCCCGGCGGGACAAGGAGTCTCGCCGTTAACGCTAGGCTGGGATTTAGGAGCCCCCTAGTCGAGGTTAAGATCGCGTCGGAGGTTTAGGGTGCAGCGCCGCACCGGGCAACTAGACGGATCTTGCGGCGAGACAGAGTCCGGGCCGGTGGTTTCTCGGAGCGGTTTGTGTAGCTCCGAGGATAGGAGAGTTAGACGAAGTTGTGGAGCTCGAGTGATTTGTGCGCACTCGGAGCTAGCGTCTAGCTGAAGTTTACAGTTTTTCCTTTATTATTCATGTACCCAGTTTTCCCACTGTAAATAGCTGCATATAAACCCTTCGTTTCATTTAATCAACCTCAACGCCTCGAGTTCGTCAATTCGACCGCCGTCTCCAAGAACTTCAACACCATCGCCCAGCCAGCCTCCTGCCAAATCAACCGGAGCCCGGGCGATTGGGTTCCTGATCGACACCGGACTTCGGGGAAACGATCTTTAATGATGCTAATCTACGCAAAATAATGTGCGTTCTTGGATAACTTTCTTGATGTTTGTTGATATGTGCCCTCACCGGATGCCTGTTATTTTAGCCCACGTGTGTGATTACGCCGGATGTATATATGCATGCCGTCTTTTCAATAAAAACCAGTTGCGAGTTATCGCCCGTCCCGTCCTTTTCACCGCCCGTGTCTTTCGCTGCGCCAAATCTTATTTCTGCTCTTTGATCACTTTTCATCGCCGGTAGATTGTACGTTATCTAGACCACATCTGATCAGCTTGATCTCACAAACCTAGCGTTATACAAAGAAAACATGAAACTTATTGATTGATCGTAGGGTTTAATGAGCCGACGCAACGCAGGCGATGAAGCGCGCCGTAGTGGAGGGCTCCGGATTAATTTTGACCACCTGGGGATCTTCAAACGTGCGCCGAAATTTCGAACAGCACGGCGCGTTTTGCTTTTCGCCTACATCAGAAAAGCGGCCGCCGCGGCCTGGAATCGAACCCGCGTCCTCATGCCAGCACACAACGCCTTAGCCACTGAACACACCAGGCGCGGGACAGCGGAATCATGGTTGCTAAATGTTCCCCACACGCTGCACTGAACATATAAAAAATGTCATGTATAACGTAATAACACTATTCATTTTCACTTCAAGTTGATAATGTTTTCTTTTCCTGCTCGATTTCTCTTTGCACATATGCAAAAACCGGTCTTAGTGCACCTAAACAGGGAAGTAAACCATGGAGCAAAAACAGCGGGCGGAGCGGCGCCGACGACGCATCGAAACGAGCGCATCGGACTATGTGTCTCAAACTCGCGCGTATGACTAGTCGCGGCGACAGTCGTAACGATCAGTCGCATGCCAATCGCATGCACCAGTCGTCCATGTGTCTAGCGCTATAACACTGATAACATTTTTTTTAGTGCTGAACCACATTACGTCACTCCGGCCCATATTAAAAAAAAATTCAAAAAATTTCAAAAATTTCAAAAAAAGCGACCTTCGTGGCAGCGAGTAACAAAAGGCAATTTCTTTCAAATTGCGCGAAGTTGTGTTTTGTCTTCATGGCCTCTTTAAGAAGGGGAGGGAGAGAGGAGTGGTAGGTAAATTTCACTTTCGGTCAGAGTGTGGAGGAAATGGAATGGTGGGGGATGGACCGGAGTGAGGGGAGGGTGGAAGGAGCGTGTGAAGTGAGCATACAGTTCGTGAACACAAATCTGACACGCACGTTTCCCTAGAAGCTTGATAACCACCATAAATTCCCCCACCCTTCCCCTCCTTTTCCTATAGGAAGCTGCTCACTCAAGTCAAGTATGAGGAGCGCAAACGTAAGGGCGCCTAGGCTGCCCGATGCTGTCATGCAGCCACGCTGCCATTCAAGAACGAACGTGGAACTTCGTACGTAAACGAAAAGCCACCCAAATGTCGCAAGCACCGACCGCCGTTCTGAAGCAGCGTTGAGCAATCGGCGAGCCTCAGGGAGTGGCCCGAGAAGCCGCGTACCCCTACGCGGCGGCAGACCGCCCTTCGGAAAGCACTTCACAAACGACCCGTCTGGGACCTCGCGTAGCGCATGAGATAAGGACTGATTATCGTTGGATGTCTACCCCATCCATCATTTATAGTGCTCCCCACTGGAGTTGAGGCTGCCTCAATTTTTAAATCAAAGCTTTCTAGCTCTACCAGCCAACAGTTCTTCCGTGCGTGGCGTGCGGGACAAGAAACTCCCAACGCGGCGGAGGCGGCGGCGGGGGGAGGGGGGCGGACAGTTTCACTCACGGAGCACACTAGAGATGGCGCGGCGTTCCCCGCGCGGAAGCGCTTGCTCGCCGGCGGCGGAATCGGCGGTACGGCTTTGTCGTCTGCTTTAGCAACGGTTGTTTTGGGCCTGTTTTGGCGCAGCTTCGCGTCCATTGTGCGCTGCCTGCGCACGGCTTGATTAACTTGTTCGACAGCACCTCCAAGGTAACCCGCACCCGACGAAATTAAGTGGTCGTACGGCAAACGTACGTTGATTGATTGATTGTTATGTTTAACGCGCCGACGCAACTCAGGCGATGAGGCGCGCCGTAGTGGAGGGCTCCGGATTAATTTTGACCACCTGGCGATCTTTAACGTGCGCCGAAATATCGTATACACGGGCGTTAAACATACGTTACGGATTGGTTTGCAGGGCGAGAAAACAAAATGAACAAACCACGTACAGACATCTGGCCGCAAGAGAAACGCTACCTTTTGCGCACGGCTTGCCACGAATGAAACTCCGTTTTCTAAATTGGGGAATACCAATTCGGTTGTGTTTTAAGAGGTATTACAAAGGCGAAAGTAGCAACTGGTTCTGATAAATAGCGATTATAAAAGTTCCCTCAGCTTTCTAGCAATTCTCAAACTTACTAAAGTAGCTAGTTTAAGTCGATATAAATGGGAATCACTAAGCTCACATCCCGAATTGTTTCGGTGTCCGCACTTGTGTCGCGCGGTGGTGTAGCCTTAAACTAGCCCATCAGGATGGCTAGTTCCGCTGTCTCCCCCTTCGAAAGACGCTACTCCCCCTTCGAAAGACGCTACTCCGTTTTTTTTTCTTCCTACTCACGGCCGGGCTACTGCGGGGGCGTCCACCGCTCTAGCCGGCCGTGAACGACGCTACTGCTGCGTTCGGGACGCCGTACCCGCAAATTCCAGGTAACGGCTGGCAGAATCTCTGGTTTCACTCTTTGCAGAGCCACGTGTGGGAATTCAAGTGTCGTCGCACGGGCAATGGTTGTGGGTGTCGTTTAAATCTTTGCTGTCTGACCACCTTCACAGCGTGGATTGGAGCCTATTTTTTTTGCCATGTTTTTCTTCAACTGTATGTAGGGTATGCATACTAGGTTTAACAAAAAGTAATGGACAATTCATTGGTAGATCTCTAACAATCCTTGATCACATCACCCTTCGCCCTCGTGAGCTTGGCTCGTCCCTATGTGCACTTAACTTTTGAACTGGATGCAGCCCTGGCTGAATGCAAGAAAAGGAGTGTCCCGGGTCCTGACCAAGTAACCTATAAGCTCGAGGTGACGATGAACTTGCCATACTGCTTAAACACCTCAAGGAATTTTGGACATCTGGCCGCCTACCTATTCAATGAAAAACCGCCGAAGTCCGCTTCATTCCTAAAGCGGGCAAAAAACAATGTTCAGCTTTGACAACATTTAAGCACCCAGGATATTATGTTGCGACTCAAAGAAGAGGTAATTGCACCTGCCACTCGCCACTCCCCTCGAGCCATTTTGGCCCTGGACCTAAAAGGGGCCTTCGACAACGTTGCGCACGCAGCGATTCTCTCCCGCCTTAATAATACTGGCTGTGGCAACCGAATTTATTCCTACATTTCGGACTTCCTCACAGGCCGCCAGGCTGTGCTCAAAATTGGAGATATAAAATCCAAACCAATCTCTCTTGGCAGTCGCGGTACACCGCAAGGCTCGGTACTGTCTCCACTCCTCTTCAATATCGTTTTTCTGGGTCTACCAGGAGAGCTAGAGCAGATACCGAATCTTCACCACGCACTGTATGCAGACGACATTACCCTCTGGACTGACACAGACTCTCTCGGTGGGCTGCAGGGCACATTGCAGCGGGCAGCCGAAGAAGTCAATAATTACGCCCAGGCTTGTGGCTTACATTGTTCACCGCAAAAATCATAACTTGTCATCATCCGTAAACACCCCCCACGACACCACGTCGAGCCCATCGAAATATCCCTTGACGGCCATTGGATCAAACCTAGCCACTCACTCAAGATATTAGGCCTTACCATACAAGCCAATACCCGAAACGACTTTGCCTTGTCAAAACTACGTAATATGTCTGATCAAGTCGTGCATATGATTAGGCGGGTCACTAACCGGCATCGAGGAATGAAGGAAAAGGACACAATGAGACTAATTCAAGCTTTCGTCATTTCTCGCCTCACCTATAGTCGCCCCATACATGGCTCTAACCAAATCCGACATTGAAGCACTAAACAGGATCATTCGGAAGGCATTTAAACAAGCCCTCGGGCTCCCCATGAGTACATCGACAACCAAGCTTCTTCAAATGGGTCTTCACAACACCATTGAGGAACTCATTGAAGGTCATCTCGCAAGCCAGCGCCTCCGTCTGACACACACTCAAGCAGGCCGCTTTGTTCTGCAATGCATCCACTGGCCCTGTGCAGAACAAACCCACCTGGCCCCTTTGTCACACGAGTGGCGTAAACATATCTCTGTACGACCCCTACCAAAGAATATGAACCCCGACCTCCACTCCGAGCGCAGGGCCGCCCGCAGCCAAGCCCACGAACGCTTATATGGCAATCGCTCTGACGTGTCCTACACCGATGCGGCGAGCTACGCTGACAATCAAACCATGGTTGCAGTCACAGCATCCAAAAACCATGTAATTTCGTGCGCATCCATCCGTACGACATCCCCTCGAGACACCGAAGAACTCGCAATTGCCTTAGCCCTCATCCAATGCAGCTGAGTCATCATCACTGACTCTCAAGCAGCCTGCCGCAGTTTCCTTTCAGGGAGGGTGGAACCAACGGCCCTACGGGTACTTCAGCGATACCGTCCATCTCACCGAGTGGCGATCTTTCGGACACCTGCCCATGCCTCTGTAACTAGCAACAACTTCGCCCACCAAGAGGCTCGCGAACTGGCCCACCGAGCCCCAGAGGTCACCGCAGCTCCGACGCCACTTCTCACCTATCAAGGACATTACTCAATTTTACCGGACCACCAGACAAAAATTCCCGTGCCCTCACCCATCACTCAGCAAAACTTAGGAACCAGCTGTCAACCGGAGGACCAGACTCTCCTGGTGACACAGGCCAAGACGACGAGGGCAACGCATGGATTCCCGCACTAGGGTTCCACTCTCACATTTGAGCTTATTAAATGTTTTCTCTCTCTCTCTCTCTTGCTTTAGAATCCCGCAACACGGCGTTTCTCGCACTCTTTTTGCACACCGTGTCAAGTGTCAACTGTGCTTTGCGTTCTAACCGTCTCGGTAGTGCAGTTTTCCCGCTTTAGTTGCGCGATTGGCTGCCTGTCACTTCTTCTGCATGTCGTCATGTCGTCGCCGTGTCGTCGCCGTCAAGTCCATTCAATCTTTTACCACCTATTCGGCCCTGTGCTCGCAACACACTCCATTTTATGCTGGGACGCCGGGCGGCGTACGCGTCAAGCCGCTGAGTCCCCATGGAAATGGCGGCAGCTGTGTTATGGCAGCGCCACCAGCGCCACCATTGCCAGCTCGGCTTGACGTCCCCTCTTTCCGCATGCACCCTGTCGTTCTGTGCGCTTCTGATGCTTTCTGTTCAAATATTGACGGCGCAAAATTTTTGAAGACATGGGCCATCAATTGCTTGTGCAATGAAAGTTTGGGGTGGCTTTCACTGCTCATGCAATGAAAGCCAGCGTGCGCATTTACAGGTCAAATGGCAGCCACCGAATGGCAGGCCTTTGAAGCCATAGAGTTTCATACTAATGTACACTAGAGGGAAATCCGGCACCACTGTCTAGGGGAGCCGCGCTTCAGCGAGCGTTCCGTCATGTACCGGGCAGGCACCATTTCTTTCCTCCATGGCAGGCACGTGCCACTTGTCCTTGGCGTGGCTCATGAACAGGCTGAAAAGTTGGCTCTGGCTGCAAAACGCAACAATATTACTGTAGAAGGTTTATGAGATTTGTTTTGTTATTATAAAATTGAAACTCGAAAAGGATTGATTTGTCAGTAATTATTTAGAAACTTAATGTACCATGAACAAGAAGAAACTGTTACCCTTTTTTGTTGTTTTTGGCTTCGAAACAAAAAAAAGAAGCCGTATGGCTAGCCAAGCCAAGTAGTCGAGGAACGTCGCTAGCGGCAATGACGCCGTCCACGGCGGCCCGCGACTGCAGCGACATATTTCCCTCTAGTATATATTAGTATGAAACTCTATGTTTGAAGCAGCATAGCGATCGATTTCAGAAGTTTGGAGATAAATATAGCGCTGCTTTCTTCCCCTCTTAGTCTCTTGCATGATACAACCATGGCACAACCCGTAACGCGGCGCTGCTGCTGCCGCGACCATCTTTAAATAGCGACTGTACGAATCGGCTAAGCCAGAGCGTAATTCTGATCTCGCTCCGTGCGAGAAGCAATCTTGTAAATGCTGGGTTCTCTGATCAAAACGTTGCGGCCATACCAGCCTGAGGCGCCCCGTGGTTTCATTGACACTTCCATTCATCGTGTGTCGTCCGTGCCACGGTTTAGGATAGTTGCGCTTAATTTCGGCTGGCAGTGCGCCATGCGGGGATCTCATGTGGTCCGTGCGTGTTCCGAAGAACTGGTTGCGCTGGATCAGACGAAGCAAATGATCCCCGCGTTCTCACCTATCTCTTTTCGCCCTTGTGTTTGAATACGCGTCACCCGCGCGCAAAACTCATCATATTTCTTCGATTCAAATTTTGGGGTTTAACGCACCCAAGATACGCCTGGGGTATACGGGCGCGCCGTAGTGAAGGGGTCCGGATTTATTTTCACCACCTGGGGATCTTTATCGTGAGCCGAAAATCTTGACACACGGGCGTTTTCGCTTTTCGCCTTCATGAGAAAAGCAGCCACCGCGAACGGGGTAGAACCCACGACCTTGGGCTCAGCTGTACAACGTTTCAGCCACTGAGCCACCGCGGCGGGTAACTCATCGTATTTCTACATTGAACACAGGAAGCTTGATAAAACGTTTTACGCATTGCGTTATTGCGTTTATTACCTGGATTCCTCACGAAGCGACAAAGCTCCTTATATGATAGATAGCCTGATCCGAGCAGATTTCAACATGCCAACGATGACAGGCGACATCGTTGAAAGGCGCGCAAAACCCCAAATGTCCACGAGTAAATGGCATCGTCCCCCGTAGGCACGTGGAGGTGTGCGAAAAGACGCAAGAATGAAAGTACGACTTACAAGGAGGGAGAAGTGCAGAGTCTATGTACACTATGTACACTCACCCCTGCGAGCGGCTTCGCAGAGGCTCCGATAGCCGTTATCCGTTGCTGGGAAGCACATCACGCCCCCGGACACTATCGGTTATCGGTCGCCACAATGCATGGCAAGGAGCAAACCGTTATTCGGAGAGTCAGCTGATTGTTCAAGTTACTAATGTTTCGCATTTCTTGCCCTTTTGTAGCACAAGTTCGCGCAAAATCACCAACGTCCACAACGTCATCAGCATCCACAATTCGCCTTGACCACAAGAGAATCAGTTAAGTATACCGAACGCTATAGGGTACAATACATTCAAAGGTGCAGGTGTGTTAAAGCGTCCAGTTTATGTCTTAAAGAAAATACCCGCCGCGGTGTCTCAGTGGCTAGGGCTTTGTGCTGCTGAGCACGAGGACGCGGGTTCGATTCCCGGCCGCGGCGGCCGCTTTTCTGATGGAGGCGAAAAGCAAAAACGCCCGTGTGTTCGAGGTTTCGGCGCACGTTAAAGATCCCCAGGTGGTCAAAATTAATCCGCAGCCCTCACTACGGCGGGCCTCATCGCCTCTCGTTACGTCTGCGCGTTAAACCCTACAATCAAATAAGTCTTGAAATCGTTTGAGAGTTCAATTGTGTTATCTTGCAACAACACGTTCAGAATTTCGAATGCGCTAGCTGTTGAACGATACAGAAGTCATTTCTGAACGCGTTATCACCGCTTAGTATTAACATCTGAACACATAATCTAAAACTTGAACAATTTCGTTTGAAAAAGTGTCAGTGTTTTCCAAAATATCCGTAATGCAATCACCCCTATGAGTACACGCGGACCGTATTATCGCTTTCTAACTGCACTTATAAAAATGGATATCCGTATATTGTGATTTTCAGCGCGGTTAGCATTTTATATGCGCAAGTGTTTTTCTGCATTGTCCAGCGAGGGTCAAGTCCAGTGCAGCACTCAAAACCCATTATTTATCTTATCATGGAGGTCTCTTATCAAACCTTTCTATAAGAACCATTCACATGGGGCCGGACGCAGTCCTGTAGTGTCAACAACGGCGAAACCGACGCGATCCTTGAACGAAGAAACGTCCGCCATGTTTTCTAACCGGAAGCTACGGCCTATTTTCCGGCGCCGCTCGCTTGCCTAATTACGACGCCCTCGAATTCTGCGAGTTACCAGCTTGTGACCTGGCATTTAAATGATTAATTGGCAGGTTATGGGGTTTAATGGGTCGAAGCAACGCCTGGGCTAAGAGGCGCGCCGTAGTGGAGGGCTCCGGATTAATTTTGTGTCGGCCACCTGAGGATCTTTAAAGGGACCCTGCAACACTATTTCCAACTTTTTTCGAAATCTTAAATGCTTGCAGAACGTAGTCACCCAACACACCCAGTACATAGATTAGGGAGTCGCAATGTACGTCAGCCAAAAATTACTGCTCTGTGACCATCAGACAACTTGTAAACTCGCTCAAAAGATTTTTTTTTTCTTCGACGGCTCGAATAACGTCACTGAGGCTATGTAGCGACTGTTGGTCGGTTTTCCTTCAGTTGCAGCAATGAACGCTTTTTGATAGCAACTTAAAAAAAATGGCAGCGTATCTGCTCCTTTCGTTGCAAATGCCGTCAAAAGACGATAGTCTTAGCAGACATTTGCCAAGGAAATGCCCCCTTTTGCTTTCCCGCTCACCTCTCATGCTGTTCCTGTACAGCCGCGCTCATCCCAAGGTAAACACACCAAGGGTTTGCTCAAGGCAATTTGAATTTACCGCGTTCCACTGCTACAGGCCTGGTTCCTCGATGCCAGCGCTGCAGTAGGGCGGTGACGCGCGTGAATCGAGGCGGCCGACTTCAAGGTTTATAGAACCGCGTGGCCGTGCTCCACGTGCGTTCCAAGCAGAACGTAGAACCTAGCTAGTGCAACAACCGATTTAGCCCTGGCCAATCCCCCCTTGTGGGTGCGTGCCGAAATCTTCGAGGACATCATCATCATCATCATCTTTCGTTGCTGCTGTCGCGTGACTTTTCATATGCCGCCTGGAAGTGGCGCGGGCAATAGCAGGCGGTGGTTTTCTGCAGTAGATGTAGAATATCATTCACTATTGAAAAAACAAACACCCATGAATTTTTAATAAAGGAACACTATAAATATTTTCGTGATGTCTTGTTCTTGTTCAACAAAGTTGACAAGTATGAACATATAAACTGGGCTTAGACGTTTACCTTTGGCTGTGAGTATAAACACTATTGCGCAATATCTACTTTGCTTTGGCCGGGAGGCTGACTCGAGTCACAGACAGACAGACAGACCAAAATTTCTGGGTTTAAGTAACCCAAGAAAGACTATTGTCTTTAAAAGCCACAAAAACAGAGCAAACACGGAAGGCGTATTGGTGCGACCCCAGCAAATCACGCAGTTCCGCTCCGTGCTGGCGATAACTATAGCTTTCGCAGCGGTTGCAGACGCGAATGAAAGAGTGAAAGTACTTATAGAAAGTGTTGCAGGGTTCCTGGAAATCTCGACGCACAGGCGTTTTCACTTTTCGCCTTCATCCGAAAAGCGGCCGCCGCGGCCGGGTTCGAACCCGCGTCCTTCGGCTCAGCAGCACAACGCCTTAGCCTCTGAGTCACCGCGGCGGGTAATTATTTTTTTGCCATCATTTTTCATAGCCAGCGCGTGTGTTCCCAGCAATTTTTCGCCTATACCTTGGTTGCTCTGTCCTATAGGATGCAACGCGTACTGCTATCAGTAGTCGTTCTTATGTGCCCCTTGACCGTATTGCTCTATGCTCGTTTCCATGTCACTGTCACCGATAGGTGCGTACTTATCCCCCTTGCGACATTGTTTGCCTCTACCTGTTTCAAGAAGGAAAAACGCCGCAAGTGCAAAGTATGAAACTGTGCAATTTTAGTGCAAAGCATCAAAATGGGTGAAAACTCTATAACTGTGCAATTTTAATGAAGAGCATCAAACTGTGCAATTTTGGTGCGCATTATAAAACTGTGCAATTTGAGTGCAAAGCATAAAATGGGTGAAAACTCTATAACTGTGCAATTTTAGTGAATAGCATTAAACTGTGCAATTTTGGTGCGCATTATAAAACTGTGCAAATTTTGTGCAAAGCATCAAAGCAGTTGATAACTCTATAACTGTGCAATTTTAGTGAATAGCATCAAACTGTGCAATTTTGTTGCGCATTATAAAAGTGTGCAATTTAGTGCAAAGTATCAAAATGGGTGAAAACTCTAACTGCAATTTTAGTGAAGTGCATCAAACTGTGCAATCTTGGTGCAAAGCATCAAAATGGCTGAAAATTCTATAACTGCAATTTTAGTGAAGAGCATCAAACAGCGCAGTTTTAGTGCGCATTATAAAACTGTGGAATTTTAGTGCAAAGCATCAAAACGGTTGAAAACTCTATAACATGTGCTATTTAGTGAAGACCATCTCACTGTGCAATTTTGGTGCGCATTATAAAACTGCATTTTCAATGCAAAGCATCAAAATGGGTGAAAATTCTATAACTGTGCAATTTTAGTGAAGAGCATAACCTGTGCAATTTTGGTGCGCATTATAAAACTGTGCAATTTTAGTGCAAAGCATCAAAATGGGTGAAAATTCTATAACTGTGGCATTTAGTGAAGAGCATCAAACTGTGCAATTTTGGTGCGCATTACTGCGAAGCATCAAAATGGGTGAAAACTCTATGACTGTGCAATTTTAGTGAAGAGCATTAAACTGCGCAATTTGAGTGCAAACCATCAAACTGCATGTTTGGTGCAAAGCGTTAAGTTGTGCATTTTTCTTGCAAATCATCAAACTTTACGATTTTCGAAACTGGAAAATGTGTTTATCGAAATTACTGGTTTGCGGACATTAAAAGCATCGGACTGAATCCAATACAATCGCGATCGCGTGGTAGCAATTGTTTTGAAAAGCGAAAAGAGTCGTTCCTTGTTAATATCGACCCCGCAATTTGGACGAAATTTTCCGCGACTAGTAGTGAATTTCTGCCCAGATAAGAGGGAAACTCACGTCCCGGACTGTGCACGCCCTTTTAAGGGACGAAATGGGTAAACGCATGCATTTTCGTCTTGTTGTCGCGGGAACAACTTAGAAAAACTACTTAACGAAGGAGGCCATAGTGCGCTTTCGAAATTACTTTTGTTGTTCGTATCTCGGATGGGCTTTACCAACCAAACAGAAAAAAAAAGTTTATTAACAGCGAAGATGGTTGGTTGGGCCAGGAAAGCCGAACAGGGAAGAAAATAAAGGAAGAAAACTTGAGTTGGACGATTCTGTTGCTTGACAATGCACCATGTCCTGGGTTGGCGTGGGTTCTGAAAGCCTCGCGTTAAAATTTTCCGACGGCCGACATTACAGCCTTTGGGATGCAGGAACTATTCGGGCTGTAAAGGCACGCCCCAAACTCGAACTTGCACGCCATTGCCTCTCTTCGTGAAAAACAATGAACCAAAAAAAAATTAAAGCCGTTCCCCTCAATGTGGAAGCTGTCGGAAGTGCAGAGCATAATGAGTGATGGCACCGGTATCCGCTCACCGCTACCACACATCACGCTCTTCGCCGCCCTGTCTCACTCCTCTCTTGATGAATATGTAAATCAAATTTCCCGCCATCGCAGTGCTCGCGCGCCCCCTGCCTGAAACTTCGCCAGCGGGAGTTCTGTTCTTTTTGCGCTCGCTTTAATTTCGTATGCTGGAGCTGTTTTGCGTCATTTCGAACGCGTCATTTTTTTCTTGCGTGGCTGGAGCATTTCTGCGTCATTTCGAACGCACAATTTTTTTTTGTGCGGCCGCTTTTTTCGCTTACTATCGTAAAAACCAACCCAACGGGCGTTTCTAAATGAATGAACGCGGGGCTCCTGGTTATACACGCAGATTTTGCCTGAAATGTACCTGCAGTTTTCTCTGAGCTCAACAACGGGGAGATGTATGACAAACGCCAGCGGTTCACGGGGTTCGAATGGTTGACTATTTAAACCGCGTGGTTTTCGAAGCCTCAGCGTGACTACCTGACGACGTCGGCGGTACACCAGGCTCTACTTGGGTCCGTTATCTCGCTGCGCCGCCTGATTCCGGCAGTCGCTTGACATCGACCGTTAGCGAGCTACGACGACAAGGCGAGCCCATAAAGTGCTCTGCACTTAAAAGTGAACTTGAGGCGGTGCCTTAGAAAACTTAGCATGGCATGGAACCCCATGAAACCTGAAACCATCGTGAACTGCTGGCGTCACACAGACGTTCTCGCCAACACCGCTGCTACGGAATAGAAAGATCCGGAGATGTGGTTTCAAATTCAATAGATCACCAGGACACCTCAAAGATCACCGGTGGACAAAATTATTCCGGAGCCCCTCCGGATTAATTTTGCCACACTGGATCTTTAGCCTGCCCGCAAACTGACACACGGGCTTTGCTTTTTGCTTTTCGAAAGCCTCCGTCTGAAAAGCGGCCACCTTGGCCGGGGTCGAACCCTCGTCTTGGGCGCAGCAGCGCAACGCCTTAGCCCCTGAGCTATCGCAGCAGTCCGGTTCAGGGTCCTTGTCCAGCATTGATCTTACGCCGGTGCTGTTGAACGAGGGCAAGCATGACCCTGTGCCCCACATTTGGCAGGTGGCACAGACAGGAATTCTTTCTGTAGCCAGATCATCTGTATTCCGCGCCGTATCGGCGAATCACGCAATAAAGCACGTAAGGGTGACCGTAGTTGAAGAGCCGTAAAGCCTGACCATGTACACTTCGCCGGTAGGTTGGTTGGCGTTGTTAATGTTTGCTTCCATGAATCGACAGGTCCGCCTTTTCTGAGCTGTGGGTGAACCTGACGACAAGCGGTCAACTGGAGGTCCAGTTTCTTATAGCGTCCACAGCCAAGACCAACCGATCGTCCCATAGATCCCTGGACTGAGGAGCCACTCTCACAGGACCTTTCAATAGGTCCTGTGAGAGTGGCATATTAGCATATCGTTACCGTTTTACGTTACCGTTTACCGTGTTTGCGGGAGTGACTGCGCAGCGCGAGAGTTACCGCGAACGGTAACTTACCGGCACAGGCTTCCGCCAGTCGCCAGCGGCTTCCGGTAACGCAAACACGGTAACGATATGCTAAAACTGCCTAATAATACCCCCCACTTCTGTCCACTCCGGTACTTTGTAAAGCTCCTCGGCAGTTCGGTGAAAAGAACCCAGCGTAGGCCTTCTTGGGAATGGACGACGATCTGAAGCTATTCTAGGGAAGCACATCCTGAAGCTTCCCTAGAATATCTATCGGAGGAAAACCGGGCACCGTAGGAAGCAGGTAAGGAGGACCGACCAAAGGTCTGAACCGCTTGCCATGGCTTGGATGTAGCGATACCAGCCGCGGCGGCTCCGTGCTGCTTTCGGTGTTCTTCTGCTGAACTCAACAACGCGGATTCGACCCCGGCCAAGGTGGCTTGCTTTTAAGGCGGAGGCGAAAAGCGAAAACGCCCGTGTGTCAAGTTTTCGGGGCACGTTAAAGGTCACCAGGTAGGCAAAATTAATCCGGAGCCCTCCACTACGGCGCGCCTGTAGCTTGGACGCATTAAACCCCCAAACGATAAAGGGATGTAGCGATCGCGCAGTTTGAACAAGACAGACATTCTGAACATGCGCTTCAAGTAGCTGACGTGTGGCCCTCTGACCAGTACAAACGCTTATTTGCTCATGGTTGAATCAACGATAGCTGTGTTTTTGTCATGGTTATTTCACGATTGATTCGTTACTACAGACTCCTCATATTATGAACAAATTTCTTAGAAACGGGAAGTATTTATATTGACACACGATTAAACAATGAAAGTGGAGCGAAGAAAAGCCCACCGTTTCTTGGGGTCGCACTCACCTTGGCGCCTGGAGCTCCGGAATTTCTTGCCGCGGCATCGTCTACGCGCACATATAATTCAAAGGCCGTTGCAATTTTGTTCGTGCGGGCTCGCGATCAGGCCTTAACTTATGACATACCGTGGCCCGGGACTGCCTTGGAGGCAGCAACAATGGCCTCTTCGATTATCAGTCCCGGATCGTCCGCGGACTGCCCAAGACACGATCCGGCGCTCGTTTTTCCCATGTATTCCTATGGGGCTTCCGGTCCGGGGGCAGTCCTCGGACTGCCCGCGGACCGTCCAGGACTGGTAAATCGAGGAGGCCCAATGATGATACGATTACAACTGGGATGATGGTGATGACAATTGTCCTAGACGCTTGCCTGTTTGGAACCTTTGAATTGGGCTTACTGGAGAGGTGCACAACTTTCGGCCCGCACAGCGCAAGCCTCCGCTTCTTCTGGAGGTTCTACACGGCCCAAGTGGCTTTTTGAATCACATCAAAGAATATCAGCCCACGCACAAACCCGGGGACATCCGCACCCCCCACACCAAATAATGCCGCTACAATCCACTGAGTGGCCATTTTTCCTGTGCGCGTTCCAAGACTAGGGGCCCTATTTTCGACAGCACAAATTCCCAGGGAACAGTGATATTGCCGCGTCTCTTCTTGTTGGCTTAATTTTGGTCATGTGCTACCGGTTGACAAAGCGGTTGTGTATGCTTTCAACATTTTGTCATTTCACATTATCAACAGTTCTAAATTTTGCCTTATTTCCCCTCAATTCTTGGCTGGCAACGAAAAACTAGACGAAATGCAGCAGGCATGACAATGTAGGCCAGTCTTTGCCATTCAACATTGTGCAACCTTAATTTACTGACATTAGTGTTCCAACACCTCAGTGGATGCTAACGATTATTATACCCGTCACACCGGCAGTTTCAATCCAGAGTTAGGCGAAGTGCGATTGACTTTTCGAGTGCGCTCAACGCATTGCCACTTCTACATGGCACGTTTCGATACCAATCGACAAGTTGCACCCACGTCTGCCAGATGACACTAAAAATATACTCTGCGGCCGGCATCTGGTAACTTCGCAGGCATAGTTATACGGAACTATATAAATGTCACTGCATGCTTATTTGGGTCAAGTTGATACAATTTGTGGTGTTGGTTGTAGTTGTCACCTTCTGTTCCATTATTGCAGGGATGAGAGCATCACCGCTCTCGTCCAATCGCGCTTGAGAAACCAGGATCGAGTTCGACTCAATAGCGATTGAAAGTGCCCATGTGACAAGGGTAAAGTTTAATGTACAGTACTGAAACGTATGATTAAGATACGTTGAAATATGAACAACACAGCTCGTGTATATGCAGCAGGCACAAGAGCACCCCTGGTAACAGGTTTGTGCGATGCCTGTAATAAAGATGCAAAATCCAAACTCGTCTCTTTAGCCAGTGTTTATTTCTCTCCAAAAACTGTTACTCTTACAGGAAGCTGAAGATCTGTCAAGCTCCCTCAAACGCTGGTGATAGTAGTTCCAGCCTGGTTTCAAAACCGCACTTTTCACGAGCCGTCGAAACTGGCAGATCACCCAAATGATACCAGCACTCAAAACACGGCGGAAGTTCTAGTTAACGACTACAACGGCTTTCACTTCACACTGCCTCCTAGGAATCCAGATTCTTGTCAACGTCTCGCCTCGACTACTCTGCAGACACAACACACATCAAACGAATGCAACAATGAGAGAAAAAAAAATGATGCATCAGAAGCCAACTTGAATAAAGGTTGTTCCCGTGACAACAAAGTCTTAGAGTCAGCAGCAATTAAATGCAAAGATGAGCCTAACATAAATAAAAAAAACAGGAATGCACAGTACACACAAAAATACACCTAGCCTTTTCTCTTTTCAGATATCACAAAAGGACGACAGAACCTCTGCCCTCTCATACTTTTTTGGTGAGTTGTCTAAGAACAAGCAGCAGAGAATACGTAGCGGGTACAAGGGGTGACCCAAGACAGGAGAGAAAAGGAACCCAGACATGGCGGGTGCAACGAACATAGCGACACCGGTGTCGTTTATAAACAGTTGTGAATGGCTCCAGTGCTTGACACTGGCCAGTTTTCATCAGGGTGCCAGATGATTTACAACACAGAATGAGAAGAGCCCTAGCAAGTTTCTCGGCGTCTAGACAGAGTAGTAGCTGGTCTGCTGCTGGCTGCCGTAGCCGTTCATCTGGTTGGTGTCGCGAGAGCCCAGGGAGACACTGTTGGCGCCGCTGGCGTAGTGGCCGCCACCGCCGCCGGAATTCCTCCACGAGCTGCCGCCGCCTCCGCCTCCAGAGCGCCACCGGCCTGCGAAGGTGGCGCGTGAGGGTACCCTAAGGTTAACCCATGATCCTCCTGCCCGTGCCCCATCGGCCTACCCCCAGGGTACCCAATGGTTAGCACAGTTCAGCACCAATACAGTTTCATTCCACAAATAATGCAACCAACGCTCGAGACCACCCAGCTATACAAGCTGGGCTGTCCGTTGAAATGTGTGATAATAAAACTGCTCGGACAAATGCCGTTTATCAGTGCAGAAGGCTGCATGCCAAGCCCATTAAATTTCTAAGCAAGTTATCAATGCATAGGAAATTACTGACAACCTTCACCATAATCCTGCTAGGCCTAGCTAGCCATGTCGCACGATGGCAAGCAACACATTGTAATATTCCCAATGAACTTTCACTTTCCTTCATGCCTCCAAGTACTCCGAAAGCTAGTTATCCCCAGCACAAGGCGACACAGCACGATTTGCTCGTGTTTCAGGGCCCCTTTAAAGTGCTACAGCGCAAGATGAGAGGCGTAACACTCACTGCCACAGCCGTAATATTTTGCTCCAGTACTTTGTGACCCCCTATTGTAAGTACTGGATGCGTTCACCACGTTCAGGAAGCATTTGAGGTTTAGAAGAAGATTTAAAAGGTGTTGCAGGTCCCCTTTAAGGTGCCACAGCGCAAGAGGAGAAACAAAAAAACTCACTGCCACGGCCACCGCCCCATCCTCCGGCACGGGGGTTGTTGGCGATCTCGTAGAGCTTGGGGTTCACCACCTGGTTGGCCTCCTGGAGCACGGAGATGAGCTCCTTGGCCTGCCGGCTGTTGTTGGGAGTGAAGAAGGTGTAGGCCGTGCCTGTCTTGTTGGACCGCGCCGTCCGACCGATTCGGTGGATGTAGTCCTCCGAGCAGTTGGGGTAGTCAAAGTTGATCACAAACCGCACATCGTCCACATCTGTTCCAAGCCGCGCAGAGAAACAGAAGGGGGAACCAATGAAACTCGTTCCACGAGACGGCCAAAGCTAAAGCTGAGATTTCAAGTGTTCCTGGCAATGACTTGACAAAGTGATTTAATCCTAATGTGTGCAATGACAATTAGTTATGTAGGAAATTTAAGCCCTTCAGGCGAGATACAAGCCATTGATTCACTTGAGACTAAGATGTTTTCACAACAGCAAAGCCATGAAAATGAGCATAGTCAGGCTAGAAATGTTAGGCCTTATGGTGTGGCGGGAAGTTCAAACACACTAAGCCCTACAAGCTCCCTTTCTGCACTGCCATCTTGGGTCACACTGGCTATTTTTCTGCAACTACAGACTATCCACCTGCTCTCAAAGAAGCAAAAGCCAGAAAAGCAAGATGGTTTACATGCATCTGGTGTACCCCTCGCATTGCTACCATTACACAAAAACGACCCAATTGTTTACATTGCTCCTGAGGATTGTTGCATGCTTCCCGACATGCTGACAGGCAAGATCCCGACTAAACACTGTCCCTTAGCCAAATAAACCCCAACGTGACAAAAAAAAAAAAAAAAAGCGTGGCAAAGCCACCTACAAGCTTACATCATCTAGCGCCCCAATTTTCTTGCCTCGCATTTTCTGAACGAAATCCCACCATGATTGTGCCACACTAAGCTTGTACCTGATACGAGAAAAAAAAGGGAAAAAAGCTGCATGCCCCATCACAGCCGGAGCCCAAACAGAACCCTCCCCCAAGTACATACAGCAAAGCTATGTAGCGTGCGGAAGGCAAATATACAGAATGCGGGAGTATGTAATGACGAAAAAGCTAGGAGAATTTACCTGCGGCTGCCTTGCGATAGACAGAGGGCCGTGCCGTGGCCTTCAAGAGTCGCCGGCCAGGGGGGTGGGCGGCGTGCACGGAAGTCAGGACGCCACAGACCAGGGCGCCCTACTCCCGCGGCCACCGTCGACGGCCTCTTTGCTTTTAAGCGTTTTTTCCCCCTCCCGCTCCCAGCCGAGGCCGACCCCTGGTGCCGCACCACTCACTCTGCCACGGCGCCCCAGAGGACGCTGCACTAGGCCTAACGACCCGCACGGCTACGCTAAGCCTAAATACCAAAAAACCGCCCGTAATCTTAGAAAATCGCGCTCATCACAAAATCGCTGCCTGAACGCGCTGAAATGTTCCCGCTTGAGGTTTCGGACTAAGTTCTTCTTCGAACTTGGTGTAAATGGCACATGCCAACGGTTCAAGCCCTTGTTGCACTGTGGAGTATTCCAGGCACCTTAAAGCTACCAGGAAGCCACGCTAAGCCTAATGACCTGCCTGGCTACGCTAGGCCTAGCTAGTGAACCAGCCCTCCCCTTCTCAATACACTAAAATGACGCTGATAGCCTACTTTCCTCGCAACACTAGTGGCCACTAACCTCCACTGCTCTGTCTCCCCTCTCCTTCAGCTAAAGTCGCAACTCCTAAGCCTCCCACCTGACTCGCCACCACTACAGCCCCGCCCCGCCACCCAGTATGACACGGCTGACGTGCCCGCGCCAGTTCCAGGAGAAACCGGCCGCCTAGCGAGATCCTCAACGGTCTCGGAAGGGCTGCGAGAATGCATTTGCGCCCGCCGGGCCTTTCGGTGAAGAAACCGGTCCCCGAGCATTTTTGTTTTGCCTCAGGGTGGCCCGCCCAGTGCAAAACGAGGCACTGCGTATGGACAACCGGGAGCCCACACACGTGCCTCTGAAAAAGAGGAAAAACCAAGACACAGCCAAGGTCAGCGTCTGGCCTCCGTCCCCCAAGCAGTACCCCTCCCACGACCCCAAGCTTTATGTTTGCACTCTCGCACGAGACAGTATCAGCCCAATGTTGTACATAAGTTAGCTCATTACGTGTTGCTATCTAAACCATTTGTGAGGAAACTTAAACAATCCCTCAATCCACAGTACTTTAGGAGCCGACCATATCGTAGCAAACTCCCCACAGGTGTCATACAAGTTCCGTCCCACAAGTAGCAACAGATGTTTGAAAAGGTTATTGAAGACCCCGATATGAGAAAGCATCTTCTAAAGCAAAAGCCGGTCAACGCACTTAAAATTAGCCACAAACTGAGCTAGTTGGTACTGGTTCATAGGGGGAAACTGCACTCGCGCTGTCCATGTTCTCTTCCGAGCTGTGTGTTTGCAGTTTTTCACGAAGAGGTGACAGCAGCTGCATTACAGCAAGACTCCTCAAGGGACAATTTTAGCACACGTACCCACACGGCCGCTTTCCCACTAATCTACAAGGGCGTTTTGATTTGCAGAATAAGTGGCACGAGGACGCACGAAATGCTGGCAGCAATTAATCTGTGGCAACACATTAGCGATCACTAACAGGCTACCAATGACGAACCTTTAAACACTAATCTTATTCGCAACAGTGTAATAAGCAAGGCAGAAGTGAAGTGAACATAGCTAGTCTGAACCAGTTAGCATTTCTTCTGCAAGCAAGAGAACGTGCCCGCCACCATTCCCAGGACCCCACCGCACGGAAGATAGCACACTCACCGAGACCGCGGGCAGCGACATCAGTAGCCACCAAGATGGGTGACCGCCCAGACCGGAACTCTGCATTGCACGAGGAGAAAGAGAGAGATCAGCCTCCAGAACAGACACTCGCACCACTGCACAGAGTACGACCAGTGCAACCAACAACTCACCGTTGAGCACCCAGTCACGCTCCTGCTGAGTCTTGTCGCCGTGAATACAGATTGCAGGCCAGCTAGACAAGAAGACATTCCGCACCATCAGCACAACAGAAAAAGCATGCTATCCATACAGATGAACATCGTCCATTTAAATTTCATCAGTTTAGGGAGCTAAGCCCTCTACGGTCGAAGGGAATACCCACCCGTAACGCCGCATCTTCCGGGTGAGATCGTCAACTTTCCGCTTCGTTTCGGCAAACACAATGGTCTGGGAAGGCAATAAAAGAAGATCAGGCACCGTTTGCAATGCTATCTTATAACCTCCGAAATCAATAAGGGAGAGATAGCCAATGTACCCACCTTGTTTTCTTTTTCATTGAGTATCTCTTGATGGAGCTTCATAAGCCTGGCGAGGGGAGACAGGTGCAAAGAATTTTACAAACGGCTCTCTCAGGCACACGTTTCTCCGCGAACAACAACAAAAAAAGCTGTCACTGCACGTTCGAGGCACGGAGACGCAGCTGTGTACCAGGACCCCTTACGACTGAAGGCTGACGACGATTGCCCCAGTGAGCGAGAAGCCTTGGCTGTGCTGTAACGAGGCTTTGACAGACTGCCGCAAGGTGGGACGCGACAGACCAACTAGACCTCGTAGCGACTATCTGCCCTATAAGACATCTACAATTCTAGTTGCCCTTCAACGACAGAAGAAATAACAAGGACACGAGCCTCTATCTGCCTCATTCTGAGGTGGTCGAAATCTGTCAACACCCAAATCGGCAGCAAGAGCTTTGACCAAACTCCAAAACACCAGATTTGTAACAGGCATGCCAGCCCAACAGCTTGTTCAATGTTTGATGCGTGTACAGATAACGTCATGCCAAAAATTTAGACTTGTGCCATTATATAATATATTACAGATACATAAAGCACTGCAACTTTACAGATGGTGCAGGGAATAACGAGATAAAGAAAACTCAACATGGTAGTGGCCTCAGTGTCCTGCTAACGTTTCGGCAAGAAGATTCGCCCTTGTCAGGGCAGTGAAGGCAAGTCTTGCCGAAACACTGGCAATGCACTGAGGCCGGTACCGTGTCTAAAGACGTATTTGTCATGTATGTATGTATATATCTTCACGGCCAAAAAGGAAAGGTGAGAGCAGTGTGCACTCACTTGTCCTCTTTCTCGGTCTCTTGGCAGACGTCGATGATCTGCAGGATGCGGTGGTTGGCGCACAGCTGCAGGGCCCCAATGTTGATCTGGACATAGTCCTTGAGGAAGTCTTCCGCAAGGGAGCGCACCTCCTTCGGCCACGTGGCGCTCCACATGAGCGTCTGGCAGTCCGGCCGGATCTGCTCCACAATCTTGCGGATCTGGGGCTCAAAGCCCATGTCCAGCATGCGGTCCGCCTCGTCCAACACCAGGTACGTGCAGCGGCGAAGGTTCACCTTGCCAGCCTCCAGGAAGTCGATCAGACGACCGGGAGTGGCAATGCAGATCTCAGACCCTGCACAAAAGACCGCACGAAGTTCAACGGACTGCTTCAGAACAGAACTGCAGGCAGGGTCAAAGACAACAATCTTCCGCATCATTATCTTCTCTAGAAACCGAACATTTGGTGTGGATTGGCATACTAAGTGCATGTCATACATCATTCACTGCATGTAACAAATGTGGTGAGACTCCATCTCAACTACACCTTCTGCAAACCGATCTAACAAGTGAAATTACAGTAACATCTGACATGTATGTAAATGGCTACAAACTATGAAACTAAAGCTTACGGAAAATACCTTCCACCGAGCACAATTCCTAAATTAAAACCGCACAACAGCAAACTAAGCAGTAGGGACAAAAAAACAGCGGGCTCACCTCTCTCAATGTCCCTCAGCTGGGGTCCCTTGGGAGCGCCGCCAAAGACGCACACGCTGCGCACTCGGGAGAACTTTCCAAATTCGGCAGCCACCTGCTGGATCTGCTGGGCCAGCTCACGAGTCGGGGCCAGCACCAGGGCCTGTAACCGTGAAACAAGACACGCACTGTGAAATGGGGGAGGAAAAAAAAGAACCCCACATTCCGAGGGCGAATTCGCTCAGCTGTCGGTGCCCATTACACATGCCAGCGCTGACTCAGCTGTCAGACATTGGTGCTTGGGCACGCTTCCCTCTAGAGGGGCACGCAGAGGACTCCCAGAACAGCGACCGTTCCAAGCTGCCCCGGAAGTACGCCCCTCACAAATCGCCTTTCTAAGTGATTGATTGCGGGGTTTAACGCGCCGACGCAACGCAGGCGATGAGGCACGCCGTAGTGGAGGGCTCTGGATTAATTTTGACCACCTGGCGGATCTTCAACGTGCGCCAACAAATCGCCTTCCTAAGGCTACTACTGACTGCCTCAAAAGACGTGCACCCCACCACCGTGCATTCCTTGCTCCAGACAAGCCATGAAACTCTTTGTTCCCTTGCATAAAGCCGACTGCCTAGGCCATGGTGCAGCAACCCACACGTCCTAATCCTTTTGTACATCAATAGGCTGAAACTATGCGGGCACGCCCGCAATCACCTCTTCAAACGGCTCCCGAGTTCAGCCCCCACGCTGCCGCTTCATTCCCACCCCCAGGCAAGGAAGAGGAGGGAGAAGCGACTCACGATGGGCCCGTCCCCACGCTGCAGGTACGGCTGGTGGTTGATGTGCACGATGGCAGGCAGGATGTAGCCGAGCGTCTTGCCCGAGCCCGTCTGGGCGATGCCCACGAAGTCCTTGCCGCTGAGGGCGATGGGCCAGCCCTGGGCCTGGATGCAGGTGGGCGTGGTGTAGCCCTGCGCCTGGATGCCCTTCATGATGTAGTCGGGGAAGTTGCCCTCCTCGAAGCGCAGGATCGGCTTGGGCATGTCGCGCCCCTTGACCGTGATCTCGTTGGCCTGCCGGTAGGCATCCACCTCCGAGGGCGGCCGGTTGGCCGTGTTCGGGTGCTCCTGGTAGAAGTTCTTCTGGAAGGGCTGCAGCTGCATGCGGTCCCAGTCCGGCTTGCGCAGGTTGCCCCCCGGCTGGCTGTTGCGGTAGCTGCCCGACCCACGGCTGCCCCCGCCACCCCAGCTGCTGCCACCATAGTCGCTGCACCACGAGGAGGAGGGGAAGAAGGCACCCGTTAGGCAATGGTCTACAAGCCCAGCACCTCGCGTACCAGTTCCATCTACATGTTCGCTTAAAACACTCCCTATTCTTTTTAGCAGTGCTGTTAGCCTAGGCGCAAAACTGCCTGCTTCAGAGCTAAAGGCCAAAGTTTGAGCCCCAGCAGTGTTAACTCCTGGCTTAATTCAACGAATCCCTTCAATAAATAAGGGTGCTCTGGTAACTTACAAGTCAAGTCAGTATCAACATGGTTAAAGAACGCCCAGCATCGCATCACAAGTGCCAGGGTTGCACAGATCGGTAAAATGCACACACAATTCCCTGCGCCGTGTCATTTACACAAAGCCTCTTGCACCTGCAAGGACACTACCACTTGCGGCTCTCCCCAGACTTTAAATGAACCCTGGTGGCCCACGCTTGGATTAAGATTGTAGTGTTCATTCAGGGCCGTAGCCAGAATTTTTTTTCGGGGGTAGTAGTTTTGCCGAAAGCAACAGTAAGTATTGCTTATCCGCTGCCTGGAAAAGATTTCGGGAGGGTTCTAACCCCCAAACCCCCCCTCTGGCTACGGCCCTGGGTTCATTTATTTATTGATTTGGTTGATCGTAGGGTTTAACGCACCGACGCAACACAGGCATGAGGCACGCCATAGTGGGGGGCTCCGGATTAATTTTGACCACCTGGGAAGCTTTAACGTGCACCAAAATCTCGTACACACGGACGTTGTTTGCTTTTCGCCTCACGCTTGGATCAAGGAAAAAAGGAATGCCAGTATAAACAAATTTTTGGCAAGCAAACACTTGCTAGTGCATTAATCACGGCATTATGGTTAAGAACAAGTGAATTCCCAATTAAATAATGTTAACCTGCCAGTCTTGTATAAATAAATACAAAACATTGAGTACTGAAATTGAATGTTGGGGTCATTCGGCACCTGAACTAAGCATTACATACACACAACCCTACCTGAAGAATTTTAGCCCGCTGCAATTTTAAAAAAAGTATGAAAAATACATAGACAAATTTTTAACACACAATCTTCCCTTAAGTTTAAAATCGTGTTGCTGCATTCAACGTGACAGCAGCTACCTCCCTACAGGTGCCTTTCCGAAAACAGCATGCGTAGAGCTCACGTTACCCACACACACAAAAAAGCTGTCCATGGATTTATTTCGTGATCACAATCAGTGGCACCATACACGTGGCTATTTACCAATCAAATACCTTTTATCTAGGTTAGACCAGCCCTATTTTCTTCCAGGAGCGGCAGCTCTCTTGGCATAAAATCGAAACACTTAACACTGCTGGCTACTGTGTCACAAGTACACTGACTTATTGCTTTAGGTTAAATGTTTTCACATGGTATCGCTTTATAACTGTGTGCATAAAAAAACTGATCATTGTGGCTATGCAGCCAACATAACAGTTTCCACTGTTTCCAGCTAAAGCATCAGCTGTTCAAAGTGATGTTCTTGCATTTGGCAAAGAGAAGATCAACCCATGTTAATTCTCAATCCCCTTAACACTGCAGGACTGCAACATAAATTCTGAGCTAAATACTTTTGGATACTTTGTGAACATTAAGGCCTTCAAATGAGCTTCAAGAGAGCAATGTATGCATGTTATCACAAACACGTGAACTACTATATGGCAGGCTCCATTTAGGCCCTATTTGTGAGCATTTCACAGAGACCAAAATACTTTGACATCCCAGAAACATTCAAAGCCACCACCCCAAAATCACAGAAAAGTAGTTTTATAAAGAAGTTTGCCACGTAAGAATTAAATTGGTAAAATGATTTATAGGTTTGTATGAAAGTAACATATCAAACATAGCAACCATTCTGGTGACCAGCAGTAAGTCTTAGGGTGCACTTCCATCGTTGAAAAGGGAATCGACATATGCAGCGCCAGCACACAGGTAATTCATTACTGCAGCCAATATTAGTACAGATAAGTCTCATTCCCACACCCGCAACAAATTTTTTAGACGGGGTTCGCACTACCTCAGGTCTACTTGCCAGTACAAAATAGCTCAAAACAGGGATCTCGCATATAGAAATTCCACGTTAAAAACAAAATACTGCGCTGCTCTTTTTACAAGCGCAGCAGACAAAAAAAGATCATTCCAAGAGTTTCCTTGTAAAAACATGGCAAGAACGTCGCTTAGGCTTGGAGAGCCAACCGCGGAGGATTTCACTCAAGTACCAAATACTCCTCACGTGCGGTGCATTTCTGACATGTCCCCAGCGCTGCTACGGGAGACAATGGTGCAAGTCGCCCTCAAATGAACCCTTTCATACCGCGCCGCACGGTTTCTGCGGCCCCAAGGGCCGCCTCCGCGACCCCGGAACGAATCAGCGCGTGTAAGAGCGGGCGAAACGCATGACGAGCCGTTCTACAGGCGCTAGCGTTGAGCTACGCGCCAGCCGCCATACGGCACCAAAATGAAAAAGCCAGCCGGGAAACGAAGCGCAACAAGACAAAGCTAGCCCTCGCCTGCACGCCGGCGTAGGTCACGACTCGAACACGTGAACAGCCAGCCATTCAAAGAAGCTTCCCCCTTTCGCCACCAGGGTTTTTTTTTTTTTTTGAGTCATGCGTCAGCGAAAAGCGCTTAGAAAAGAAAAAAATGTGGCAGCCGGCGTTACATGACGGCAGGTTGATTGCGTCCCAAGTAGTTACGTCACAAAAATTGTGCGCGAATAAGATTTTACTGATGACTTCACACGCTGCAATGCGAAACGCCACATCGGGTTGAGATGGGGCGAGAAAAAAAAAAAACCCTCCTACGCGAGTGAAGACACGTCTTTCGCTATGTGACGAAACAAAATGCAACAAACAACGCAGTTGGAAACCACCTGAGATTAAACGCGAACGGACTTGCCTGGACAAGAAACCATGCCGCGGCCATGGCAACCGGGTTTTTTCCTGCGCGATCGATACGCCGGCAACTCCGTTCTAAAAGCGGACGAAACGCCGGCCGGCATTTGCTCAACTCGAGACAAAAAGTATACTTCGTCGCGCGCATACTCAGCGATTAGTCGCCGGCAATCGTTGAGTTGAAAGGAAAGAAATGTTCGCACACAAAGCGACCGAGGTGAACCCAGCTAGGCCACGTTGCGACTTTCCGCTAGGCTTAGCCGCATCCGGTACTCAAAAATACCGAAAAAAGAAATAATCTTCGTAAAACAATAGGATTACCTTCACTAGCTACCTACACACGTAACAATGCAACTAAAATAAACTACCGTGAAACCCTCTGGCCGCGTAAATCACCTTTTGCGACTCAACTTTAACAAGGCCTAGACCGGACATGGAAGCGAGAATGAATGAACCGGGATTCACGGTCACAGAGAAAAGACGATTTCCGCTGATAATTCGGCGCGTCGAATTAAAAATTGTAGTAAGATGATGAGTACTCACCCTCTTCCGCCACGTCCACTCATTTTTGGGTTGCTTGAGCTTGGTTTACTTGACTTATTTCCAGTTTCAATCAGACCAAATGCGGCTCACTGCTAGAACGACGGCTCGTGGTGTGCGGAGAGACACCTTGATGACGCGTAATGTAGTTCCCAGACTTCCCCGTGACGACAGCACAAAGGCACCCTAGAGATAGCGTAATTAAATATCTGTAATCGCTTTACAAGAGTAATTATTACTATTATAACACCTGCTTTACGGATTAATTGTTATTGTTGTAATAGTTGAGCGATCTTCCTTTTTTTTTGCCAACTGTCTGGCGGCTTATTTTACGGCGCGTAGTAGTGCGGCAGCGGTGCGGCTCCGCCGCTCGTGTATGCAGAATAAAAAATAAAGAAATCGTAGCAGGCGGCCGTGCATAGGAGTGGTTGGCGTGTCGCTTTAATCTTTATCGGGGTATTTCTCGCAGGTGTATTGCGTCACGTCGGGTAAGATTCCATGTACGGGTAGCGCTGACGGAGAGTGACGACTCCGCCATTGTGCAACAAGCGCTAGAATGGCTGACACATGCCGTTTGCACAAGATGTGCGGAAAGAAATTTAGTCGGAAATCTCAAGCGAAAATATTTCTCCAAAAAGGACGTTTCTTTTTCTCTACAGGCGTCGCTTCAGGCAGCGATTATTCTCGCTATTGTGGTAGGTCTGCAAGCAAGAAAAAAAAAAAAAGCTTAGATTGCGGAAAAACGGAGATTACTCGCACAAAAAATAAACGCTGCTGGTCGTAATTGCCCTCCATACGTATTTAATTTGTTTTGCGGGCGTATTGCCGAACTGAACGGTTGATTCAATCTAAAGTCCCTCGATCGGCGTTTAGCTGATGAAGGGACTTTAATTCAATCTAAATCTGTCGCACTACGTCGCAGAGAAAAGACCACAGAAGCGGATAATCGGTACGGTACCCGGTACCGAATTGGTGATGCCACGCGCGCCGTACCGTCACCGCAATTCTCAGCTCTTGTAGAATTGTACTCTTTTTCAATACGATAAATACTCCGCAATGAACGTCCGCAAAGAAGTTTTAATCTGCGTTGTTTAGCGACAGATCAAAAACAAGCCTTCGCGTACGGGAGAACGTCTTTGCCGGAATTAACTTTTGCACCGCACGGATAGACGTAAAAATACAAAACGCGAGCGTAGACAAAAACGTTTTTTCTTCAGATTGAAAAAAAAAAAAAAAGCCAGTGTACCAAGGCTCTTTGTTTCTCCAAACTGATTTAAGGACGTTCATTCCTTGTGTTGTTGCGCATGGCAGACTTTCTACACCCTACAAAAAGCGTCAACTTTACTAGCTCATCTATTCCTTGTTCTGCATTCCATTCTCTCATTCCAAACGAATTGGTTCAGCATCCTTTTGTCCTTGAGGGAAGGGAACCAAAACCTAGCCGCTTTCAGACTAAATTTTTGACACAACAAAGCATCAACTGATCGTGGAATGCTCTGAACACAACAGCATCAGGCTCACCTACAAAATCATGCCTTTTACTAGTGAAGCAACCGCAATAACACAACTGTGAACCAGCATGTGTACCAAACGCGGTAAAAGTTTCGTTTTTAGAGGATATAGTACCAGTAGCGAAGCTCGTAACACTGCAATTAAGTGCTGCAACAGGTTTGTGTGCACTGGTACCAACACTGCAGATATGGTGGCTACAGCTCGTTTTGTTTGTACCGACACTACACAGGCGATGAGGTGCACTGCAGTGGAGGGCTCCGGATTAATTTTGACCACCTTGAGATCTTTAACGTGCTCCGAAATCTCGAACACACGGGCGTTTTCGCTTTTTGCATTCATCACAAAAGCAGCCGCCGCCGGCCGGAAACCACACCCACGTCCTTTACGATGGCCACAGCAATCCTGAAATAATTTCCACACCACATTACACAAACCTTTTGTTAAGATGCAGTTACTTCAGCTGAAACTGCATGCTGAAAAAAAGCGAAACAAAAGCAGTAACAACATGGAGCGATTTGTGCGAGCGACGTGACAAGCGATGCGACGGGGATCCACATGGGAATGATCACACGAGAGACTGCGTAACGCGATCTACACAGCGCCCAATATGATTATCGAAGTACATACAGCTGCAAGGTTTTTTTTTTGTGTGTGCATTTGTCACAAAAAACTGGAAATAAACTCATTTCAGTAAGCAGTGGGTCATACTTTGCTAGGATGCACTGGAACACTGCTGGCTCCTTCGACACGTTCTCTAAAAGTAGTTCGGCTCTAGTCGCGTCGCTCCCCAAATCGCTTGCAAAATCGCTCCACGTGGTCAGCGCTAAAGAAAGCCAGCCAGCCAGGAAGCACCCGCTGAAGAGTTGCGACACAAGTTTTTATTTCTCCACAACTCTTTCTAAACGTGACAAAATATGAGCCTCAGTTCGTCCACGGAGAGCGGGCCAGTGTATTTCCCTCGGTAGAGAAGCAACAACTTGGTGGCGCAGCTTTGGTACACAATCGCTTATATACAAGGTATGTACAAGAACTCCCACCACGTCGCCCCTTCTCGCACGCTTGCGTGTAGTAGACGGTGGCCGCCACTTGGGGGACAAAACTCTCCACCGGTTTTGTGTCCCCTCAAAACTCGAGGCATCATCAAGTTACGACAGATTACGACGTTACACACGCACACTTACAATCTGTGCACCTAACGGGAGAAGAAAAAAAAAAAAACACCTACACTTCGAGAAAAGGGGAGGGAAAAAAAATGGTTCCACACAATGGCTGTCCGTAACTCCGAAAGAAAAAAAATATAAACGACTACCGAGACTCAGAGCAACGCCACCCTTTCGAAAAGTGCAGTGAATACATCTTTTAAAAGGAGAAAATTGAGTGACTGCCGCTCTGCCCAACACGAACTAACCAAAACGGTGAAGACTGTATAGGGGGGGCTTGTGTCTACACGACCAGATTATACTTTCACGCACAACACAGAACTTTGTATTTTTTTTTCCCCAACGCGGCCTTTGCCCGCGGTTTCGTGGAGAACGCGCCAGTGTCGACTTTGCTCAGAAATGGCGTGCTTCCCCGAAAATGATCGCCGAGCGGGAGACCAGCCGTCGTGTTTTTTTTTTCTCTTGCTTCGACATCGAGACTAACAATGGACAGAGGGGCTATGCGCTTACATGAAGGTTTTGCCGGCGGCGCAAAAGTCGCAGGCAGAAATGCTCTCATCAGACGACACAACGTGAACGACAAAATGAAGGCTAATAATATTATTCATAAAGCTTTGTAGATGTTCCACGCACCGCAGAAAAAAAAAAAAAAAAGCAAAAGGCAACGCGATGCATAAACACAGTACACCGGTCTGTAGGAAATGCAAAATAAAGGGGGGAGGAAAAAAAATAGATGTCTCGCTGGTAAAGGAAGTTCCACTCCACAACCACAAACGAAAAACAATGAGAAAAAAAAACACGTCAAGACGAGCCAAGTCAAGACAAGACCGAAAAAGGTCAGGGCGAAAGAAACACTGCGCGCGCAATGTGTTCGACTTCCACCAGGGGGCGCCGTATGTTGCTTCCAACCTCCTAGAACCATCTTTTGCGCTGTCGGAGCCGTGCTCAGGTGATGAAGGCTCCTTTTTTTCACATGACGTAGCAATGACTTGATCTGTCTTTGGCGACGGAAGCGTGCGGTGTAGGCGAAGAACACAATGGCGATGTAGCGGCGAGGCACATTTTCCTAGCCGTGCCTAAAGAGAGCGACTCTCCTCTCTCTCTCTCTCTCTCATATCCCGATGAACACAAAATCGCGTCCCACACAAACAAGCTCTTAAAACTTTTCCCCTGATGATAATTGCTCATTCTGTACAAGAAGACCAGTCCCTACTGGAGAAGGCGCCACTCTCTGCGGCGGCGCGGCGTTTGTGTGGTCTCTTCCACACAGAACTGCGACTATAAAAGAAAAGCATCCGTTTCACAGCGCGAGTCGTGCTTCTTCTGGACTGATGAATACCGGGTGTCCAAGTCAGGTGCGTAAAGAACATCGTCGGCCACCAACCGGGCTTCGTGGTGGGCCATTGCAGAAGTCCAGTCTTCGGAACGGCTTGAGCTAAAAACAAAACGTCACGCGAGCGTTGCCACCAATCAATCTAGCAGCCTGAACAGGGTCAGAGATTCCTGTACTTCGAGGCAGCTGTAAACGGGTAGACCTCTCCGACGCGAACACTACACCTGGAATGACAAGGTCCCTGATGCCTTGCAGCGGAGAAATGCTACGTCTGTGTGCTCGCACTAAAGAAAACGATTTCCTGCCCGGCTCTCGAGAGGACAGTAGTACAAGAGCTCCTAGATTGGTGATAAAAATGCCTAGAGACACGCGCACGCAATGTACCCGTTGGAGCAAGACGCGGAGAATTTTTTTGAAACTCCACACTTGCAAAATACAAATCTTCCTAGATTCGCGGAAGATGCCGCACACCAGCTCTTAGCCGATGCCACCGTACTTTGGTGGCGAGAGTTAGGGGCAAGTCTCGACCCACAACTTGCCTGAAAGCCCTTGCTAGTGGAACAGACAATTCGACCTGCACTTGGACGCTGCAGTTTCCTTCGACTCTCGTCTGCCTCCACGTTGGCCCACAAGACTACGATGATGATTGCATTATCTACAGACCTGTGTGATCCCGCAAGGTGACAATCCCAGCCTTGCAGAGAGGAGACTCGGAACGACAGTCTCCGCGACTGCCGTTTGGTTCAGGCCCTTGAGAGAGAGGGAAGTTTAAAACCTTGAAAAATTCTACGGAGCCTAGATTTCCGATATCACAGACACATCTGGAATTTAAAGTCCAGAGACGAAAAACCTCCCCCGCAAAAAACGAAATTCGGTTCTAGAGCCACGCTTGGCTCAAAAGAGCTGCAACGACGCCACTTTCTTTTTAAAGGACTGCCGCTCAATGCGAAAGTTCGGCGGTCAAAAATCCATAGTCTGGCGAGCCGGCTTAATCCACACTTGAAGCAGCTGCAGCTTCTTGCGATACCTGCCTGAACACGTCCCGGCGACACCCACAAAGCGGCTACAAATCCGCAGCCAAAGTCGCAGATGCTAGGCCTAACATGCTAGGCCTAACTGCACATGCTAGGCCTAACCGCCGTGGCACCTCTGCAGCATGTCTAACTTTTTCGAGCAAATACGAGGGTGCGAACATATTAATGCGGGCGACACATACCCAGTGGCTCGTTCTAGAACACCTAGCCACCAGCCGCCATTCAGCAAGTGAAATGCACAAAACAACTAGAGCCACGGCACACGCTCTGCTTCCTCAGAGAAACTGTTCCGAGAAATAACCTCTCATTTTCCCGGAAATACTGACACAAAAACCGGTATCACACAACTTGCACTTGGGTCGCACAGAGAGCGCTCTATCGTTGCAAGACAACCCTGTCTTGTTGACGAATCTGAGTAGTTGTGTGTGAAGTCAACCTAGCCCTCTTCAAACCCATGTAAAGTGGAAGAAAAAAAATAAGCCTACGTTCAAACGCACGCCAAGGCTCACCCCACCAACGCACGGCAAGGCGCATCTCTAGGACAGTTCTGCGTTTGTCCTTCGACAGACGTCTAGTGGAAATGACACACAAGCCCGAAGTGCGCCAACTGCCGCCTCCGAAGCAGACGGCCGGGTTGGCGGACGTGCGCATGGGACGGAGCTCCGTGAAAAAAAGCGCGGCACTGCTTCCGTTACTTTGTACATTGTCAAGTTCAGCGTCACACCTCAATACTGTACCCCCCCCCGAAGTCCATCGGTTTTCCACTAACCACCCCTTTCGAAGGCAGTGGAGGCCTGGCGAAAATTCCCCAAGCAGCCAACGCGACACACACTACGAAAAAGTAAGCGAAAAGCTCGGAAAAACACGAACAGAGAGGTCATCTTGAAAACGGACAAAGGATAAAGTTTGCTAGGAATTAAGGAAGGAGAGGAACAGAAAATTGAAGCAGCTGTAGACAGCACCTAGCGACATTCACAAAGAAAAACTGCAGCCTCAACACCCGTCGTTCGACAACCGCCCATAATTAAATTTGAACCAATCATGTAATCAGGAGCAATACCTTTCACTACAACTATAAAAAAAAATGCTGTTATGTTAAGACCACTGAAAGTGCAGGCACCGGTTCTTCCACCATAGACAGCACCCACTTGCATCAAGCTGTTACGCGCGGGTACCTAACTTAAAATTTAGGTTGTAGAACATGCTCGTCTCTTCGAGTCCATGCTCTGAAACGTGCCGTTGTAACGAGCACGCGCAAAATTTCGACATCAAAGCAGCAGTCGACGAGCCTCCCCACTGGAAACATCGGACGACACAACAACGTAGGAGCAGACAGCAACGAAAACGATCGCCCACGAGAGCCGGCCCGAAGGTACGTTTGAAAGCGAACCGCGGGCCCTCCACTTCTCGTTCCTCTTGCCTCCGAAACCAGCTTCGTGTTCAACGATCGCCGGAGAACGAGGCGACAAGCCTCGCCTAAAACGTCCGTTTCACTCGCTCCTCAAGACGTTACGCTCGCACGCTCTTTCTCAAGCTTCCCTGCCGCTGTCGCAAACGTGGCTGTTCGGTCGCCAGTTTCCCAGAACACGTCGTTTCTCTCACACACAGTTTGATGGGGGGCACATTCGATAGTCTCTGGAGCTGCTTTCCGAAAAAGAGGCTCGTAGCACAACAGTTCTGTTCGTCAATGTAGCCAGACGCAGTCGCTGCCATCGCAACGAGTACAGAAGAGGGGACAGGAAAAGGAAGTGGTACGCGGCAGACACCGTAAACGAACGCACTCACACACAAAAAAGAACGCAAAGTAGGGGACGAGAAGGACGCAAAGTCAAAGAAAAGAAGCTCGGAGAACGCGAAGAAGAAGAAGAAGAGAGCAACCGCCCTTGCAAGTTTCCCCCGCGAGCGCGACCTAGACCAGGGGCCGGCATTAAGCCGGAACCTGGTAGTACAGGCTTGGCGGCACGTAGGCCGCCGCGTTCTGCGCGTACTGTCCGTATCCGCCGGCGTACACTGATCCCTGCTGGTGCTGCGGAGCCATGTAGCAGTGCTGCGGAGCCATGCCGTGGTGCGGCGGCCCCATGCCCTGGGCGGCGCGGAAGGTCCGCTGGCCGCAGCGGCGGCGCCGTACTGCGTGGGGTGGTGGATCATGGCAGCACTGCCGTTGGGCGGCGAAGGGCGCGGCTGCGCGTGCTGTGCTGCTGAGCAGGCTTGTAGCCGCCGCCAGCCAATCCGGAGGAAGCCGCCGGGCTGCCAGCGCTGCCCGCCAGGCCGGTGGGCGCGGGCCTTAGGCACGTAGCCGTTCTGGGCGCCGGCCGCGGGATTGCGCTGGTACGCCGGCTGGCCGCCGGTGTTGGCTTGCATCTGCTAAGAAAAGAGAAACGGAAGAGAAAAAAAAAATGAAGGAAGCTAACACTAACACGCAAGACTTGAAAGTAGTGCAGCTGTACACAATCTTCACGACCATCACAACGTTTTAAGTGTACGATTACAGCCGATTTGCTGCTTCTTCGCTGCCGCAACTACCTTTACTCTGTCATGTGCTATAAGTGTGAGCTTCTTTCAATTTTTTTGGAAGTGATAATCATTGGGACATCACATCGGATGGGCGTACGCTATGACGTGTCTGTCGTTCCGAGCAAGTGTTCCCATGATTACAGCAAACGCTGGAGTTCCGCTATCTTGGCCAATCTCCCTACGGTGGTATGCTTGGCTGGACAAACGTGCGCAGGGGACCCTGGGCTGGTCGTCTGCAAGGCACGCACACACGAATGCTAGGCATTCCCTGGTTTTTGTTAGCTGCCCGGCCGTTGTCTCCGCGAAGTCTGCGCTCACATGCGCCGCGCTCGGCAATTTCCTGGTATTTATAACTGCGGACACGAAAAATTGCACGATTTGCTAAAACAGCTTCCTGTTAATTGACACACACTTAACCAAAGCGAAAGTTGCCGTATTGTCCTAGCCATATGAGCAGCGTTATTGACACACATTTACCGGGGGGGGGGGGGGGGGGGGGGGGGGGGGGGGGGGGGGGGGGGGGGGGGGAAATAATTTTAACTGGGCAGCAAACTTCCTGAAATTGGAAGGGTGGCGCCAGTTCGTAGTGTCGAAACTTGGCACTACAATGTGTGTCCCTGTCACGTGACCTGCAAACCTAGCCACTACCGTAAAATTCCGAGCAAGCGCCCCCCCTCAGCAAGGCGGAATTACCAGCAAAGGAAGGGGGCGCTATCCCGGAAGGCACCGAAATTCAAGATGGCGCGACTTTTTCTACGAAAAAAAATGCAGTCGCGTGGTTTAAACTTTCATTAGGAAGATGAACTTTATTACGCAAAAGATGTTACTGTTAGTTACTTTGGAAACCATTGGAAAACTTAGCAGCAAAAAAAAAAGTTCGCAGCACTCTGCTGCCTCAGTCTTCGGGTGCCACGGCTTGATCTTACTGCTGTTCGTCACTTTCGAAACTATCGAAAGGCTCCTCAGAGTCTGTAGCAAAAAACAGTACGGCGCACTCATCTTCCAGTCCGCCCCGGTCCTCTGGCACCCACGCTCCGACATCTGCCAGGCCGCCGTGCAGGTCGCCGTCCTCGGAGCCATCGATTGTGTTTGCAATGCCGCACCCCTGTGAAGCAGCCAATGCCGCACCCTTGAAGCAGCGCGCCACAAGGACCTGCTGCCGTGACGGCTTCTTAAAAGTTGCCTTTTTGACGTCATTTGGCCATTGCAGGAAGTTTCGCGGAAGTCCAGAAGGCACTTAATGCCTCCGCAGATTCCTCGGGCGTCCTCTGGCTCTCGTTCATGGCGCGGCGCATTGCTACGCCGAACCGCTGCTTCCAAACCTGCTTATGTAGTGGCTGGAAGCTACAAAGTTACCTAACTGCATGCTGTTTGCTATTTTCACAGCCGCTTCAGACAGCAGCCGGTTGCTAACGCACGTTCCGACGCTTCTTTCGCGTCTAAGAACTCGAACAGCGCATCAACCACGTACTCGCTGAACACTGGGGGCGCCGTTGCTTAGCTTCCGTCGAAGTTTTGCTTTCCGAAGTTTTGCTGCAGGAGATTGTCGAAATTCTTCACCTATTCACGTATGCGCTTTCGGTCGGCTTGAACTGTCGAGAGGTCTCGTGCACGTTTTTCCTGTGCTCTCGGTGCCATCGGAAATTCTTAGTATTTTTAACTGCGGACAGAAAATTTCATTTTCCCAAAAACCTACCGTCAAAAATTGAAACACAAGCCTGTTCGTTTAAGGGAAGCAAGATTTTTTGGATTGGTTCTTAGACTGGCCAGCAAAGCCGGTACCTAAGCAATTTCTAAACAAATCGGCGGAAATAACTTGAACTGGGCAGCAAACTTCCTGAAACGGAAGGGTGGCGGTTCGTAGTGTCGAAACTTAGCACTACAATGTGGGGGCCCTTCACGTGACCTGCAACCTACCGCTACTGTAACTGCTGAAACGTTTATTTACGTATTGAAAACCTTTTAACACAAGTATTTGTACAAGGTTAAATTGTATATGTATTTCTAAACATTATTTTGAAATTCTAAAGACGCCGCCCGCCGTCGCTGGGTTGCTCTCAGTGTGGCTAACTGGCAATTCCATGCCCAGAATCAACGGTCAGTGTTCGTATAAAACCCAGTGCATAGGAGCTTTGACAAGTATTCTGCTATCAGAGGCGTTTGTTCTGCCAAATATTGATTTCAGTTTCCAAATAGAAGCCACGGAGTTATCATATAAATATCCAAAAATAGTCGCCGCCCGCCGTCGATAATCACTTCGGCGCTGCTCCGCAACGTGTGAAACCAGCATTCAATCGTGTATCGCCACATGGCGCTTCATGAGATAGACGGCTTTCATTAAAAGACACAACACGGAACAGGAAGCGCTGCGATTCACTTTTTTAGCTGAGGATCAGATTGGTTCTGTTATCGTTACAGACAAAGTATGGTTGCCGATGCTCTCATGTCAAATTTGCCAGCATCATTTTTGGGAGCGAGACACATACGGCTCGTAGACTAAATTTACGATTTAGAGTGAGCTTTCATTGAGGAAAAAAAAAAAAAATGTCGCGCCCTGGGGAGAATCAAACTTCCCGCCTCCACAACGCATGAAGCCAGATTCTACCTATCCGCCTTCCCAACAGATGGCGTTTCATGCACAATAGGACCATGCATTAAAAACACCCAACGGAACAGGAAAGCCTGCGATTCAAACTTTCTTTTAGCTGGGACAAGTTTCAAATATCGTATACAGACAAAAGATGTGCCGAGCTACTCTATGTCATAATTGCCAGCATCATTTTTGGGAGAGACACATACGGCTCATAGATCTCAATTTCGATTTGAATGATGCCCTTTCATTTGGGATAGAGAATATGTACTCTACAAAAATCGGATTTCTGTCCCTTTAAGCTTGGAAGGCAAGATCGTTACCGCCTCTGTTCATACCACATGAACACTTTCCGCTCCTGTTTGCACTCCGCCAGTTGGGCCCTACGATCGAGAGTTTCAGTGGGCGCCACAAGGTAGTGTACCCGGTTTCTCACTCCGCCAATTTTCCATCACGGTCAACATCACCGCCAGCTTTTTGCAACACAGGGCCCTTCACGCTACACATTATAAGAATGCTTAACTGCTGCACGGCTCTCAGACAAGGTTTAAATGCTGAAATCTACACTGTCAGCGGTCGTACACAAGACTGCAATGGTGCCATATTTATTCGAATATAAGGAGAAGTTTTTTTGTTCCAAAATCCGTAGTCTCAAAGTCATACCCCACCTTATATGTGATATGTTCTCTCTCATCTCTTATACACTATCTATCCGTTTTTATCCTCATCCATCCTCTCGTTCTCACGCGCCGAACTCTCGTTCGGTCATCATCGCTCATTTATCTTATCTATTTATTTCTTTTACTAGCGGGTCCGGACTTGCTCTCTCATCGAGTAAATTACTATTTGCATATATATCATGTATGTGTGTATATATATATATTATTTGGCAATTTTTTTTGACGCTCCAAACTGCCCCCGCCTTATAATCGAACAGATACGGTATGTTCAGAAATAATTGCACTGCCATTTACCAAAGCCTCCCGCCAGGCAACCCAACGCCTCCTCCATTCCACATTTTTAACACCCGACAAGTCACACGCTTCCACTCCGAAGACACAAGACGGCACAATCCGAATCCACGGACCGGCCAGGTTCACAAGCCCCACCTGAGGTCGGCTGTAGCCATTCTGCATGGGCCTGCCGCCACCGAATCCGTTTGGTTGGGGTCCGGGACCCCCGCGGTAGCCGCCTGGTCCACCCCGCATCTGTGGTGGTCCTCCACCCATGTTGCCGCCACCGTAGCCGCCCCGGTTGTTGTTCCCGTAGCCACCACTGCGCTGCTTGTTGTCACTGTTGTCGTTCTGAAGGCTCCCAAGGGGCTGGCCGGGAATGCGGAACCGACGAACTGCAGAGGCAAGCACCAAAGTGTTAAATGTTCCAGCAGCAGCTTGTTCCCTACAATGAAATCTAGGTCATCATCACCAGCCTATCTATCCCCACTGCAGGGCAAGGGCCTCTCCCGATTAATCTCCAATTACCCGGTCCTGTGCTAACTGCGACCAATTTATCCTCGCAAACTTCTTGATTCATCTGCATCTAACTTCTGCCCCCTGCAATCTTGCCTTTCTAGGATCCACTCTGTTACCTAATGACCAACGGTTATCTTGCCTTCGCATTCATCCTGCCCACGCCATTTCTCTTCTAATTTCTACTAATATGTCCTTAACACGCGTTTGTTCCCTGACCCACTCCGCTCTCTTCTTGTCCCTTAATGTTACACCTATCATCTTCCGTCCATTGCCCGCTGAGTTTTCCTCAATTCAAGTTGAACCCTCTCAGTGAGCCTCCAAGTTTCTGCCCCGTAGGTAAGTACCGGTGAGGTGCAGCTGTCATACACTTTCTTCTTCAGGGACAATGGTAGGCTGCCATTCATTACCTGAGAATGTCTGCCGTATGGCACTCCACCCCATTCTTATCCTTCTAACTATCTCTGCCTCATGGTTGGGATCTGGGGTCACAACTTGGCCTAAGTAGATATATTCGCTTACCACTTCCACTGCCTCTAGGTACAGTCCCCAAGCAACTGTCTAGCGCGTCTGCTTAACTTTAGTGTGCTGCTGAGAATGGAAGCAGGAAGCAATAACTACCAGGAAAACGATAGTTACTATGACTAAGATGCTAAATGAATGCCCATGCGAGGCCTATATTTTAGCTAGGCTTAATTAAGGGGGGGACAATGGTCTTAATCTTAATCTTAAACAACCTCTTAATTTTCAAGTAAACTTTGTGAAACTTGTCAGTCTTGCTGCTTTTCTCCCACTGATTTCAAATAGGCCGCATTTTTTCAGTTAGTCAATTAGTTCCCGTGATTATTAGAGATAATTATTCATTTTTGGTGTAACAATACACAAAACAGTGTCGGTCATAAAACTGATCTTTGTATTTTCCAGTACTATGAACCCTGGTGAATGCAATAATCGAAGCAGTTTTCTGATGCACCACTTGGAACTAATTTTACAGCAAATGGTTCCCTGTCACTGGCGCCAGCAAAGTTTAATGAGCTTTAAAATTAGTTCCAAGTTTACATTTGGCTGTGGGCATGTAAGACTACTGTGCAGCTCCTGTTTCACTTTGGCCGGGTGGCTGAATCGAGTCACAGACAGACATGCATACAGACAGGCCAAGATTTCTGTGTTTGAAGTAGCCCAAGAAGGACTTATCGTCCTTAAAACCCAATGCACGCACGCTAACTGTTGGTGCTCAACTCACTGTTTCGGCCGCCGCTGAAGTTTCCGCTGCGTGCCAGGCTGGCCATCTCGTAGAGCTTGGGGTTGACGGCCTGGTTGGCCTCCTTGAGCACGGCGATGAGCTCCCTCGCCTGCTTCATGTTGTTGGGCGTGAAGAAGGTGTAGGCCGTGCCCGTCTTGTTGGAGCGCGCCGTCCGACCGATCCGGTGGATGTAGTCCTCCGAGCAGTGCGGGTAGTCGTAGTTGATCACAAAGCGGATGTCGTCCACGTCTGCATGACCGTTGGAATAATTGGGGGTACGGTAAGTGGAGTGAGACTCTGGATTGGTGTGCATTACAGATGACGAAAGCTGAAAGCCCAAAGCCTAGCTAGCTCACAAGGAAACCTTGTTTGCGATACAGTTGTAATGTAGTGGCCAGTGGTTACAAGAAAGCTACAGTTGGAACCAAGTACTGTTACTTCATGATGCACAACTTCCACCAATAACATTGAGGGAAAAGATATGGAGCAGCATACACGAATGGCAGAGAGCGCTTTCTCTTCTAAAGCCCATTACCAATTAGCTAAGGCTTTAAAATACTGCCAAATAGTCACATAATATATAAGAATGTGTTAAACTGCACAATGCAGTCCCAAACTTCAGTGTCCCGTTAGAGTAACTAAACGCCTCAAGTTTAAAAACCTGACACTCCGCATTCACGCTTTATGCATGAATGACAGATTTTACAAAATAAATGTCAACAATTATTGCCATTAAACCTTACATAACATAGCAAGCATTAATCATCTAAAGAGCAACCTCTGGTATTCTGCAAGGTTTTGTACTAAGCCCACCGCTGTTTATCGCCATTAAGAGCCCAATCTTACACCATTTTATCGCCTGCCGTGTGAGCAGCTGTCGCAGCAATCAACCTCGCAACACAAAACAGGCACACTCAACCCTGCCCAGGCTCGCGATGTCAAAGCGCGAGAGACCACGGGCATCCACCACGCCTCCATGTAGGAAAAACGTTTGGGCCAGCAGCCTCCCCTCTCGTTCTTCTCCACCGTCCTCCTTTCTTCTTCTCCACCTCCTCCCTCACACATGCACCACCTTGGGTCCTCGCCACTGTCCACAGCATCGCAGACACACCCACAAGACAGGCGAAACAAGTCCAAAGCAAGGCTGCCGCTGCGCGCACTGAAAATTGCAGTGGTCGGTTAACAGGACAGCAAGAAAAGCTTATTAACGGTCGCTGGTCAGCGTCTTGGAATATAAAGCCATACCCAGCTTAAAACCCAATGAAGACCATTTGTTTATTAAACGTTGTTCTAATCTCATGGTGCGACACCACGGGTTCATTGCCTGGGTATTTTTTGGAAGCTATCTTGAGTGAGAACAATGCAAAATATGTGAATGAGAGGAAACGGAAAAAAAATTAACAAAGCAAAATTTTCTAATAGTAACCAAAACATCATTCTGACCCAAGGTTTCAGTTAACTGCAACTCCTTTTAGAACTGTTGTGTTATCAATCCACTGTTAGAAGAAACAGCTCTGACCAAAAACAAATAGTGCTAGTTTCTGTTAACATCTGTGCTAGTTTTGAACATTCACTGGACAATCAGTAACTGCTGCTGCTGTCTGAAAACACCTGGTTAGGCAGCTCGTGCTCCAATTAAGAAACTAAAAGAGCAAAGTTTGCAGTGCGCAGCACCGCAACAAAGAACAAAGTAAACACACACAATATACCAGACCATGCCAGAAAACACAAGGCAAAAATCGAACCGGCACAGAAAGAAGTTCCTTACCAAGGCCGCGTGCAGCAACGTCTGTTGCTACCAGGATTGGTGAACGACCCGAACGGAACTCTGCACACACAGCAAATGGCACAAGTCAAGCGCAGCCTTTCGCATCTCCTTCCTCACCATGTTGGCTAGATATCGATTCCGTTCAGGCAGCGACCAGCATATAAAAAGAACTGTTAGATGTTTGCCAGCACTTGAGTGATTTTAGGGTTTAACGCGCCCATGCAACACAGGCGATAAGGCGCGCCGTGGTGGAGGGCTCAGGATTAATTTCGACCACCTGGGGATCTTTAACGTGCGCCGAAATCTCGAACGTGAACTTTTTGCTTTTCGCCTTGCCAGTACTTGGGTGAAACAACTTTCATTGTACCTCAAGATCTTGTCAAATAACATCAGCGTAACACAAATTACACTTCACTCCTACATTTGCCTTTTTTTTCTTAAACGCATTTATTGAAACGAGCGAGATTTGTTGCATGATCAAGGCTTTAGGCAATATATATGTACAGGGCCATGCAAGACAATATGAAAGCGGGGCTAAAATTTCCTAAAACTACCGGATTAACGTTACTGGAGGTTTCATTTCAGTATAGGCAGTTAGGATGCATCTTTTATGGAAGGGGGGAGGGGGGGGGGGGGGCACACAGCGAAGGCCAAGCATTATAGTATTTTATTTTGCCTAAATTTAGAATCATAGCCGCGGCCACAGCGAAACACACCATGCTATGGAGAGCAATGAGCAGGTTGGCCACCGAATTACATCCAGGAGCAGTTTTGACTAATTGAGAACGACGCGTTTTGCAACCAGGTGCGATAGCAAGTTCACCGCTACACATGTCGCATTGCAGGGGTGAGGCTTGTGACATCACAGCCTTCTAGTTTCAACTCACAACCATCGATGACTACTCAGTGTCTGTGCCATCAAGCAGAATAGGCTTTTAAGTGCAGAGCACTTAGGGGCTAGTCTTGTCATAGCTCGCTGTAACGCTGATGTCAAGCGACTGCCAGAACCAGGCGGCGCAGCGAGATAACGGACCCAAGCAGAGCCCGGCGTACCCTGCATACGGCGTCCCGCAGAGGCTTTGAAAGCAAACCGGGTTATGTAGTCATAAGCGTTCAAAACTCTTGAACCGCTGGCGCTTGTCATACATCCCCCCTTTGTTTAGCACAAAGAAAACTGCAGGTACATTTGAGGCAAAATATACGTAACTAACCAACAGCGCCCGTGTTCATACACTTAGGAACGCTCATTGGGTTGGTTTTTATGATAAGCACAAAAAAGTGGCAGTGCAATGCCGGCACGTGCGGGAGGAAAAGCAAGCACAAAAAGAACAGAATTCCCGCAGGCGCAGTTTCAGGCAGACGGCGCGCGACCACTACTAAGGCAGGAAATTTGAATTGCATTGGGTGGTAGCCGTGAGCGGATAACGGCGCTACAGCCCATTATGGCGAATCACTGCTCTGCACTTCCGAGCGCTTTCACGGTGAGTGGAATGGCTTTATTTTTTAAACTTGGGATTTAAGTTGGGAGTCAGAAAATTCCACAGAAACGCGCTTAATAGAGTAATTCAGGAAGTTCTTAGCCCACCTGTCGCGGCAAACCGCCTACTAGGCCGGCATTTACACGTACCCCGACCATGTGACACGCGGTCGTACGACGCTTTCGCGCAGTTCCTTTAAAGTCGTATTATTGGAGCACCACTGTACTAAAATCACCCAAGAATCGCCTGGGACATTTTTCTTACCGTTGAGCACCCAGTCCCGCTCCGATTGAGACTTGTCCCCGTGAATGCAAATAGATGGCCACCTTCAGGGCAGAGGGGAAGAGAAGGGAAGAAGGAAATCAGGAACTTTTCCAAGAAAGACCATTCCCATTTCGGTAGGAAACAACCAGCAGCAAGTACCACACAACACTATACCCAAAACAAGACACGGCCACGTTACAAATTGTGTGGAGCAGCCGATTACTTGCTGTAGTAGTAGGTTGAGACAATGAAGAATTACAAAAATAATTTCCCCTTTTAATTCATTACAGTCCCAAAGCAACACCTCGACACAGAACCCCTCGACTGAATGGCAGCAATGGCTGCAGCCCATTTACAATTGTTAGGCCACCCCCAGTTCCACTGGCAGGGCTGAACAAGAAGAACCCAAGAAGTTCCGACAGCTCACCCATTTCGCCTCATCCTGCGTGTCAGCTCGTCAACTTTTTTCTTAGTTTCGGCAAAGATCAGCGTCTGCACAGAGAGACAAGAGGGTCCTCACTCAGCCGAGGCCACATTCCACAAAAAGTGTTAAACAAATGTCGCAACACAGCTCTCAACACTCTTTAAGATTCAGTCCAGGGCAGCGGAGACTGCACTGACCTTGTTGTCTTGTTCGCTGATGATTTCCTTGTGAAGTTCCATCAGCCTGCACAAGATAGGGGACAACTAAACCCTTCCGCAATTGCCGAATGCAGCGTGGCCGGTGGGACAAAGTGCGTTGCCGCGTACGACAGCTGCTGACGACTACCAGACATGCCCAGTATCCAAACTTGCACATGCCTGCTACGCTGCCATTTGCAATTGCTCAAGTACGCCTCCTTGACTACCGTGCTCTACGAGGAAGGCGACAACACAACGGCAGGCACACTCACTTGTTTTCCTTGTCCGACTCTTGGCAGACGTCGACAATTTGGACGATGCGATGATTGGCGCAGAGCTGCAGTGCCCCAATATTCACCTGCACGTTTTAAATGGGGGCAAGCTTCAGCATTGATAGAGAGTCAGAAAAGGAGGGCGCCTAAGCTTGACTGCTTGGTTTACGTTAGTACTGCGAGTGCAAGCGACCATTACGATCAAAGTTTCAACCAGCGTTGTGTTTCCAACTTTGTACAAGCATGCCAGGGTTGACATTTCACTACAGCCAGGTGTCCAAGGCGTTTCGCAACGCCTGGTTATATGACAGCTGATGCAATTCTACAAACATTTTCAGGGATTGGCACGACTGTTGCAAGGCCGCATTTTCTGCACACCAAACCTATTTCTTTTTTTTTTTTTTCCATGGAACAAAAAATGACCACACAGGGTGCTGTAAGGACCAAAGCCAACTTAGAAGTTATCCCAAATTCTTGAAATTGGTGACTGCTTGCCAATGACTGGATGAACTTATGTGGCTATGTTCCATTAGGCCTTGCCCAATCCATCCCTGTCTCACGCTACTCTGTATCAACAGTAGGGTGCACTGAACTTAACACTTGGGTATCCATCAACTTTTCTGCAAACATCGTACATCACACAAGCAGTGCAATCCTAAACTACACAGCAAAACCTTCGCTAACGGACGCAATGCCGGCTACTCACCTGGACATAGTCCTTGAGGAAATCTTCGGCCAGTACGCGGACTTCCTTGGGCCACGTGGCACTCCACATGAGGGTCTGGCAGTCCGGCCGGATCTGCTCCACAATCTTGCGGATCTGGGGCTCAAAGCCCATGTCGAGCATGCGGTCAGCTTCGTCCAGCACCAGGTACGTGCAACGGCCGGAGGTTCACTTTCCCAGCCTCCAGGAAGTCGATCAGCCGACCGGGAGTGGCAATGCAGATCTCGACACCTGGCGTAGTACAAAAGCAATTAAGGTTCGGACTTGAATTAAACTTCTTTTGAAACCACAAATCACAAAACTTGCTGACTTAGCTAGTTGGTTTATGACTTCAAGAAAAACCATATTGTCACTACAAGGGAGAGGATGGACTCACCACGCTCCAAGTCCCGCAGCTGCGCGCCCTTGGGGGCCCCGCCAAAGACGCACGTGTTACGGATCCGGGAGGCTTTGCCAAAATCTGAGGCCACCTGCTGAATCTGCTGGGCCAGCTCGCGCGTGGGCGCAAGCACCAGTGCCTAGCATCGGAAGAAGAAAAAGAAAAGCGGTGGACCAAGTTCGCAGCCTTGGGGGCTACCTCTCTTTTTGCACGCCCGCACCACAATAGCACAGTCTATACATTAAAACACACACGCTATGTCCACTCTCTATCGAAAAACTAACCTGCAATGCACGTTTAGAAAAAAAGACTCGCCGTTAACACTGCACAATTTTGAGCACTTTTGATGCAAGGTAGTCGAGAAAAGTATGGAACGTTGAACTAGTTAAAATTGATCTACCTTTCCTACAGTGCAGTAATGACTACTAGATGGCTACAGATGAATGGCAGTGCTGTTTTCACTGATTTCTCTACCTGTCGTAACACGCTGTAGGAATTCTGAAAGCAGTTGAAATATTCTAGACGGTGATGTGCAACACGCTTGTAGTTTGTTACTCCATAAGGACAAGAGAAGACGCAAACAATTCCCACAAACATGACTGAGGTCAGAATTTAACCCCTCGATTCAATAACTCGAAAATACCGATGATCGTAGAACATTATCAACAATTTCATTCCACAACATTCAGCATGATTCAATTAGTCCTGAGTGCAGTGCAGTCTTTTAAGACCAGGCAAAATGTGAAGGCAACGGTGTATTGCAGTAAACTTTACTTAGACAAGCACCAGTTTTTTATAAAAGGGTAAACAAGCCCTAACTACCCCAGCAGTAACTGGACAGATGACTCACCACAGGTCCATCTCCCCGCTGAAGGTAGGGCTGGTGAGTGATGTGAACAATCGCCGGCAAAATGTACTGAAAGTGGAAGGAAAAAAAGAGGTGAATTTGCGAGGGGATGAGACTTGCGCAGTTTTACAAAGAATCCACTTCAGACACAAATGCCCAAAGCCCATACAAACATGCAAAAAGGAAGAAAAAAAGCAGGAAATTTATGTGTTTACCAGATGGAGTAAGTGCTAAACCAGCTGTTGCATGGTTATACCAATAGGCTAGTATTAAACTGCTACTCATCAGTTATCTCCTTCTCAAACTGTTGCTTTCAGTTTTGTTGCAAGCACGGAGAACAGATAGCCGGGAACCTAGGTCAGGAATCTCGGAAAAAGGATTAGGGGACAAACTCGCACAGGAGAGAAAAAAACTGGAGTTAGAAAGGATACGCATTGAAGGATCAACAGGAAGATTATGTCAAAAAGATAATGGCTACTGAAGAATATGGGTACAAGCTGTGGAACACAGAGGGATCGGCTGAGGGACAAGATAAGAAATTCGAGGTGGGAACAGTTCGGGGTGAGAAGGTCAAGAAAGAAGTATTTGTTCCCAAGAATTTGAGGGATAAAATGCAGCGAGAGAAGAATTTGAAAGGAAAACTGAGTGAAAAAATCTGAGGGAAAACCAGATGGAAAAATCTGAGGGAAAAGAATTTCAGGGAAAAGAATTTCAGGGAAAAGACCGAGCGAGAGTGTCTTAGGATGAAGCAGGAGAGGAGGTCAACCAGAGAAGCCTTCAGGGCCGACACTCACGGCCAGGGTCTTGCCCGAGCCGGTCTGGGCGATGCCGACCATGTCGCGGCCGCTGAGCGCGATGGGCCACCCCTGGGACTGGATGGCCGTGGGGGTCTTGTAGTTCTGGGCCTCGATCATGCGCATGCAGTAGTCCGGGAAGCAGCCCTCTTGGAAGGTCAGGATGGGTCGCGGGGGGTCGCGGCCCCTCAGGGTCATCTCATGCTGCTGCCTGTGCCGCTCTATATCCTCCTGCGATGGGAGGACAAAGAAAAAAAGGTTTAACTAATGCCAGCACCGAAGCATTCCTCCAGAGAAAATTTTCTAGCGCAAACAGATCTTCACAAAATATGATTCTTTAACAAGGACGTACAAAAGCTACAAAAGGTATCAAAGTACATAAAGTAAAAGTACCAGCCCTCTAGCTTGCCACATTCACTACACCACTGGTTCTCAATCATGTGTGTGCCGGGAAACCTTTTAGGGCTTGCAAAAGTCATGGCGGGCGCCACGATCAACTACGCTGACGCGTGTCATGCCTATACGCTTTTGTGTGGCTGGCTTTTCCGCATAGCTCGCGCGTTCTGCAAAAAGTCAATGTGAAAAATAGTGCCACGCCCAGAAATTAAACGTAACAGTCATGCACCGAAGCCACCTTTTAAGGGCAGAGCACTTTAGGGGCTTGCCTTGTCGTCGTAGCTTGCTCACTGGACCCAAGTAGAGCCACACGGCGTTCTGTTATGCCAAGCAGTTTATATAGTCATAAGCATTCGAAACTAGTGAACCGCTGGCGCTTGTCATACGTTTAGTGCAAAGAAAACTGTAGGTACATTTGAGGCAACATATATGTAATTAACCGGCAGTTACCACGTTTATTGAGTTAGGAACGCTCGTTGGATTGGTTTTTATGATAGTAAGCGAAAAGTGGCAGTGCAACGCTGGCACGTGCAGGAGGAAAAGCAAGCACACAATGAACAGAACTCCCGCTGGTGCAGTTTCAGGCAGGGGGCGTGTGAGCACTGCGAAGGCAGGAAATTTGAACTGCCTTGGGTGGTAGCAGTGAGCGGATAACGGCACTACAGCTTATTATGGTGAATTACTGCTCTGCACTTCTGACAGCTTTCACGTTGAGTGGGACGGCTGTAATTTTTTGCAATGCCAGCAAGGTTTGGCAAAAAAAGAAAGCTGCAAATGTGCAGCCTTTTCCCTTTCCCTCCCTTTCTCTCTCTGAAGGGAAAAATAAAGGTTTGATTTGAGTTTTGAGGACAGCTTTGCGGACCCCTGAAACGCCCTCGCAGAACCGCTAGGTCCACATCCACATTCCATCATTAGAGAACCACAGAACTAGCTAGACGAATGCAACGACCAGTTGAAAAGAAACAGCGACGTAGTTCACCTCAGAGCGGTTGGCAGTGTTGGGGTGCTCCTGGTAGAAGTTCTTCTGGAACGGCTGCAGCTGAATCCTGTCCCAATCTGGCTTGCGGAGATTTCCCCCTGGCTGTTTACCCTGCAGAAGAAGCAAGAGGCCATTTATAAACAGAAACCCGTTTATGAACCCGTTCATAAACAGACACACTTACCCCAGCAATAAAACATATTGCCACAAATCTTGACAGCAGGAATTGTACACTACAGAAGACTACCCCTTTTCCCAGAGAAGAGAAAAATTCATGCAACATAGCAATGAACAATTTTTTACAAACAAGCTGCATGCACACACACATAAAAAAAATTAGCGCCATCTGCAAACTACTTCCCGGCACAATAGCATGCAGGGGTACCATATTACACTCCAGGGTGAGTAATGGCATTAAGATGTACTACAAGGCTGTGTCATTGTCACCGCTCCTTTGTTTCCAGACAATATGCCTTACTTCGGGCCTTGTTTTTATTGGCAGTTATGGTACAACTCCTTTGGTGACATCCATATCAATGGCATTCGGGTGTACTGAAAGGCCGCAGTGTCGCCCGTCACTCTCCAGGGAGTGATGGATTTGGGTGTGCCACAAGGCTCTGTACTGTTTCCGCCGCTTTTCACCTGGCAACGCGCCTTATTTCAGGACTTATGGCAGCCATACAGCCCTTTCACATACAACACCCACCTTGAGGCTGTTGTTGACGAAGCTTCCCCCGTTGCCGCCGCCCCCGTATCCCCCCATCATGGGGCGCCCCATGCCACCACCGGGCTGGGGCCGGCCCCCTCCGCCACCCCTCCACTGCTGCTGGCCTCCCTGCTGACCCCCAAAGTCCCTGAAAAGAGGGGGGAGGTCAAAGGTCAGGGCACGCGCAAATACAGGGCACGGTTCATTAGAGTCATCTAACGAGCCCACAGCACCGGTCGGTCACTTCAGACAGCATTGGCTTGTATAAGCGCACTTGGCAGGGAAGAAACTGAGGAAACCATTAAGCCAACAAACATACCGGTTTTATTTGAAAAGCTAGCTTCTGACAACACATAACTTTATCTTGGCTGGGAAACTCTTCACGAACAGAAAAAGTCGCAAATATTCACAAATTTTGAAATTTCCTGCAGTGTAACCAGCTGTGAAGTCACTGGCAATGTGCAAAATAAAACAGCTTTCTGCAGGGCTTTTAGAAGTATCGTTCCGCAGACATTCCAAGAGGCACTATGGTATTCGTTTTTCGCATGTTATCCCCAAGGCAACAAGAGCCCTTATCTAGAGATTATGCGTGGCAAAGTTGTCGAATGTTATTTGAAGAGCTCTAGTGCGTTAACTCTGTATCACCAATGAAGCAGAGTGATGAAACAAAATAAGAGGCACCGCTGCACTCGTACAGTCATTTTTGCGGGTGAAGCTTCCGTCGGTAGCTGATAAGTTTTCCCCATTCCTTAAGCCTTTACTTTGAAAGGCCTTTAAATGCATATACTCCACTGTCAGTCTGCTGTTTCACATCACTGCACAGAAAGCATCGATTCTTTTTGAAGCAGCTATTTATAAAAGCCTCTACGTGCAGCAAGCAACTGGATATTTTGAAATACGTAGTAGTCTAAGTGCATTGTAGTGCACTGTATAAAAAGACACTAACATATAGTCATGGATTTATTTAATTCTGTAATTCTTAAGCTCCTGTGGGGCAGTGGGGCACCCCCTAAAGTATGACTAACAAAGCAAGCTGTGATGAGGAGCTCAAAATTGACAAACAAAAAACCAAATCAATGTAGTTACACATTTGTATACTGAGCTCCGAGGCACAGCAAACGCACTAATACCTTCAGTCATTTGCCCGGCATTGCAACAGCAGAAAACCAGATTTGCCACTCACATTTGTATTTAAATAATGCCCCTCTTTTGGAAACTATTGTTACCTGTCCCTTAACTATTTTACATTCCTCCCAAAGAAAGGTGGAACCGTATCAGTGCAGAAAAAAATGCTCTGATCACGTTAGTTCAGACAATAATAAACCACACGAAAACATTGTGGCATGGCTCTGAGCGATTCCATTCATTGTGTTTTACGGAAAAGCGCAGCAACAGAAAAAGGACAATTTTTTGTGGAGAAGGACAAAAACTTTGTGCCACTTTTGTAGAACAGCTGTCATCACAGACGGCATGTTCCGAAAATTCAAGATGATCTATTTTCAGGCCTTGAGAAGTGCCATATGTAAAACAAGTTCCACTGAAGACGCACCCAAGCAGTAAAAGAAGAAAAATGCTGTAAAATGCTTGTAACCACATTTAAACCCAAACACCTGTAAGAAGGCCAACCAGAGCAGCAGTTGGGGAAACTTTACCTAACAGAAAAGGCTAACACAGTAACCTGTATGGGCCTAACACGGTTCAGCACACTATTTTTTTCTTTTTATGAACCGCGTTTGTATCCGGGCGATATGCCCGTGAAATTCACTGCCTATTCACTGCTTTTATTCACTGCCTACAGCACGATGTTTATCCAGAAGGCCCTGGGCAAGGCCCAAGCATGCGAAAGCCAGACACTAAAGCAGCACAGTTGGTCCAAGACCTCAGCTACAAGGAAATGGAGCCTCAAATAAGGGCCCTGTTTAATGCCATTTTCACTATATTAAGAGGTGTGGTATGTCTTGGCTATAATACGAGGAAAACAATGGCTACACAGAGCAGTTTGCAAGAGCAGAATGAGAGAAAAGGTCTTGCGTGCACAAGACAAAATAAGAAAAATCTTTGTACGAGTAAGCGCCACCTTCACTTATTTGACAGACACCACCCACCGCGGTGGCTCAGTGGCTAAGGCTGCTATGCTGCTGAGCTCAAGACGGGAGTTCGGTTCCCGGCCACGGCGGCCGCTTTTCTGATGGAGGCGAAAAGCAAAAACCCCGTGTGTACGAGATTTCGGTGCACGTTAAAGATCCCCCAAGGTGGTCAAAATTAATCCGGAGCCCTCCACTACGGCGCGCCTCATCGCCTGCGTTGCGTAGGCGCATTGAACCCCAATAATCATTTACAGACTCCGAAGACTCCCTTCCTTCGACAGAAACCAAACACCACCAAACTTCCCCAACCTTTCAAGACTACCAGTACCTCACTTTCCTGAATTCCCTAGGAATTCCAGGCTTCCCTGGTTGGCAGGTACTCCATACATGTCAAGCCTTTATCTCTACAAGCAACAGTTTTCTCCACTCCGACCCAGATTCCAGTAACCTGTAGCAAAAATTCCTTTACAAGTGAGGATTTTCTCATGCGAAATATGAAAATCAATTATGGAAGCCTCTTTCTTTACCCCCCTCTCCCATCTCCAAAGTGGCGGGCCTAACCCTCGCTGTACAAACTTTCAATTCGAGAACAACAAAGCTGCCTGAAAGGACATTTTCCAAAATCATCTGTAAGCCTACAACCCTCCCCCCCCCCCCCCCCCCCCCCCTTTTTCTTACATGCAAGGAACTGATTATGGACTTGAGATGTGCCTGTATTCGCAAATTGCTCCCCGAAATGCTCATTTTAGTGAACAAAGTGTGTATGATGTTGGAACTTTGCCAGAGCAAATAAGCTTCCAAATATTCCAGCCAGCAAAGCCTCGCTAAAGTATCAGTACTTTCTGTTCAAATGTCCCGCAACAAAATTAAAAGATTGCCTCTGACACCCAACCATGCTTGAAATTAAAATCAGACACTTCATAGAGGCCTTCAGCGCATAAAACATCAAAAACTAATTCCAGATTAGCGCACATAATGCATAACTAAATGAACTTGGACAAACTATATCCCACTGTAGAGTGTTCCAATATGCTGAGGGCATACACTGCTACACACGCTGTTCCCAATTAGTTACAACACTACGAAGTGATACTGCATCTGCTATGGACAGTTTTTTTTTTTTCAATAAACATGAAAAACTGAATTGCTCCCACAATCCACACAAACAAATTGATAACACTCCGGCAATTTTTCTTAATTGTTCTCGATGCACTGATTACCAACGCTGTCCTCTCCAACCATCCTTGCACGTAAAACATCGAAAAATTATCTCGTAAATCCACAGGCACAGTTCTGCAATGATATGTTCTGTATGTTCTTTGCGATTAGAATTCCAACTGCAAACGTAAGCTTGAAAAAAAGAAAAAAAAAAAGAAAAAAGAAAAGAGGCATTAAAAGGAAACACTGAACACAATGCCGACTGTCAACAGTTTACCAACGCAAAAGCACCCACATATACATCAAACATTGCACAACGTCAACAAAGTGCAACGCTCATTTTAACCTACTGTCTTTTCATTCAAGCAAAAGTTTGCAGTCGATATGAACCAACTCACCCAATCCCAAACAATTCTACAATAAGAATTCCATTATACCTTCCTTTTTTTTTAGTTCGCAGGGTCTCGTTCATTCCCTCGGGAACAGTATCCTGAGATATGGTGCAACAGTACCATATCGTAGTTCTTGTACTTGGCATTCAAAAATAAATTATATGGATATCGTTGGCTGCAATATTAACATTCGCAGCGATATTAGCTTGTTTTCTGTTTCCCTGTTGGCATTCTTTACGTGATATTTTTTCACACTTATTCGCAAACTTATCTGGTTTCCCTTTGCACCCCTCAGTCATCTCTTGTTTTGCACGCACTGATGTTACATCGTTTTGGACGTTTCGTGACAGATTATGCTTCCGAAGCGTTATACTCCATGCCTATTGACCCTTATTCTACGGAATTTAAAACTTCACACCTACTGATATTTATTCTACTTCATCGAAATACGCTCCGAAATTGTACACAAGGTTTTTCGATATTGCGAGTTTTTTTTTTTAATTCTTTTTTCAGTACCTTTGCCCGTATCCATTTAGAGCCGATACGTTTTTATTTTCTTTGCATTTTTTTTATTCCTGTGAATTGACTGTCGGAAACAGCCCGAGAGCCTGAAAGCATTTATTACTACTGTTGTTACTAAAACGGAAGTTGAACGCACTCGTTCCAACAAACATTAAAGCCAACCCGCGGTTTTATTCGTGGTTTTTTACGCGGTTTATTCTTTTTTTTTACAACCCGGCATAATGGAACGCATTCATGAGGTGGCTATTACGCTTTATGTTCGACCAGCCCCTCGAATGTGTTTATTACAGGAACGAGACCACCCACCGGAAGTAAATTAGAAGCCAACAATAGCCGACACAAGAAGCCCATCACCGAGCCAGACGGCGGGCTTCCGGGCTTTGCGCGTGCGCCGTGCCGCATTGCCGGCGGTAGTTGCTAGCGCCAGCGCCTTCGGCAGACGACTGGCTGTGCGCGCCGCGATAATCCGAAACAAAAACAAACGGTCACTACGCAGACGGTGTGAAAGGGAACGGCGGCGGAAAAAAAAAAAAAAAAAAAAAAGACGCCGGCGAAGCGAGCGAGGAGGAACAGCACGAGGTATCGATCTCTTCGCCGGCAAGAGCGAATTCGCGACCTTGAATTCCTCTAGGCTCGCGGGCGCATGCTCGGGTCACCGGTAGAAATAATAATATTACTAATACGATAATAATAATAATAATGACTGCATAACAGTGCGCAAAAAAAGCCGCGTGCCAACAAAAAGTTATCTTTCGAAGGCGCTTCCCAGAGTGCAACAACCCGAGAGAAGTGTCAATCGGGAAAGCCCTGTATTTACTTTGTTTTCCGTTTGCAGCCGGTTAAATAGGATACATTTGATTTTCGTTTTCCATTATTATTATTATTAGTGGTTCAGTATTTCCAAGTCGGTACGCACCGTTATTCTGGGCTGTTGCTACTACCTCTTAGGATTTCTATTTTAAACCTCGCCAGAAAATTTGAGAAACCGCCAGTACAGAATAAGCATATGCTTATTCTGTACTGATGAAAAAAAAAATCATTTGGATTTTCTACTTTATTCAGCAGGGCACAGAAAATTCCCACATCAAAACTATTTGGCCGGAAGAATTTGCAGATGAATGAAAAATGACATTTTGGGCAAGGACGTCGCAATTTCTTTTGAGTTTCTCTAAAGCTGACAAAAAGAAAAACCTTTACCAAAGACGCTCTTGTAATAACCCCGATAGTAACGTTGCTCGAGAAATGCGTTGCGAATCCTTTATTAAATGCTGATCAAACTTGTATTTACCGTCCCCTTAAATGTTCAGTTAATTTTTTTTAACAATCTCTGATAAGCGCGCAGAATCACTGTAAAATTATAAAGCCTTTAGTTCGCCCTTGGCGTCAGTTCCGGCAACAAACAAGCAACACTCGCCGCGGCATCCCGGAAGAACAACGAGATGGCACGGAACTTAAACCTGTTTCATTCAATCTCCGAAACAATGGTTGGCCCAGTTTAAACCAGCGTCGCGCGGCCAGAAAGCGCTACCACAACGCTTTCCTCCTCGTGAATATCAAAGACGTGTCATTTAGTTGCGCCGTCGCAACAAACAGCTGTGTCAAGACGGCGTGTCACAAACTAAACAAACCAAGCGAAACTCGCACGGCGTCTCGACCTTAACTAAGTTGCGGACTAACACCGATACACCAACAAAACGAACGCTTTTAAGCAGATAAGCCACTGAAATTACTTTGAGACTACCACCAATTTGGACGAACAAATCTAGTTTTGCAGCACAACGATACAGTACACCGGTAGCAGCTGATCCGTCGCCTTCATTGCAGTCATCTCTATCGTAACTTTCATTCAAAGAAAGCCTGCGTTTCCGCATTGCGCGCCGTGCGCTTTCAGATAGGCGTTCAAAAATAATCGATTCCGGAGAACTCAACGGTTAATACGAGGCGTTATTAACAGCATCGGATGAATTATCGAGCTGTCCTGGCCGAAATTCGGCGCTCCGCGACAGCGCTCCTCAAGCCTCGCCGCAATGGCCTCGGGGAAGGAAAGGCTTGGTCCGCCCGCACTTGGCGTCGCGGCCCGACAGATAAGGAAGCGATAAAATCGCCGGTGCGGCATCGCAGTGCGGTACTCACGATCTGGGTCCTCTGTAGGCCATCTTTCACGGGCGAAAAAGGGACGATTTACCGAATCGCCGACGCCAATTCTGAGCGCTCGAAACTACCTCTACTTTGGCAAGCCGACACGTAGGATGGAGCGTTCAGTGACGGCGCGGTGTCTCGCAAATCGTCGGCCGAGTTGCAAGTGCCGTGATTCGCTGCCGAACGACACGTCCGAACGACCTGCGGCAACTTGCGACCCGTGCGAGACGAATTGTCAGCGCGCGACCCGGGTGTAATTGCCTATTCTTTTCCGGCGCGGAATGTTATCGAAGGCCTGAGCACGCCCATTCGTGCAAATCAATATTTCTTTGGTGCCGCGCGGAGTAACACAGGTAATAAAACTTGGCTCAGCCGCAGTCACGCATGCATGGGTGGCTTTGTTTTGTGATTTAGGTCCTCGTTAAACCTTTCTATAAAATTATGACACCTTTACTCCTCGCAACAGCATGTTTTACAGAACCTTTTTTTACAACAATCGATCAGTGTTGTAAAAACTCACTTGCGACAATACGACCAAGGTTGTAAGATACGACACTGCGGCCGCTGCGGAACCTACCGTACTGTTTTGCACGACGCACTGTATGGTCAACTTAAGTCTTTTAAAAAAAATCCTAATAGACTTTGGAACACCGTAAATCAAGAGGACGTGCGTGCAAAAAGCCGATCTTCAGGTCGCGGGGAGCCCTTTAAGGTATGTCGAGTGTGGCATTTGGTTCCGGACCGTGTTTTGTGATGCCGTCGCGGCTACTCGGTTCGCACGACATCGTGTCTCACCGCCGTTGTAGCGGGAGGAACCGCCGGTATCGAAATCTCGCTTATAGCGATTAATATTGCTCGATCCGTGATGTAATAGACATCGCTTTGATCTTTAGAGTTTCAGGATTCCCGAAGTGGCGGTCCGCGCTCGATTTCATACCGAACGTGGCGCCAGAGGCCTTGAAACCGAAGCGCGCGTTAAAAGAAAAATGTCGGATGGGAGTCCACACGCGTTCGGCGTACCGGCTACGAATTTCGGCGCGCGTTTTGGGCAGTGATGGTCGGCAATCGTACGCGTTCTAAATGCACCTTTGTTTTCCCTATTTCCAGGCCGATATGGCGGACGAAGACAGCCGATGCGATCCTCCGAGCGAAGCCCTGGAGGAGTCGGAACCCGCGGATGCAAATAATGACGCCTCGCCAGTCGACGACGCCGCTCCGGCCAGCGAAGACGGATCCGGGGACAAGCCGGACGATGCAGCGGCGCCCAAGGAGCCCGTGGTCGTCTTGAAGGCAGAATACAACGAACACAGTGACGTCACCGCTAGAACCGACGTGAGTTGACTGTTTTTCGACCAGCGCGGGTGTTTCTGTCTGCCCGTTATGAAACTTTTGACCCCTGCGCCGATGTTTGACGGCCGCGGTGCGGCTACTGTGCGCGAAGCGACTTGAAATGTAACTTATTTGCGCGCACTGCGTTTGATAGTAACACTTTTGGCTACAGCTAAAAGGTCACGGCCTGCATTCAACCCTAATGCATCGTATTAACTACTGGTTAGAGGCTGGCATGCTGATTGTTACATCTAAAGTTTCACTTAGTTTTGTTAAGAGACTGGGTCAGAATGGAGGCACTTTTCAATGCTGAAATGTCGTACAAGGTTCAAAGGTCAGGAATACCTACACTCGACTACTGTTAAAAGGTCACTGCTCACACAAAACTCTGGCAACGGTGTTTTTAACAGTCAGCTAAAGGCGAACACACTGATTGTTATGGTAACACCTAGAGTTTTGTATAGTTTTGTGATGCTGAGGCCTTGCAGCGCTCAAATTTTGCGCAAAGGTTGAATGTAGGCCAAAGCTGGAGCACCCTTAATAAATTTGGCCCTGAATTTGATTGTGAAGCGTGAAGGATGTCACGTTCGACGCTGTAAGTTGCGTTTTCACGCTACAAAAAGCACCTGCGCCCCACAAGAAGCCACGTATGATTGTCCAGTCGACATATATTGCTATGTAGGGATGGCTGTTAGCATGCGACTTGCACTTTTGCCTTGCTGAATAATTGTACAATGCTGTTGGTGAATAACATGACATCACAGTAGCCTGACGGTTAAAAGTTCCACCTGCAAGCATTGTTTCCCCTGACCAAGGCAGCATTTTTTTTCCTCGCGAGGTAATAAGTTTTTTCCACTACCTGAACTAATCACTCATTGCTGCACTAGTATGTAACTTTGCAGGAGCGGGGTATATTACGCATTCTAGGTAAATGAGATGTGCATAACATACTCTTTAGTTTCAAGGCGTTCTATTTACCTCGTTTATGTATAGGTTCGTGCAGAAGTAAATGGAGCATGGTAGCGGCAACTAAACTGGGTCACTGCGCCACCTTGGAAGGTTGCTGGGAACCATTGGTCGTTCTTCTGGGGATGAGTGTGCACTGCCCTCACTCCCCTGGCCAACATGTTTAATCACCGCTCTGATGGCGCATCTGCTTGGGCATTACCAGTATTACAGTGCCGCACTAGCCTATACAGTGGTGATAGTTGCATTGTCGCTCGCAGCCGTTGTCAGCGGCGACCAAAGCCACCTTTTTTGGGTTCGAGTAAGCTCCGCGCTTCGAAACGAGCCTTGTCGCGTCCTATAGAGGGCAACCATTGATGTCCTGCTAATGGGCGGCATATCTGGTCTCCCGGTGCCCGCATCTGCGGTACAGTACAGATAAACCGACAACTAAATTTCTCTGCACATTTATAGCCAGCCTATTCTGAAGGCAGGTCTCTCGATATTTTCAAAGGGAATTCCACTTATGAGATTGTTCTCTTTTATTTTGGGGTACCTCGTTTGCTAATAACTGACGGCTCTCACGTAGCTCAGGATTGTTCGAACAAAGGGTAAATAAAAATCGTGCGTTCTCATAAAATTTCGCATGGTAAGCGGGCAATGCTATGCTACCCATTAGCAGGACATTGATGGTTGTGCTCTGTAGTGTGCAACAAGGTATGTTTTCGAAGCGCGGAGCTTTCTGGAACTTCACAAAGGCAGATTTGGTCACTGCTGATGGCTGTGAGCGGCAGTGTAACCAAGCCGCTGCCTCACACCGGGCGGTGTACACTCATCCCCGGAATAATAATGCCCGTCGGCTCCCGTGCTCTGTTTACTTCTGCACAGACCTGTGCATGGGCCGCATAGGTAAGTACAGTCAACTCCCTTGTGTTACGTCTCTGCAAGACTGCTAAAATTTGGTTAAAGTGTCCAATCGAATTGAAGCGTCAAAACTGCAGTGCAAATACATGGCATTAAGGTCTAACAAGAGCTACAAATTATTTAAAACACACGGTAAAACAGGAATAACTGCAGTTGAACGCTGTTTTTTTTTTTATTATTCTTTGTTTCCGCAATGCGCCTACTTGCCCCTCTTTCCACCCACGAGTGATGGACCTAACGTGAGTGCCGCTGTCGAAGCCGCCAGCGGCACCAACTAGCCCACTTAGCGCTAGCCGTCTAGCAATCTGCCAGGTTAGCGTTCGGAATGAGCTCACGCATGCGCAGTCAGGGTACGGTACCCACCAATGCTAGTGCACCGTACGCTACCTGCTATGCTAAAACTGTGTTATCTCTGTGCCGGCGGCATGGAGCAAGGATGTATACCGTATTTTTGCGATTATAAGCATCCTCCCCTACTGGTTTGGGAAGAAATTGGAAAAACAGTTTGCATGCGAAGCTTAGCAAACCCCCGTTTCTAAGCAGCTGTTGCGAGGTGGATTTCAGACGCGGGGGGGAAGCGGGACCAAGTTGACGTTGTGGCCAAGTCATTTATGGAGTTTTCAATTACAAACCACTTTGACGGAACAGAAGATGACCTGCTGTGGTATACTGAGAAGGGGGGGGGCGCAAGCGGCACAACAGACTCGAATGGTAGGGAGGGTGACTGGGTATCAGACGTAAGCGGTGGGTTCACTGTCTGTCTTTTTTTTTTTTTGTGCATGCCAACTAAAACATTGTTTCTTGCGCCCGTCTCTTCGAGAGATGGCCGGGAAAAAAAAGTGGCGGGGAGCGGCCGTAATTTAGGTTTTTTCTAATCTAAGCACCACGCTCTCTTTGGGCATTGTGGTTGTGAAAACAAAGGAGGTGCCTAGAATCAAGTGGGCTTCTGACTAGATAATGTCATTATGCAAACCAATGAGGACTGTGACGGCGAAGAAGAGGGTAGTGGGACCTGATGGACAGAATGACTGGCACAATTCAGTGAAGTGTCGATCGCAGCGTCCACGCAGTTTCTTCTCCTGTGACAGATGCCATTAACTTAAACTAGGCCAAGCGCTTGGGATGTTATCTGGCCGCCATAGCAAGCAACACTTCCCGTCCTGTGTTGTTTGTACTCCGTGGCCAGCGGTGAGGCGGAGGCAACTGCCGTTATCTTTGCTGCGTATAGTGCAGCCTAGAGCCACTAAATAAGCTACGCTTAAGAGTAACGACACTGACGCACGGCGACAGCCATTTTGGTTCCTGATGCCAGGATGGCCAGCTTTATGCATCCCGTTGCGGCTGACATTGACGAGCGGAATAGGTGTGGGCACCACTTTGCAACCATGAGAGCCGCGTTTACTTTTCGAAGATTTAAAGACAGCGTGCCGGTGCGATAGGGTCAAGTTCGGTTACACTAGTGTGGCGTATTTAGTGGCTCTGGGTTACACTAGAGCCACTAATTAAGCTGTGGTTTTCTAGTGGCTGTAGGTTACGCTAGGCCACTGTCGTTCTTTCCCGGTGGGAAGCGATGCAGGCGTTTTCCACCTTCAAGCCGGGTTGAAACAGCCTAGTACAGAGCAGCGTGGCATCGCTACTCTGTCTGGGGGCTTGAAAACTTGCTCTCAGAGTGTCTTGCAGCCACACGGCGCTCCGAAAATCACGACTTACCGAAGAGCGCACGCGCGACAACACAGAGGCATTAAAATGACTAAGCCCATGGGTCTTCTGGGGTAAACAAATGTCACGTGACGCGGTTCGACCAATAGCCGCTGTCGGCGGCATACAACAATGACAGAAAAGAGTGCCGATACTCTGAAACCAGGTCTGGTGGCTCTAGTGCAGCCCCGCGAACATCTGGTGTCGTGCCGTGGCAGATTTTCTGTCACGTGGACTTTCATGAAAGTTCATTCTGCCTCAGCCTCAGAGTGGTCACTTAGCACACAAAATGCTCAGTGCTCCACGTAGGTTTTGAGGTTTTGAAGAAACAATTGCAGGTGGGAACTCACTCGTGGCTTTATCTAGTGGGCAGTGCCAAAAACTGCTTTTTTAAGGCACTTACTTTTAATCATGTCCGCACCGCAATCATCATTGGTCACATGACCTGAAGGGAGGCAGTGATTCTATTTAATGGCAGTTGCAAAGTATAATTAAGCATTTTAGGGTAATGAACACCAACACTGAGCACTCACATTGTGATTACTTATTGCCCAATTTCTTTCGTGTGGTCTTCCACGTTCACTCCCTCATGGCGTGTCAGTGATGGAGGTCGTACCTCCTCTGTATGTTTTTGTCCACAGGTTACCGTGAACAAAAAGTTTAAGCAGAAAAATAAATTGGGATCACCGAAAAAACTGCGAGGTTCGGCAAAGCTGTGTCCAGTGGGAAACGTGGCAAAGTAATATTTTCAAGGGGCCATGAAGACAAAATGCAAATTTCAGTCCGTTCGAGAGATTGTCTTGTTAGAGTAACACCGACACCACTTCACCAAAATAAGCTGTATAATAAGGAAAACGGAGAATAGGCGCGCGACACCCTAGCTACTTTTTCACACTGAACTCGGTGCTTATTATGTTGCGATTGGCTGAGGCCCACAAAATCCAACGCACACTTAACAGGGATTACAAGCTTGCCGAACAAGATATTTGCGCTTAAATTTAGTGCACATTCTTTTCGTAGCAGTAACAGTGGTGGGGCAGAAAAAATGTCAGTTACCACCTAACACGTAGACATAGAAGCACCAATGTGTATGGCATGCGCTATGTCGGCCGAAGCTGCACAGCCGTCGGATGCGTTGGGCCTGTCTGACATGACACTGGCCACCTGGCATGAGCGACATCGCAACTTATGTGACCCTGTTTGTCGAGCATGCCATATCTTTCACGAACGATTACTATCAACCATAGCAAAAGTAAGCAGAGTAAAATCCAGTCTGAAGCAATGCAAGTGTGGACAGCGGTCTCTGAGCGGTATTGTGGCGCCACCTGTGAAGGCGGGCTGTAAACAAAAGGCACCTTTCGCCATTCACAGTAGCCTTAGTCAAAAACTAACTCCCGTCTCGGTACAATGGCACTCACTGTGACCTGCGACGCTCATTAGCATTCAGGCAGTTATATCGTCAAAACGTCTGTTGGCATAAACGTTACTATAGGGCTTGATTCATTAGGACATCGTGCTTCTAATGTGTACTTGATCGTTAACCTCAGGTACCAGGTGAAGGTTGTATAAAGCGATGAATACTGATGAACGTTCCAGGTCATAGTGGGCGATAATGCCTCCCCTGAACACGTCCTCTCTGACGTCACGAAACAGACTATTTAGCGGGAGAATTAAAAATTTGGCTTGAAAGGTTCAATTTCTCGTGCTGTATTCGGGTGGTCGCTCTGATACTCTGGCTCAGAGTACGCGCGCGCGCGCGCACCCCCGCTCCCCAACCGAGCACTGAGTGCGCACCCGATCTTGGAGCAGCAAGCGACCATGGCGCCGCGGCGTGGCCAGCGTGGCTACTGCAAACAGCCAGGCCAGACAAAGTGTTTCAACAAATGGCGGCTTTCACAACAGACGTGTCCTTTTCTACATGATGCGTAGATGCCTTCAGTAATGGCACGAGAAGCGAAAACATCAAAACGCGACCACAACAAACCGCTGGCAAGGCCCTAGCGAACGCCACCGACCAGCCGGGGTCACATGACTCGATCGCCTCCAGATTTCGGCGGCGCTCCCACTACGAAGTCAGAGTAGTCAGAGGCGCTCAGAGTGGAGGAGGACGCTCTGAGACGACCAACCGTACATACGTCGAGCGCTCGATTTCGACCAGCCGAACGCTGAGTCTCTTTACGGAGTGCTTCAGAGCGCTCTAAAACGACCACCCGAATACAGCATCAATGAATATAACATTGTTTGCTGCCGGTCAAGCACTGGGGGCACTATAAAACACCAAATCTTTCGAATGGAACAAATGTTTTCCCTCTTCATGGCCCCTGTAAGTTAAAACTTGTTAGGCCACAAAACTCCAAGGGGACTATGTTTCAGTGTCTAGAATTTTGTTCCTTCTTGCCCTCCCTGATAAAGGCTCATTTGCAATAGCAAGGTGTACAAACTAGAGGGGTGTAAAATTCATCTTGAAGTGTACCACTGAACCAGGTTTTGGTAGTGAACGATGTTGATTGCTTGTACCATTCTTCGCTGTCACAACTGACTTTCTTCTGGCTATAACGCGCAATAAATGCGATGGATTGAAGCAGGTGAAGGTGACGGCGTTGTTGCGGAGATGACTTTCCAGTGCAGATATCTTGGGGGGACTATCCATTTACCAAAGAATTTTGTTTCGTTTCGTCCAGGAGCAAATTGAAGAGTTCGTGTCCAAACACAAGCTCAAGGTCGAGGGCGAGAACGTGGACAAGCCCGTTCTCAAGCTCGAAGAAGCTGGTCTCCCAGGTGAGTTTGCTGACTGTCTTGCCTGTTCCATTTCCTTCGCCCGCCATCATTGTATTTCAAATGGCAGAGGATGTATAATACTATTAAAAAGAATTGTCCCTCTGCTTGGGGTTTTTATAAAAAAAAACCTTTCAGCCCTGCATTTTTCCTTTCTATCGAAAATATTTTTTCTGTGCATTTTCTTCAACATTTGAACCCTGTAAGCTTACAAAAGTAAAATTGAGCTTGTGGCGCTAGCTAAATAGTGATTTATAAGCATGACATCTAATTAGGTCATCAGGCAATTGAAATTTAAAATTACAGCAGAAAAAAAGTCTTTGCTTGGTTTCCTAGATTTTGGAAACCAGTGAGCCCACATACAAAAAATCAGGCTGGTAGTGCAAGTATTTTTAGATGTACAGCGTTGTCATCGAACCAGGACTTTGGTCGTTGGGGTCACCCTGACATCAGTTTGGTCTTCATTGCAAAGCCTTCCTCTTTCTAATGTTTTAAGCTTTAGCAAAAACAAACAATCGAGATATCTATCGAAAGAAGCAGCCTCGAAAAACTATTTCCCAGAAAACAAGCTGTTTTGGGTTTGTTCTCAATTTGCTGGAGGAGTTTTGGTTAATGTCGTAAATATAGGACACCAAGGCCGAAAGGGTTAAGGCTCCCACAAAGGTAGTGAGCGGGCAAGTGTCATGTGCTCTTTGTGGCCCAAGTTACTGGACTTAAATGCCAAAGTTTTCGCCATCCCCAAAGCATGGTTCATGGGGGTCCTTATCCTTGAATTTGGAAAGCTTGCTTTCAAGGCCTCGAAAGTCCTGCAATTTCTAGAAAACCTTGAAAAATCCTTGAATTCCACGAATTTCACTTTTTTATTAATAAGCAGAAAAGCAACATGAGGCTACGTAAAAACTGAGGGGGATTTTTTCTTGCTTGATCTTTAGCGAATAAGGGTTTGCGTTTTGTAACACGCTGAGACTGCTCTTATCCTTGTAACTCAAACAAACAATGGTGAGAAATAGTCGAAGAAGGAAGCGTTGCTGGAGCCATCATTTTGAGAAGGGGAACCTGCCTGAATGAGAGTCCTCTTGTTGAAACGTTGGCCCCATCCGTGTTCCCATTTTTCGCCGCTTTCTCATTGTTTCAGGGCTATATTTTGCGTTGAACGTCGGTTTACTTTCAACAGCGGAGCTGGTTAAGGTTGAGTTCCAGCCGTACCAGGTGGCAATCAAATATTGGTGCAGTAAAAAGGAGGGGAGGAGGGAAATGCCAAGAAGTGTGGGAGGAAGTGGCAAGGAGCCGACCAGCAGGTGTGGAGAGCACACATCGCGGCGCAGATGTTGGGGTGTAGAAGCGCATTGGGGACTGGATGCGCCTGGTGATGAGGTCAGCTCTGACGTGCTGGTGTTCTCCTAGTTGAGAGAGACGGCGTGCGTTTGGCAGGATCAGTGTCTGACTCTATTGATAAGACGGGCAGAGCTCTGCTGTTCCCTCAGTCTTCGAAGGTGGCTGATTTTTTTTTTTTTTTTTTTGAACAGACAACGAGGTCCTTGAAAAATCACAGAGAGAGCTTTCAACGTCCTTGAAAATCCTTGAATGATTGACACATAAACCAGCATGAACCTTAACAAAGCTGACTGTATCCAAAAAGCTTGGTTATGCTGATCTGTTGACTTTCAGGATCACTGGACTGGAGCTGGCCCTTTTTGATAATGGCATTCTAATCCAGTGTTATTCTGTTTTTATTGTTTATTTTTATTTATATTTAGTTGCCTGTGTGCGTGTGTGTGTGTCTTCCGCAGACGACTTCGTCGCCAAAGTCAAGGATGTTCTCGGAAGCTCGTTACCGGCACTGGCGTCGTACGCGTTGCCAGCGCTCCTCAGCGGGCGGGATTTCATCGGCCTCGGTGACTGCTCCATGTCTGAAAAAGTCATGTCGGTGAGTACTTGGTTGTATCTTGTTCGTTTCAACTGCTAAAGGCACTAGGCACACTTTAGAAGGGGCCATGAAGATAAAACACAAGTTTGGTTCATTTGAAAGATTGCCTCGTTAGAATCATGCTGACACCACTTTTAACACGTACTTTGCTCACATAAGCTATGTAATTTGGAAAAAAGGGAATGGCCATGCGACTCACTAGCTCATTTCCCGCAACAGCACCTATGATGTCATATGCAGCAGCTGTGCGATTGGCTGAGGCCGGCAAAAGCAAACGCAAATTAGGCACGGCTTATACGCTTGCTGAACGCGTTTTTTGCGCTTAAATGTAATGCCTGTTCATTTTACAGCAGTAAGAACGGTGGGAAAGGTTATCAAAGTTACGAAAATACACATAAACATGAAGTACCAGTGGACACTGTTGTTAGTACTGGGCGCACTATGCTTGTTTTAGCTGCACAGCTGTCCGCCGCTTTGGAGTTGCCTTACGTGACACTGGCCGATTGGCATAAGCGACGTTGTCGTCTTACATGACCCTGTTTGTCGAGCATACGCCATGTCTAACAGAGCAATGACTCACTACCGCAACAAAAACAAGCCAGGTGCAAATACAGTCACAAACAACGGTCCATGGATGAGTATCGTAGCGCCATCTGGGAGGACTGACGGCAAGCAAGGCAGCAGAGCCGGATGATTCAGTGGAATTTTGTTTGCATATGCGCTCTTATGACTTCTTGGCAGACGTCGCGGAAGCACACGGTTTGGCGGGAGAATCAAAATCTTAACCTAAATTGATTAATTTGTCAGTGACTACGGCATCATTTGCTGCCGGACAAGCGCCGGGGGCACTATAAAACACGAAATCTTTCTAATAAAACAAACTTGTATTGTGTCTGCATGGCCCTTTTAATGAGAGTCAAGCTTAATAGGGCAGATTTTTTTTTTTTATATATTGTCAATCGCACGTCGGCGTTAATCTGCATTTCACTTACCTATTGTGATTGTTGGATGTGCACTGCTGTACACAGGTCATGGGTTTCAATTTGCTGGCTATGGAGGTTGTGTTTTTCGCGGAGGCAGAAAACAAAGGTGCCCACGTGCGAATGGTTTCTCACTGCGTCATGGGATCATGAAGATAGCACACAGCTCTCCTCTATTTGAAAGATTTCGCAGTTCATGCGTCACTGCAGTTGTTTTCATGCAGGAAACGGGGTTGCTATTGTCACGTAAAAAGAATGCATAGGACGGCAAATTTCAAATTACCGCTTTTTCGAAGGGAAGCTTGCGACGTACTGAAGGTGCGTTCTTGATGGCGAGGAGACAGGAAAAAGAAGTGCTTGCTGACTTCGTGCTCTCTTTGCAGGATGAACCCTGGTTTGAGGTTTATATTCGTCTGAAATTTGACTACTTGATCCCAATCCGGATCAGTTTGACAACTTGGCCCGGACCCCCAGCGACGAGGCAGAGATAATTCGAAGGATAAGAATGGGGCGGAGTGCATTCGGCAGGCATTCTCAGATAATGAATGGCAGCCTACCATTGTCGCTGAAGAAGAAAGTGTACGACAGCTGCATCTTACCGGTACTCGCCTACGGGGCAGAAACTTGGAGGCTCACTAAGAGGGTTCAACTTAAATTGAGAACGACTCAGCGGGCAATGGAGCGGAAAATGATAGGTGTAACATTAAGGGACAAGAAGAGAGCGGAATGGGTCAGGGAGCAAACTGGTGTTAAAGACATATTAGTAGAAATTAAGAAGAAGAAATGGACGTGGGCAGGGCATGTAATGCGAAGGCAAGATAACCGCTGGTCATTAAGGGTAACAGAGTGGATCCTAGAGAAGGCAAGCATTGCAGGGGGCGGCCGAAAGTTAGATGGGCAGATGAGATCAAGAAGTTTGCGGGGATAAATTAGTCGCAGTTAGCACAGGGCCGGGATGATTGGAGATGTATGGGAGAGGCCCTTGCCCTGCAGTGGGCACAGACAGGGTGGTGGTGGTGGTGATGATGATGATCATAACTTGAATCCGATTGACCTCTCATTATTCCAATGAAGAAATAAGCGGCCCTCCAGAATTTGCTTCAGTTTCAATGGCATCAACAAATCCATGCGGGCTACTCTGCGACGTTGCTCGATGGCTTAGTTTGGTGGTTGCAGGAAACTGCCTTTAGGTGTCGTCACACTGTCTTATTCTTCTCCAATTATCCTGCCTAATTCAATGCAGTTTGTGTTGACCTTGACAAATTTGTAGTTTGTCGTGGCATTTTCTTTTTCGCCTTTTTTTTTTTCAGTGAACTAAATTTGTACTTTGTTTTTGTAGGTCCATTTAAAGGCCATCTAGGAATTGCAGCCTTGGGAGCTGCTTTGTAATAATTGTACTCATTTAGCCTGTTTCTATTCCTACTTCTATCTCACGCGTACAATCTAGCTACATATTTCGCGAAACTGAAAATTGCAGAGCTGGCATTTTTACTTGCAAGGCAACTATCGCGGTTCTGTTTTGGAATTTGCACATATAAATAAAAAAAAAAGCCCTAGTGCTTCAACAATGAAGACATTGCTATCCTACCGTGTGTATGCCTCCCTTTTGTTTACCCACCGACAGTTCCTTCCGTCCGTTGTGATGCATTGCCAGAGAAACATCAAGACAGAGTCCAGAGGCCCAGTGGTGAGTGGAGGACTGTCTTTCCTCATTTTGCGGGATTTCGACCCTTGGGTGTTCCTCTTTAACCCTCTTTAACAGGGCTTCTTCTGTGTAGATGGTCTTGCCGTAGATAGACGAAAAGATGCGTCACGGTGCAAAATTCCCTGTAGCGCTGTCGAGCACGCCAACGGGGCAATTGTCAGCGAGGAGGAGGGGCATCGGCAAAAGCTGCATGCATGCTGGTGCCTAGGATTGGTCCATGGTTTTGTAAATAGAAAAGAATATTTGCCCATTAGAAGGCAAGCGCTCCCAAATAATAAAATGTAAGCTACCTCTGTCATCACTAAAAAGAAAAATTTAGAACCAGTGCATCCTGTTGGTGATATGACACGCGGAGCTGAAACGTGTGCAATATGTGGGGTTCTCAGGGGGCGACCTAGCCAGTACTCCAGTGTACGCCACAATGCTAGCTCTCAGCGTGTCGACCATGAGGGCCCCCATGCCTACGGCAGCCCAGCCAGGTTCGCCGATGCGAGAACACAGTGAGCTGTAGTGCGCAAGCACAGCCGTTTATTTGGGAACTCCCAAAGCATGCGAGCACAAAGCTCGACGGCGTTCACGAATCACGCCGTCCGGTCGTGGTCGCGAACGGGAGGCAGGCACTCACGGCGCGCGACAAAAACAGTTGCCTCCTGACATACAAGGTCCGCCGCGGCCGCGCTGTTCCCCCGATCTGTCCCAGACCGGTTCTCCGATCTCACTTCTCTGTCTTCCGTGCGCACATGTTTGCGCAGCCAGCGCGCCTATGCGGCGCACGGACCGGTGGTGCCACCTCGGGGCGCCAACAAACCAGTAAAGCGCCGGACCAGTTTCAGCGCATCGCGGTTCTCCATGATTCCCACAAACTTCACGCCTTACTAAACTACAAAGCAAACTTAGGTCGGCCCAACAGGCCATGGAATGAATTATAGGAGTAACAATCTGGGGCAGGAAACAAGCTACCTGGATCAGGGAACAAACTCGAGTACATGATATAGTGCAAGTAAAGAACAAGAAATGGGACTTGGGCTGGCTATGTAGTTAGACGAACCGACAACCAGTGGACAATTGGGGTAACAGCGGATACCCAGAGAGGGGTCTAGAATAAGGGGAAGGCCAGTAACCCGATTTAGGGATGAAATGAGGAAATTTGAGGGTAAACTGTGGACTCGAGGAGAGCAGGAGAGGACCAATTGGAGGTCGTTAAGGGAGGCCTGAGTAGGCTGATGGTGATGATTAAATAGGTAGACTTAAAAGTGAAAAGCACTTAAGAGCAGCCGTATTTATTGCTTTAAGCAGTTGCTAATGAACAATGCAAAAGGCACGTGAGGCTACCGGAGCACGGAGCGCATGCCGGATTGCATCGTCCCGTTTCTCCGGTCAGTTGGGGGCCGCTTTTCCAGGCAGCCAGTGGTCCGCGCCCCAGCAGGTGGCACTGGCTTTCCAGGCAGTAATGACCAATTTTTATTTTTAAGCTCCTAGGGCCTTCAAGACTTGGCACGTCCACGCAGTCTCTCGGCGAAAGGGGGTGAAGCTTGCCAGGTTATACGTTTGGATTCAAGGAGGCTTTAGAAGTTACACTGGCTTCAGGAGGTTTTAAGCAGTTAGTTTGGCGCTGCCTATGCAGTCATTCCTGAACGTAACCCTGTCCAATTCCAAGATTTCTTGGAATGATAGCCATTGCGTCATTTAAAGGGATCCTGCAACACTTACAACCGACTATTTGGAATGCATGTTTGGATAAAGTCTATTGTCTCAGGAATCTCCTCCCGCAAGAATGATTAAAATCCGTTCAGTATCGCCGTAGATACGCGCGATGAAAAATCGCGCATAATCGTTCCCTCTCGACTCAGCGTGGACTACGCGGCCAAGGTTGCGCGCTCTCTCCCGGAGAGGGGGGAGCCTCGTGACGTTCTCTTTTGGAGCCTTCGATCTGTCATGGGCCGGCAGGTTTTCTCTTTATCTCGGCAACGCGGAGTCGCTCGTTTCCGGTGCGGATGGAGCGGTGCGGCAATTCAGGCATAGTTGCCTTCATGTGGGTTATCCGACTTGTGTTTTCGGGTACCTGCTTTCGCTACCGTGCGTTTCGTCGTGCGATGGACCCAGCTCTGCGAGCGCGGCTCGAAGCGGGGAGCGCAGAAATGGGTTTCGACCCGTATGCGGACACTCCTCGCCACAAAGTCAGGAAAAGAGTCGGCGGCGGTCCCCCGGAGCCACCCCACCAGGCCGACGAAGACGTGTGGTGGTGCTTCGTCGGCGAAGTGGCGCCCACAAACATAAATGTATCGCCGAGCATCCGACGGCGTTAGTCCGATAAGGCGCAACCAAATTTGCCGCAGCTCTGGTTCTTGGGGCACCAAATGCTTGCTCCGGTCTCTATCGCTGTCTCCACAGCCAACGACGGAACACCGTTTGCGCCTATCCTTTTCACTGCTCATTGCAAGCGCACTCACGGTGTACAGTGTACTCACGGCACACCCGCGGGAACGTTCACAGCCACAGTACGCGCCGTCGACGGAACTCCGTTCGCTCGAAACAGGGCAACTCATACGCTCCCAAGCGCTCGCGCCACTGACGGCAGCGGATTGCACCGGAAACACGAAGGGAAAAGATATTTTTTGCCATTTTGATTATTTTAACTGTGACGTCAACAGCACGGCCCGAGTGACGTCCCTTAGGCCATGCCAGAGCTGCATAATGAGGAAAATAGAAAAGAGCGCGGTTGGTTTTTCCGCGTCTTTCACAGCGATTTGTGCGGTTACCGCTTCACGTACACGTGTGATATTTGGCTCAGGTATTTCTGGGGGTGCAATCTAAATGTCGCGCAGGTTTACTTGCACTGCTCAAAGAGTGTTGCAGGGTCCTTTTAATAATGTCTGACAAATGTTTTTTTTTTTTTTTTAGTGGAGGAAGTAATGATAATTTGGAATTAGTCGACTCGCGATAAGCCAAACTCAAAGGGACCCCAGGATTTTGTTTGAATTATCAGAAGTTCTCATATATTAGGATTAGGCACACATTAGGATTAGGCTTTGATTTTAATCACATTTAAGTGTTTTTGAACCCTAACTGCACAAAATAAACAGAAAGCGGAGGCATAAGGTCCACAAGCAGAATGCCGTTTGCTTCACTTTCGTAACGGCCGTGTGGTTTTTGTTTTCTTTATTTTTTTATTTTTGCTGACACTTGATTTTTTTTTTTTTTTTTTTTTTTGACCACTTCGACAAGTGTAGGCAGTCAATCGTGTTTAGGCGTTTTTTGAGGCCTGTTCATTTTCTTTTTTTTTCCCTAATTTGCACCGTAGGAACGGTAAATAAGGCTAGAAAGGTAAGAAACATTATGGTCTACCATACTTGTGCTTTGTTTTGAAAGTTTGTTTACTAGCAACGCCTTTTTCCTTGAAGGCTTGAGGCGCTTATTTTTCATTTTTCCACTGTTCTGATTATGTAAGCACGCAAATTTTCAAATATTTGTGGGAAAGCAGTAGATATTTTCCGGTGCGGACACGCAAAAAGTACGAATGAAGCGAATGGTGGAGTTTGAATTAAGTGGCTTTTCAATACATTGAACGAATAGTGGGCCAACGAAAAGTTTGAAGTTTGCTTGAATTAACTGAAAGTATGAATTATCAAAGTTTGAATTCATCATCATCATCATCACCAGCCTATCTACGCCCACTGCAGGGCAAAGGCCTCTCCCATTATTCTCCAATTACCTCGGTCCTGTGCCAACTGTGACCAATTTATCCCCGCAACTTCTTGATCTCATCTGCCCATCTAACTTTGGCCGCCCCCTGCAACGCTTGCCTTCTCTAGGGATCCACTCTGTTACCCTTAATGACCAGCGGTTATCTTGCCTTCGCATTACATGCCCTGCCCACGTCCATTTCTTCTTCTTAATTTCTACTAATATGTCTTTAACACCAGTTTGCTCCCTGACCCACTCCGCTCTCTTCTTGTCCCTTAATGTTACACCTAGCATTTTCCGCTCCATTGCCCGCTGAGTCGTTCTCAATTTAAGTTGAACCCTCTTAGTGAGCCTCCAAGTTTCTGCCCCGTAGGTGAGTACCGGTAAGATGCAGCTGTCATACACTTTCTTCTTCAGCGACAATGGTAGGCTGCTATTCATTATCTGAGAATGTCTGCCATATGCACCCCACCCCATTTTGATCCTTCTAATTATCTCTGCCTCATGGTTGGGATCTGGGGTCACAACTTGGCCTAAGTAGATATATTCGCTTACCACTTCCACTGCCTCGCCACCTATCTCAAACGGCTGTGCTGTCCCGAGGTTATTGATCATTACTTTAGTTTTCTGCATATTAATTTTCAGGCCCACGGTTCTACTCTGTTTGCCCAGTGCGGAAAGCATGCTTTGCAATTCATCCCCCGAGTTACTTAGCAATTCAACGTCATCAGCAAATCTGAGGTTACTGAGGTATTCTCCATTAACCCTTACTCCCACCTGTTCCCAATCCAACGTTCTGAATACTTCTTGTAAGCATGCTGTGAATAACATTGGAGAGATTGTGTCTCCTTGTCTGACACCCTTCCTTATAGGTATTTTACTGCTCTCCCTATGGAGGATGATGGTAGCTGTAGACCCATTGTAGATATCCTCTAGTATTCTTACATAATGCTCATCTACCCCCTGGTTCCGTAATGCCTGAATGACTGCTAGGGTTTCGACTGAGTCAAATGCTTTCTCATAATCTATGAAGGCTATATATAGGGGTTCAGTATACTCAGCGCACTTCTCTATCACCTGATTGATCGTGTGAATATGGTCCATTGTTGAATAACCTTTACGGAACCCTGCTTGTTCTTTAGGTTGACTGAAATCTAAGGTTGCAGAGATTCAGTTAGCGATTACCTTGGTAAATACCTTGTAGACGACTGACAGTAAGCTGATCGGCCTGTAATTTTTCAAGTCCTTCATGTCGCCTTTCTTATGGATTAGGATGATGTTCGCGTTCTTCCAAGATTCCGGTACCATTGCGGTCATTAGGCATTGCGTATACAGGTTTGCAAGTTTTTCAAGTACAATTTCTCCGCCATCCTTCAAGAGGTCTGCTGTTATCTGATCCTCACCAGGTGCTTTGCCCCCTTTCATTTCTTTCAAAGCCTTCCTTACTTCTTCGGTCGTTACTGGTGGGATGTCTATCTCCTCTGAACTACTGTCTCGTTCGGCATTATCCTGTATGTCCCGGCTACTGTACAGATCCCTATAGAACTCCTCGGCCACTGTGACTATTTTATCCCTATTTGTGATGACATTGCCTTGCTTATCCTTAAGTGCATACATCTGATTTTTCCCCACGCCAAGACGTCTCTTCACTGCTTTCAGGCTACCTTCGTTCTTTACAGCGTATTCGATCCTCTCCATATTATACTTCCGTATGTCAGCTGTCTTATGTTTATTGATTAACTTCGAGAGCTCGGCTAGTTCTCTTCTGTCAGCTGCGGTGGAGATTTTTATGGTTTGCCGTTTCCTGATTAGATCTTTCGTCTCCTGTGAAAGTTTACCAGTATCCTGTCTAGCCATAGTGCCCCCGACTTCTACTGCACACTCCGTGATAATGCGTGTAAGGTTGTCGCTGGCTTCCTGTGTCGTAAGCTCGGCTTCCTCGTTAAGGGCGGAATATCGGTTCTGCAGGGCGATCCTGAATTCTTCTACTTTACGTCTTACTGTTAGCTCATTTATCGGCTTCTTTCGTACTAGCTTGTCGCGGTCCCTCCTCAAATCTAGCTTAATTCGAGATCTTACCATACGGTGGTCACTACACCTTACCCTTCCGAGCACTTCCACATCCTGCACGACGCCAGGGTTATCGCATAATATGAAGTCTATTTCATTTTTGTGCTCCCCATTCGGGCTCCTCCAGGTCCACTTCCGACTCTCCCGTTTACAGAAGAAGGTATTCATTATGCGCAGGTTATTCCGTTCTGCAAACTCAACTAGTAGGTCCCCCCTGCTATTTCTACAGGCCAGACCATAGTTCCCAACTGCCTTGTCTCCAGCCTGATTCTTGCCTACTTTAGCATTGAGGTCCCCCATAACAACGGTATACTGTGTTTTTACTTTAGCCATTGCCGATTCCACATCTTCATAGAAGCTTTCCACTACTTGGTCGTCGTGGCTGGATGTGGGCGCGTAGCCCTGCACCACCTTGAGCTTGTACCTCTTATTGAGCCTAATTACAAGACCTGCTGCCCTTTCGTTAATGCTATAGTATTCGTCTATGTTGCCAGCTATGCTTTTATTGACTAGAAATCCCACTCCCAGTTCTCTTCTGTCCTCTAGACCACGGTAACATGGGACGTGTCCATTTTTCAGCACCGTAAGGGCTTCGCCTGCCCTCCTAACCTCGCTAAGCCCTATTACATCCCATTTAATGCCCTCTAATTCCTCGAACAACACCTCGAGACTTGCTTCGCTAGATAAGGTTCGCGCGTTAAACGTTGCCAGGTTCAGATTCCATTGGCGGCCTGTCTGGAAGTTTGAATTATCACTGTATCATTTTGTCATGTTGACCCTTGGAGAGGAGATGATGATGATAAGTTGGGTAATAATTTGTGATAAAGTTCTCTGCGCCTGCTCGTACACCGGTTCTCTGGCTGCGTGATGTGTGTCCAGAGGCGACGAGAAGGAATCACCCTGGCGGCTACCTCTGGTTTTTCCTGTGATTCGATACACGTTTAAAAAACATGAAACATTTACTCCACTGACGGATGCATTGGCTGCTATAGGCGTATCAGACAGCCCTGTCAGCCCCAAGCACGGAGCGAGAATATATAGGAGGCGAAACGGCCCATCGCGATGAGCGCGGGCGAGCGACTCGACAATGTCACAGCGAAAACCAAGGCGGACTGCAAAGCTTCGTCGCTGCGGCGATGATGGAGAGGGTAGCGTCACCTGATGGACGAAATGATTGCAGCCGCACTTCTTTCCGCTGTGCAGTGCAATGCCGAAAGCGGCAGCCCCGCAGTTTCTTCACCCGCGGCACATGCCGCTAGCTTAACGTAGGACGAGTGCTTGTGACATTATCTGGCCGCGATGGGAAGCCTAGTTTCCCCTCCTGTATTGTTCTTGCTCCATGGCCCCAAGTCATTGTGCAGGGTTTGTGTAATCGTCTTGTCAGTGTGTGTAGTCTGAAAATTGTCACGCAGTGAAGAATGAAGTGAGGTTATTGCAAAAATTGAACGTTTATTGTACCGACCGAGTGCTGTGCGGAGAACTTAAAAGGGGACACTTGTCTTGAGGATTGAAAATTTGCCAAAAAATCACTTGTCTGTATTAATTTTATTTGCAGTCTGCAGGTCTCAAAGAATTTACCTGCAAAATTTTATAGCTGTACCATAAGCATTTACAAAGCTGGCGCCATTTGAAGTCACCTAAATGACCATTTTGCCTATGTTTCCAAATTTCATGCCGTGTTTCCTCATAACCAGATTTTTTTTTTTCTCACGAGGTCAATTGTCGGGTACAATATCTTTGGATGTACTGGTCCGATTTGCATCATTCTTGCTGCATTCGAAAGCTTGGGAACTGAAAAGAGCAATAAAACCGCAAAAATATAGCATTTCTGCCGCCCGTTTTACGAACACATTGGTAATTCATGAAATGACATTTGCAAAATTTACAGTGTTTGCAGAAACAATGCTAAAGTTACTTGTGTGTTACAGTTGCACTCCCTGGTCTTTCTAGAGCACAAAAGGATAAAGGTATGAGTATCTCTCAGGTAGATAATGAAAAAATTGCCCGTACCAGAATGGCATAACATGTTTCACAACTCTGACCTTACACTATATAGACGAAAACTGACTGCATATTTGTGCTCAAGGTGCTGAGAGACACCTTATGTGTAAACGCAAAGCACATAGGTTAAAAAATAACAAAAATGTCCTCAAGACCAAGCGGTGAAGAAGGAGTCAATGAAGTAATGTGCACAAACGAACGGCGATGAATTGAATGCTGTGACACTTCTGTACACATTTATCAACAGTTCTCTCGTTACTAGATGCATCCATGTCGATCGAGAACATCTTAAATTAAACAAGAACAGTCTGGGAGAGCGGCCGCAATACAACACCATTTTCCTATCAAAACAGCATTGCCGTTGTGCCATACACAAGAAGGAGGAAGCATACTGTTTGCTTAGGCGACAGTATAGGACAGGTGGACGCAGCCAGAGGCCGGCAACAAAACGCCTGTAAACAAGTTGAATAGCATGGTTCGCGGCAATATTGTGTGCAGAGCACTTTAGGGGCTCGCCTTGTCATCGTAGCTTGCTCGCTGGACCCAAGTAGAGCCGCATGTCGTTCCATCGTCGCACCATCCCATGGAGGCTTCGAAAGCCAAGCAGTTTGTATAGTCATAATTGTTTGAAACTTGTGAACCGCTGGCGCTTGTCATACACCTCCCCGTTGTTTAGGGCAAAGAAAACTGCAGGTACATATGAAGCAAATATACAGGATTAACCGGCAGCGCCAGCGTTCATTTAATTAGGAACGCTCGTTGGGCTGGTTTTTACGATAGTAAGCGAAAAAAAGTGGCGGTGCAACGCCGGCACGTGCGGAAGAAAAGCAAGCACAAAAAGAACAGAACTCCCGCTGGCGCAGTTTCGGGCAGGGGGCGCGCGGCGAGCACTGCGAAGGCGGGAAATTTGAATTGCATTGGGTGGTAGCAGTGAGCGGACAACGGCGCTACAGCCCACTATGGCGAATCACTGCTCTGCACTTCCGACAGCTTTTACATTGAGTGGAACGTTTTTTGCTTTTGTTTCGAACTCCACCTTTGCTTATCCCCGAAGCAGCAAGTGGGGTTGCGGGCACTCAATGCCCTCGTGTCGTCACCCACTGTGCAGGCGATGCTGCTGGCGTCCAGCTGCCGGCAGGTTCGGGACATCTACAAGTACTTCCGCGACACTGGCCGCTCCCTGGATCTGGAGTGCCTGGAAATCTCCGAGGAGACCTCCAACGACAAGGAGGACTTCCAGTCGGGCAAGTCTTCCTCTTCCCCGAGTCCCCCGAGCTTCCGACTTTGACGGACGCCGGAGCGTGGCACCTTTAGAGGGGCCATGAAGACAAAATGCAATTTGTTCAGTTTGAAGAGACTAGCCTCTGGAAACTCGCTCTGCTTCCTTCTGGCCACGGAAGACGTATTTTAACAAAAAAAGCAAGAAATATTGAATCACTTTCAAATTTTACGCTTCCGCGACATAGTACGGGCAGGAGTGATTGCACGATATGTAACAGTGTGCTAACTGCTTGTTGGCATTTAAGTGATACAACCAAATGGAATTAGGGGCTCCGCTACAATCGCCCGGTCGCGTTTTTGGGGGGCGGCTCAGTCGGGCAGCAGCCAATGGCACAAACGAGATTCCGTGGTGTCATAGAGAAGTTGCCGGATAACGGTGCTGCCAGTTTCATCACACAGCTTCAAAGACATAATCGAGATATCAAAGAGAGCATATGAAGCAGTGGCGACTCCCCGGCCACTGTCCGGCCGGATTTCTCTATGTTGGTACGAAATCTGGTTCATGTGATTGGCGGCCATTGACCTAAGCCACCGCCAAGGAACCTGACTGGGCGCCTGTAGTGGGGCCTCTAGTTCTTCTCTTTAGTTCTTGTTTAGGGGCCTCTAGGTTCTTGTTTAGGGGCCTCTACGTCTTGTCTTTAGTTTTTTAGGGGCCACTAGGACTTGCTGTAGTTTGGGGCCTCTAGTTCTTGTCTTTAGTTCTTGTTTAGGGGCCACTAGTTCTTGTTCTTTAGTTCTTGTTTAGGGGCCTCTAGTTCTTGTTTAGGGGCCTCTAGTTCTTGTTTAGGGGCCTCCAGGTCTTGTCTTTAGTTCTTGTTTAGGGGCCTCTAGTTCTTGTCTTTAGTTCTTGTTTAGGGGCCTCTAGGTTTTGTCTGGCCCGTGTGACATCTTACCTACCCATAATACGTCACCGCAAAGTGGAATTTGAAAGTTGGCAATATTTGTTGCGCTTTTTCGGTTAAAAAGTGCCTTTCGTGGCTGGCATGGAGCTGAATGAGTTACCAGAGGCTAGTTCGTTGAGAGTGAACATACAGTAGCCGACCGATTTTTCGGACCTGGAGGGAACAAAAAATAGTCCGAATGAAAGAGCAGTCCAAAAATCCGCGAGTCACAAAAACGAACTTTATTTCATTTAAAAGGACTGAAGAAGTCACGAATAGTTCCTTGCCTCAAATTCCTTTTCGTGTGAGAACGTCTGCTTGCATCTCTGCAAACGTCACATTTTATTTGTAAACATTGGACGACAACGCCAAAGCGTTAGCAATGTCTTGCGTTGACGGTTGCGAACGGTCGGGAGTGTCTTCGTTGGGAGTCGGAGTCGCTTTCTGGCCGCATGGTCACTTTGTGCACGATCTCGTCGTCTGTTAGCTCCGCGCACAACGGTATGTTGTTGTCCACTGCAGCGAGCTCTCGAAATGTCACGAAAGATCAAAGTTGGTTACCTCGGCGGGAGTCAAGCCAATCCCCATCCAATCCAAAGCTAGCCAGGTGCTTAGGATTCAAAATGGCGTTGTCCTGGAGTCGCATTGTGGCACTGTTGCAGAAAAGTTTGTCCGAAAAAAAAAAATCAAAATTTTGGCTTTATTTTGTCCGAAATATCCGTTGTTCATATACATTACTCGTATGGGACAACTGGCAGTTTCCTGGAATATCCAGCAAGTCCGAATTTTCGGAGTCCGAAGAAACGGTCGGCTACTGCAGTTGTATTTTGTCTTCGTGGCCCCTTTTTGAAATCTGGACAGAGGAACGTTAAGGGGCAGTTGGGTCTTTGGGGCCGAAAAACGGTCAAAGAAAGCGTTTTTGGAAAAATGGCATTTTCAGCCTCCACGGCCATTTTTCTATCAGTCTGTAAATTTCCTCATCAAAAGGCACCATATTTTGTTGTTATTACATTATAGTAGCATTTTAAAGTGCACTCTACAGCTCAGTTTAGCGCAGAATTCGATGGTGAAACGGCACTTTTTTGCAATGCAAAGCGAGCATTTCGCGCTCAGATATCTCGGCACCCAGAGCAGGTACAACTGTAACTCTTTTTGCTTCTGATACCGAAATGTGTGGAGTATACAATGTTGGAAACAAATTTTTCAAATGGAGGCTTTGGAAAATTATTAATGCGTTCAATTGGCACCACCTGCGATCCATTGCTGGCATAGCGCAGGAGAAGTGAAGTTCACTGTGTTGTAAAACGACCAAAAATAGCTGAATCAAAAAAGTTCTTCCTATGTTGTATTCTTTAGTCATTTGTCTGCCTAGCCACGTGGTAATTGCCATTCCGTATGGAGTGGTTATTTTGTAACTGTGACCCAAAATAATGGAAATTAATCATCAATTAACTCGGAATATAATCAACTTACAATCTAATGGCAGATGTGAAATCAGCACAAAGAACTCTATAATGCAGTGCAGTTTTATTAAAATTGGTTGGTAAATAAAAAAAATAGACCTAAGACCAGCCTGCCCCCCTTAATTGAAGCAATGCGTGCCCCTTGCAGAGTTCCACATGGCCATCGCCACGGTGACCACGATGCAGAAAGTGCACAGTGCCGGGCACTTTGACTTTGGCACCATCTCTGTGGTCATCCTCTACGGAATGGACGAGCTCCTGGAGAGCAACCACGGCGAAACCATCGAGAAGATCGTCAAGGACCTGCACGTGAGTGCCGCTTGGGCGATGCGGGGAGGGGCACAATACGGAAACTGTTTGTGGGGGCGTTTGGCATATGTACACGTTTTCCTTGTAACTGTCTCCACAAGCATGGACGGACCGGAGGCATTCAGGGGGGCAGAGAGAGAAATACTACTACTGGGAGGCTGAAATGCTACTTACAGAATAGAAATGCAACTCGGATTTTATTTCAGTCTGTGTGGCTGGTTGGGGAGTTGAGAATTTGTACTTGAACGATGAAGTATGCCTTCGGTGTGTGCGTACTCAAGGTTTTGAAAGTGGTGTGGCTTTGACTGGTTACCACAAAATCCGGTCTAACCCAAACTCACCGCTGTTGAATGTCCTTGTACTAAATGTCTTATCAAGTCTGTTACAAACACTTGAATAGTTCAGTGGTCATACTGCCTGTCTCGGTACACACTGTGCCTAACAGTGCAGCTACGTGAAATTCTTTGCACCATCCTTTCCCATGGGGGGGGGGGGTGTTCTCCCTGAGGGTCTCCCTGAAGCTCTCCGTCTTGGTTGTACAGTCACATTTCACCTCAACAAAATCTCTGCTTCAACAAAATTTTTGCACGTCCCATCAATTTTGCTGTAGCAGGATTCGACTGTACTGCCTTTCCTAAACATCCAGGGCTCCGTACCAATGCACTTAAAATTTGCTTCAGCTACAGGAAGACCCTTTTTCCATGTGGGGGAGGAATGGGTCCCCCTGACTAGAGGGTCTCCCTGACCGGAAGGTCTTCTGCCAACGACAGTAACAATGGGCTACTTGGGGCGCCGTTCCTCAATTCCTCTTCCCCTCGGCGCCTCATTCAAACAAACACTCCGCCCTGTCGCGCCAAACTGCACCTAATTCATCCCACCCTGTATCACAGTCCCCCAACTGCCCCGCATGTGGCTTGAGAGACACCATCATCCGTACCATGTGGGCATGCAACAACGACCCCTTCCCACTCATCCGTACACCGCCAACTACGTATCGCAATAAAGTGTATTTCTCTCTCTCTCTCCCCTCTGCTTCCTTGTGCGTGTGGGAAACAGGCGGAGCGCCAGCTGGTGGCCTTCAGCAGGAGCTGGCTGCCGGACATCAGCGGGGCGGTGCTCGCGCTCTGCCAAGAACCCCGTCATCGTCTACGTCGGCGACGTCGAGACGCGGGCGCTGCCGAGTGGCCTCGAAATCGACGTCCGCGTCTTCGACGATGAGGCGGCCAAGAAGGCAGAGTGAGTGCTCACTTCTCTTCCCCACTTCTCCCATCCCTTTCGTTGTGGGGGGAGGGAATTTACATGCGGGGTCAACGCAAAAGTTCTCAATGTAAGTGTTGGAATGCCAATGTATCTGGGGGCACATTTTGACGACGCATATCTCGGACCACAAGCTCAGATGTTTTTTTTTTTTTTTTTTTTTTAAGTTTAAGTGAGCTTCGATTGGTAGTTGCCCCCAATATCGCAGTTGAACTTCGACTTAAAAAGCCCAAATAGCCGTCACTGTATTTCCCAAGATGGCAAGTTGGGAAGGCAACTATGTGCCATACGAAGTGCCTACTCATTTATATGCTGAGCCCTAGGAGATAGGTTTGATCCTGACCATGGTGGCTGGTTTTCCAATGGAGGCGAAAAGTTTCAACTGACTGTGTGTCGAGGTGTTTCGGCGCACGTTAAAGATCACCAGGTGGTCGAAATTAATCCGGAGCCCTCCACTACTGCACTCCTTATAGCCCAGGGGTAGCCTCAGCGCATTAAACCCCCAAAATCTGAATTTGACCGTGCATTTATCCAGAGTGTTGAATCAAGGCACGCCAAGGACGTTTGATGAACCGCAGTGAAGAAGCAAGGCCGGAAACCGCACATTGCTTCTCATGTCGACGCTGTGAATGGGGTTGGCCAGTAGAAATTTTTTCTTTTCTATGATGGCATTGAAGCAGAATGGCTTGTTGGCCTAATGCCGTTGTGAATGAATTGTATTTTTTGTGTTCAGTGTGGAGTTCACGTTTGTTTTGACTGTGCTGAAGTTGCAGTTATGGTCGATAAAATGAACAAGAATAAACAGACGTTGGTTAGCGCGCTAGTGATTGAATTGATTTTCGATATTTGTAAATTTCTGAGTTACTTAGCGTTTGCAGTGCTGTTGAAAGTCGACGTGTGTTTCTTTTGCAGCTACTGAAACATTTTCAAAGTGATTGTACTTTAAAGAGCAGGTTCGGCATTTTTAAAGTCTCTTGCAGCTATCACATTGGTGCCTTACAGTCTGCGGTAACAATTGTTATTCGATGCAAAGGCAACCCAAGAGGGGCTCGCACAGTGCAGACTTTTCTACATTTCAGCTACACGTGTTGTCAGCACAGAACTTTGGGAACATATTTTTGTTTCAGCTTTGTGCGGGCACAGTTTAAGAGTTTAGCCTCACAGTTCGACGTGCTTGAGACGAGAGTGTCTATGCATCAAGAACGCGCACGCTGTATTGACAAGGGTCAGAGAACCCGAAGAGCCAGAGTTGCTGCACTTTTTTTTGTCGCGCACACATGTCGACTGCTTTGCTGCTGCTTCGTCGGCGGACAACACTGTAGTGACGGTAACGGCCTGGGTTTTTTATATTTCCCATTGTGTAGCCTGCAAAGCTTACTTGAAGAAAGCCTGAGGAAAGAAGATGCTGGAAAGGTTAGTTGCCTTCACTGAGTCAACGCTGCTGCTGCCGACTGCTCCTCCTCTTGGCTTCTTCTACCCTGAACTGGTTGGCATGCACTGGCGGCGGTGGGCGGTTTTCTTGGTTGTTCTCTGTGTGTGTGTGTCCATGTGTAGCAGCGTGACCTTCGACGGAGAGAGAGAGAGAGAAAAACCTGCGCAATGTTTTCGCTAAGAACGTTGACGCTTACTTTTTCAGGTCTTTTTTTTAAATCAAGTAGTGAGTGAATCACCCTGGAACGTCGGGTGTACGGTTAGGGTTCGTGGTATTGAAGAAATTGGTGCACTGAATTTTATTCTATTATTTTTTTTTTTCAGCTTTCTGAATATTATGTTTCAGGAGAGAAATGAGGCTGGAAAGATCTGCCAGACCTGGAAAATTTTGCAGATGTGCAAGGAAGAGTTCTGTAGCAATCACGACAGCCACTTTAAAAAAAAAAGTCCTAGCGGGACTTTCGCATTGCTGTGTTTTGAATGGCGTGTGCAGGGTGTTTTACAAAACTTGGTTGGAGATTGGAGTACAGTCGAACCCGACTAGTATCGAACCGGTTTACTTTATTTCTGGTTACGGTATATTTGCAGTGAGAATATATAACAAATATTATGCCCATATCAAACAAAAATACCAACCACTCCTGATATATCGAACGCAAAATGCCCCAGAAGTTGGCTTTCCCTCGGAGCGGAGGAGAAGTTCCACCGGCACACCCCAGAAGTGGTTTAGCCTGGCCGTTCATGGGCAGCGGCAGCAGGCGGTTCTTTGAATGTAGCATCCAAATCCTAACGTAATAAATGCTTCTGTGTAAAGATAGCGTGAAATAGCCCACGCCTCACTGAATGCCCGACCGTACTTAGTTGCCGAAAAATTCAACGTTTTGATATTTAACCTCTCGCCCCAAGTTATGTGGAACGCCCTGTAGACAGATATGTAGGCTCGGCACGCAAGATGGAGAAATAACTACAGCCAAGCTTTGAATCCTCCGCCTTTGTGTTTTCTCTGGACGTCAGGTCCACCCAGCACTGTCCTTTCCTTCCTAAAAGCCCTCATGTGGTTTCGCCCGCTGTTTCTTATCTGGTTTGTCTTTCGCAGACACTCGTTCTGGTGAAGACAAAGCGGAAAGCCAAGAACGCCAAGAAGTGGGTCGACCACAAGGAGTGAGTGTCCTTGCTACACCTCCCAACCACCGACCTCATCTGCCTCTTGCCTTAGATATTATGCGTCTCTATCAGCATCTGTTTCACGGACTAAGAGCAAAGGCCGGAGGGGAAACGTCGCTTCCTAGGGCAGCCAGACGTCACAAGCCCTTGGCCTAGTTTAAAGGGACACTGAAGTGATCTGCAAACATTGCGGGATTACTAGCGCAAATTGTAGTCTGGAGTCTCTAGGCCATGTTTTGACTACTCTCGCTGCGTTTAGGTGACTTTATTCAGTAGAAAAATCAATTTGAAGATGCTGTCCTCCTCTCTGCATCCTCCTTGCTGATTTGTGACGTTCCGTATGACGTCAAAACGAGATGGCTTGGCTTGGCTGCGCTACTGCACGGCTCAGCGACCCTCCAACAGAATCAGTCGGCCCAGCGTTTAGTCGGCCATCAGGTCGCAATTCTTCGTGCAGTTGAAACTAAGCCACGGCACGTTTGTGCCAGGAAGAATGTGACTTTACTTTGTTAGTTTACAGACTGTATCAAGCTCTTAAGTCCAAGTCACTCCACACAAGTTCACATGTGATGCTTTGCTGACTGGTACGCTAGTCGAAAAATCTAAGGCCAATTGAAGGTGAGCGAAGAGTCAGCAAAGTTAATATAGGTACAGAAGACTTATATAAACCTAAACTTTTATCGTGCAGCGTAAAACCGCATGCGGGGAGCACTTCTTGTGCTGGATGAACAAGCACAGCGGTCAGCAGTACGACCACACATCTGTGAACGCTTTCCTGCATAAGGAATGCAGTCGGTAGAGACGAGATAATGTGGGAATTTCAGTGACGCTTTCTGCGCGAGTGCTATTCAAGAAATAGCCATTTAGACTGCTTGAAATCTAAAGTTAAATAAAATGTAAACTGGCTACACATTACATACTTTATATTTTCATTCCCGACAGCGCTGCCTGGTAGCTGAGTGGTCTGGAGCGCTAGGCATATTGTTTTGCAAATTGCGAGTTCGAATCCCCAAAAGCATGTGTTTTTCTTTTTAAGTTGATTTATTTTTGTTTGGGCAATGTTTTCTTAACTGAATTCACCATTATTGCGCTGTAACGTTCACTGCTCCACGAGCGAGTTTGCAGAGCGCGTGCAGGCTGACACTGACGCGCTGATGAGTTCTCGTAGGCGTGGTGTTGCCATAAGCACCGACTGCTTGCGGGCACAGTCCCAAATCAGCCAACCCTTGGCACGGTGCGAACACGGCTCTTGCGATACAGGCACGAGCCAGGCAAGCTCCAAAGATGGGGGAAAAGTGCATAGCTTGAGCGTCTGCGGTGACGCGGAGGGCGTTCATCCACTGCGTATGCGTCGCCTAGTGATTGTTACGATGCCAAGCCGTCCTATTAGGCTTATCTGAGGCATTTTACAGCCAACAGCACGGCAGAAGCGCGGTATGCCGGTTACTGAGATATCGAGAATGCCCAGCCAATGATAACGTCGGATCCAAGCACGTTATTTCACTGAACTGAAACCGAAACTGGTTTGAATTCTAATCTTGGACATCGTCCAATCACGTAGCACCTTCTATTGACGTCACTGCGGTTAGTGGTGCAGCCACCGCAAGCCACGCGTGGTAGTTTTTGTTCCTGCAGGCTTTATAGAATGAATACCGCCTTATCGCCCAGATAAATGAGAAGAGTTTGTTTATTTGAGCCAGTCAACGCAGTGCAAAGCAAAAGCAGGAGCTTGACAAATTCACTCCAGTGTCCCTTTAACCTAGCAGCGTTATTCCGTTTGGGAGAGAAAACTGCGCGGCCACTGCGATGAGCATTTCACTGTGCCGCTGTGGAGTGAGTGGTGGCCACCGTCATTCTGTCCATCAGGTGCTGCTACCCTCTTCCTCGCCGTTGCAGCTACGATGCTTTGTAGCCTGTCTTTGTTTTCAGTGTGACATTATCTGGTTGCTCATGTGCGCCCGTCACAAGGGGCTGTTTTGCCTCCTGTGTATACTTTTGCTCCATTACCTGTGTAGACCAATCTACTGTTGTTTCACAGCCACCACCACAGCCCACACGAGCCTTCTAATCGCTTACAAGATTGCTTACTGTATTTTCGCGCGTATAACCCGCACCGAAAATGCGAAAATTCCAGGGGTGAAGTGGTGGTGCGGATTATGTGCGAGGTATTTCCTTTGGTGCAGCTTCACCACAATGCGCGTTGGGCCATGATGCCCTACAGCAGTAGTAGCGACTGAGCTGCTGTTATCGCGTTGACAGTGCTTATTTTGCGCAAACAGCTCAACAATATACCAACCTAAAAAAAATGTATGCAGCAAGTCACGTACGTAGTCAGCTAGGTCAGTTCTTCTGCGTAAACAAATGTGTAATGTTGCTTCAGTAGTAGATTTGGTCCATTCTCGTGTGTATAAAATATGCGGGCAATACGCAGCAATATATATATAAGACAGAAATAAGAATTGGCAGTCAAGAAGACCTCGGAAAGCAAAGGGGAGGATGTAGTAGTTCAAGATAAAGAATTTGGAAAATAAAAAAGTGGAGAAAAAATGCCCGCCAGGTGGGATCCGAACCCACGACCTCCAGAATCCGGCACTGGCGCTGGCTACCACCCCCAAGCGCAGGAAACAAAAACACCTGAACATAAATACCCCAAAAAGTGGAGGCTTAAGTAGCCCCGCCGGTAGCGTAGTGGTTATCGCACCAGACCGGTATTCCGGAGGTCGTGGGTTCGGATCCCACCTGGCGGGCACTTTTTCTCCACTTTCTTATTTTCCAAATTCTTTATCTTGAACTACTACAGTTAAACCTCGATGTAACGAAGTCGGTAAAATTCGTAATTTACTTCGTTACATTGAAATTTCGCTACATTGAAATTCGCGGTTATAATGAAGTGTTCATCCCGTGAAGCGTTTCCTGAAAAAGAAAACGTGGCGCGCATACACGGCCGGCGCACTGTTTCTGTTTCTATCGGTGCTTAATCGTCTACGCGGGCATCAGCGTGATCCGCATGGGGCGTTTTCTTCCCGAAAAAACGCGCCCCGCAAGCCACAGGCGCGCTGACGCAGCCGCGGAGTCCACCCGCGCGATGCGGGTAGCTCCAGCGACCGATTCAAACCGCTCGCTGAAACGGAACTCGAGGGGCAAACGAGAGGGGTATGCGAGAAAAAAAGCGGATAACGTGGGCGAAATTTTCACTGTAAAACGTCATACGCGCCGCTTACGAGAGCGCCCATCAAATATCCTTCGCGGCGGCCTTATCGTCTAGCCAGCCGGCATCCCCGAGCGCTACTGCTGCGCGCAGCGCGAGTCACTTCCCGCCGCCGGCACGCAATCGCAAACGCCGGTGTGAAAAAAAAAAAAAACCGCGCGTGCAAAGCTTATAAAGATTCACAAATGCTTGCTGGGACGACGAAACCCAACAAGCATGAGCGAACTCGAACGAAGTGCAAAGCGGCGGCTTGCGGCGGCGGGCGGCAACGCCAGTGGCGATTAGGCTTACCACCGCGGAGGATATTTGATGGGCGCTTTCGTAAGCGGCGCGTGTCACGTTTTACAATGAAAATTTCGCCCACGTTATCCGCTTTTTTTCTCGCACGCCCCTCTCATATGCCCCTCGAGTTGCGTTTCAGCGAGAGGTTAGAAGCGGTCGCTGGAGCTACCCGCATCGCGCGGGTGGTCTCCGCGGCTGCGTCAGCGCGCCTGTGGCTTGCGGGGCGCGTTTTGCGTTTTTGCAGGGAGAAAACGCGGCGTGCGGTTCACGCTGATGCCGATTAAGCCGTAGACGATTAAGCTCCGACAGAAACAGTGCGCCAGCCGTGTATGCACGCCACGCAGTTTGTAGGCAAGGGACTTAATCAAAGACTCCGTGGCTGGCTGCATCCGCGGCATTGGGCGACCCGTGTCGCCGTTCGCGTTTTATTGGGACCCCATTTCGGCGCTTGCGTCTTCCAAAATCTACTTCAACTTAAATATCGTGCCTCGTTCTCCATGAAACTTCGTTACATTGAAATTCCGGCAAACGGGACTTCGTTACACAGAGGGTGAAAATACATGGTGTGCATACACTTGAAGTTACAAAAAATTCCGTGGTTCGTTACATCGAGGGTTTCGTTACATTGAAGTTCGTTACATCGAGGTTTAACTGTACATCCTCCCCTTTGCTTTCCGAGGTCTTCTTGACTGCCAATTCTTATTTCTGTCTTATTTTCAACGAGCCCCTCATTTCCTATTCTGATTCGCATATATATAATTTCAATCATTGACGAAAAGTGTGGGTGCAGGTTATACACGCGAAAATACAGTAATCTTCACGTGAGAACAAAGTAACGCAATTATTTCTTTACCTCAGTTGCGTGGCATAAAAATGAGCTTCTAAAATGTTGTAATAATATCACTTGTGTCAACTCTGAATTAATATTGTCATTGCATTTGAGTTTGTTTTAGTTATGTCAGGCTAACGCTTCAGCTATTACTAGCAGGGTCGCGATTGTGCCCCTATATTTTCTCCGTGCTGATGAGGTTTATTTGAATGCAGAGATTAGCTTAGCAACAAAGCACAATCTGTTTCTAGCTTTGTTTCTCGTATTTAGGGCTGAGTTGTCTGAGGAGTGTGAGCAGCTGTGGCTCACATCGCTGTTTACGTTATGGAGCTGCTACTTTTTTTTTTTTTTTTCAGAGAAATAGAAAGGTCTGTTAACTAATTTATTTTATTTTACTTTTGTCTTGAGGTAAAAGGCTTGAGTGCCCCAATCTGCAAAAAAAAAATGTCCTTGTTGTAGACGTCTGTTCAAGAAAATGGCCGCTGTCGTAAATAGTGAATAAAAAACGTCCGATTTTGTAATATTTACACACTCATCTCCGCAGTAGCAACTCGATGGACTGCGGCTTTACTACAGCGGAACTCAGATAATACGACCTTCAGGGGACCGTCTGAAAGTGTCGTATGACCGGGGTGGTACGACCATCAAACAGGGGTCAAGAAAAAAAATCGGGACGGGGGGGTGTAAAAGGGGGTGGAAACGCCGGTTTATTCAACCAGCATTCGTCGTATGAAGCGGGCCACGTGCACTTGAGCATTGTATAATATCGGGGTTTTTAATGCATTGTTTCTAATGGGAAGTTTTCTGGGGCCACAGTGATCCATCGTAAGACGCAAATCGTCGTAAAACTGGAGGTCGTATGATCGGGGTTCCACTGTATCTCCGAACAGTGCCAACGATAGAACAGAAGTTGCTGTCGTCGTTTCTTTCTTCACAAACATACCTACTTCTGGGGATTGGCCAGGGAATTGGAAGTTTTGAGGGGCTCATATGCCTGCTTCACAAAATTCTCGATATTGAAAATTCGAAATGCGAAATATTGTAGAATATTGCGTGCGGCAGGACTCCTGAATACGATGGCATGTGAGCAGAATAGATGCATACCAGCCATGCAGAACCCTGGTTCTAGGGAGGCTGTGCTGTGTGCCAGTCTTCTTGTCTTGTTGACATAATTCACGCGGTAAGACGGAGAAACAAAAGCAAAGGAAGAGACGCAATCACGGTGTAACAAGAGAGAAGTTGGTCGAAGTAATTTGCACCAAAAGACAAAGAAGCGAAAGCGATGTCGCAGCAAAGGAGTTGTTTATTCCTAAGCAGAACTTCAGTGGCCTGAGAAGTTTTTTTGTCTTAAACTTCCTGCGTTCTTGTATTGCATTGCAGCTTTCCTGCTGACGCTCTGATTGCTGGGCGCGGCAGGTCAAAAGCGTCGGACCGGGATGCTGTCATGAAAGGTCAGTGGTTCACTGATGCGCGCTAGATACGCCGAAGTGTGGCTCTCACATTTCAAAAACAATTTCACCATTGTTGGAGAGCGTTAAAAGTGTTAATGTCGAGGCTTACCAAGTCCATGCGCAAAGAATCATTTTGGCTTAATTTTTTTAATAATATTTTAGAGTATTTATTTTTATTACACTCCAGGGTCTTAGAAACTTTTTTTTTCCTTTACAACCAATCTTCATTAAACTTTGTGTCCTTGTGCAGTTTTTTTTTTTTTTTTTTGCTGATTTTAAATATCTAATTAGTTTTGATGTAAGGTATTTAGTTTCCGAGGTAATTAAAAATCTTTCTTGAATGTTCTTGAGAACAACAATGGGAAAAAAAACTAATCAACGAAAAATTTCCAGCAAGGCATAAATAGATACCAGAAGTTGTGGAGAATTAAACGAGAGAAGCAGTTTTTTGTTTTGCAATCGCGTACGTACAAGCTTACGTCAAACCTAAATTCTAGGTTTGGAATACTCCTGCTCACCAATTAAGAATAATGCTAATGAGACAACTGCTGAAACAGAGAATGCAAAATCCGCTTCCCATGTTGGATGGTTTGAACACTCAGGTGTACACTGCAAAAAAAAAAAGATCTTTATAGCTGCTCGACATGTTGGGATTGTACCTCTCGAGAATTTCCTATTGCCGCAATACTGCTCGTGGCGAAAAATGAGAAAATTATGAAAAAATTGTTATTTTTTCATAGAAATCAGGCCTGTACGGCTTATATAGGTGCTTCGTATTGTTAAGGTACCAAATTTTTGGAGGAAAAACTGCATGCTAAGAAAAAGGTGGTACCTAAAAAAATCCTTTTTCGGGCAATTTTCTGTTTCCGAAGACCATGTGTCCCCTTAATTAGAAATATCGCGTCAAGAGTAATCGGGCAATAAATAAAGCTCTCCCAAGCCCTTTCTATGTTCTTATTAGAGGCACGGAATGCAATTGAAAGGTCTTAGATTGATCAAGGGAAATCAGTTGCGGGCACACTCTCCCGAGCCAATAGCATTGAAATTGAAAAAACTGCACCCAGCGCCACCAAAGCGGCCTGAAAGGCAAGAATTTGTGCACGTATTCCAGTTTCAGCTGTAATGAAGTTCTAGTCGACAACATGCCCTTGCCGGTGGTATCGTTCACAGTACAATGCATTCCCATCATCTTTGCCACCGTAACCGTAGCTTTCTTGTTGGTGCCCTTACGTGCGATGCTGTGTTCACTGCAGTCTTCTGCCATTTTTGTGGAAAGGAAGCGTTCTGGTTATACTTTTGACTGGTGAAAGAACATTTATTTGAACATTCAAGACTCCATTTCCCTCAAGACGCCTGAGCTAGCCTTCTGTTCGAGTCAAAATGTCCTAATATTTTTTTCTTTCCTAAGCTGCCCAAATAGTTACCCATAAGCCATGTAGAAAAATGTTGGCATAAAAAAAAAAAACAGCGAACCGTTTCGTTCGACCGCATTGTGGGGCATCGCTCAAATTTGTCTCATAAGACCCGGTATTTGATGCAGGGCATCCTTAATGCTTAAAGTAAAAACAAATTAATTTCTCTACTAAACTGGAATGCTTGTTAGGTTGTCTGGCGAGCACTGCTAATAACATGGCCCAGGTTTTAAAAAATTTAGCACTAATTTCATTTGTGCGCGTGTGTTGTGTTTGAAAGAAGGGGGAAATATTTGGCGCAGGTTTGATTGGTCTGCTACCCTGTAAAGATAAACTTCGCGAGAAGGTCAAGGGCATACCTGCCAGGTTTTTTTATTTGTCCGGGAGACTTCGAATTCTGATGGTTTTGTACGAATCTACGGCCGAAACAAAAATTTTCCGAAAACTCGTTCGTGTTTGGCCAAATCTTTCTCGAAGTCTGGACACATTGCGCCGGAGCTGCCTGATAATCCAATCCAACCTTACACCAATTGACATTGTTATCAGTGAAGAGCTCAAAAAGTGTAGTCTGCTGTGCGCACAGGTGTAACCGGTCATTACCGCAGCAATGCCCGTTTGTACGAGACTTCAGTGCACCTTAAAGATCCCCAGGTGGTCAAAATTAATCCGGAGCCCTCCACTACGGCGCGTCTCATCGCCTGCGTTGTGTCGGCGCGTTAAACCCTGCAAACAATTAGTTAAGGAGTACCGCAGCAATGCTTGATGCGAGAAGCAGTTGAGCATAAGAGAAAAAAAAATCGCAATCTATGTCTGGCAACCCTCAGTCACGTTATTTTGGCGAAGTGTTGCAGGGTAGAACATTGTAATGCTCGACAGTATTCCCAAGACTTCCTGAAAAGGTGGCGTCAGTCACGTTGGAGAGTTGGCGAGTGACCAGTGGTGTAACTTGTGAGTAGTTCGGACGAGACAGTTCTGGACCTGTTCTGTTGTAGCTAAAATAAAAACGCGTGTAGAATGTTCTATTCTGTTGCTACTAATCCCCCACCCCCCATCAGGTCTCCCTAATACCGTACTGGCGAACCTGGCAGGTATGCAAATGCGTGGCGGTAATTTTAGAGACGATAGTCTTTGTTGGGCTTCTTAAATGCAGAAAATTTGGTCTGTATGTCTGTCTGTGTCTGTGACTCGATTCAGCCACTCGGCCAAAGTGAAACAGAAGCTGCGCAGTACGTAGTCCTGTATTCCCACTGACAAATCTAAACGTCTAAGTCTGGTGTCAGTGTTTGTACTTGTCAACATTGTTGAACAGGAACGAGACATTACGTAATTATAAGGCAGGAAATCAATACATAAGTGATATATGCAGTGTTCTTTCATCTATGCATGATTTTTGTGATAGCAATTTCTACATCCAGTGCAGAAAAAAGCCACTTTGTCGCCGACTGTCACCCGCGCTTATAGCTTGTGGCGGCATTTTACGAAATCAAATGGCAACAGTTACGAAAGGTTCCGTTAGATTGGTTCCACGTTTTCTTGGAACGTACGAGGGAGAAGGACAACGGAGTTCTATAAACATTGAAGTAGGGCACCTCGATTCACGCGCGTCTGCGCCGTATGGCAGTGCTGGCATCGAGGCACCCGGCCTGGAGCAGTGGTGCGCGGTAAACTTAAATTGACTTGAGCAAACCTCTAGCGTGTTAACTTGGCAGGAGCTCCAGTTGGCTATTGTCTTTCGTCGACGTTTGCGGCCATTTTTGTTGTTGTTGTTTACAGACTTCAAGTCGGGCAAGGTCAAGGTGCTTGTGACAACGGCGGCAACACTTAAGGATGTTGGTGAGTGATGGTGCACACTTTTGCCAATTTTTCACTGCCCTCAGGTCGTCATATCGGGGTGGACGAGAGGAACAAACGGCATAAGCTTGGCTCCTTGCATGAGAGCCTGTCACAAATTGCAAATGTAGATTACACCGATCCACGTTTGTGAAGAGGAGCTTTGTTAAAGAACTGGGAAAGGGGGGAGCCACTGTGGCTGCTCTGGAAGTTGGTGTCTACTGTTCATAATTGTATATGCAGTGTATGAAGTTCTTGTGATGGGTGTGCATATATGGTGTATTTACTCGGGTAGTGCACCCACTTTTTGTTTTTTTCTCCCAAGAAATTTGGCATGAATTTGGGGGGTGGGTTCATTATGCGGGAAAAAGTTGCAGCAGATTTTAAAATTTCGAAATTTTAGGCAATAAAGATGCTAAGTGAAGCGCTGTCAAAACCTTATCTTTTCAGTAAGACACATAGGTAATTACGTAACCAAATTTCTTTTTTATTCACAACATGCAAGTGGCCCCCTACTTGCCATCGGAGCTGTCTTCATTGAAGTCCCTTGAAACTTCACATTTGTTGTCGGCCCACAGCGCATTGTCTTCCGTGCTGTCATGGCACTCCAAAATTTCTTTTTCCACACTGCGAAACTTCCCTTTCTTGGGTCCACGAAACACGGTGATCCCTGCTCATCGCCCACACCTCTTGTTTTCTCTAGTAGCGTACGTGCACTGGGTCAACACTGAAGTGCTGCCCAGCCGCACGGTTTTTATGTGCATCAACACATGCTCCGCCACTATCAGTTTAAAACCAGCTCTGTAGCTCATGTACTGGCCCATCGTACGCCGTACACCAGGAGCACAAAAAAAAAAAAAAAGTTCGGAACAGAACTGAACAACAAAACCATGGAGCGTAATGGCGAAGTCGCGGAACAGCACAGAGCAGCAGGGAAGGAGTGCGAAGTGCGTTTGGTGCTGTGCTTGCACGCTGCTGCGCTTTTGTGGCACGTTACGCAAGAAGGTTTCTTTTGTGTTCGGCAGGTGGCGCTCTCTCTGCAAGCGCGCAATTTTTAAACTGTGAGCCATAGCATTCGCGTTCGTTTGCATTTCCGCCTACTTTTGAGATTATTTTAGATGCGGCGCATCTCTTGCTCTGAGGCATGTCCCTCCTGCGTTGGCGTCCGTCCGCAGCCCTCCTCCGTTCGCCTCTCCCACAGCTGTGTGCAACACTCTCACTCCGGCGCATTAGCATAACGACAGCTGGCGCGCGCTTCGCTGAATTAACGCGGCGTTAACAGCTGCTCCGGTGCGCATGCGCGACTCTCCTCCGCGGTCTCCTCTCCTCCAAAGCGCTGTGAATATAAAGCGGGTATCGCGCTGGGTGGTGGCCGCCAAAACACGTGTACTCTCTCATTTCACGTATGCATGTGCATGAAAATGTAAAATTGCCTCCATCGTCCCGTGTATGAGAACATCCGTATGTGATGGACGGCATCCTACGCGTTCACGATACGTTTCACGCGATCAACCCAGTGGAAACGCCAATTGAACCCCCAGATGTGCTACATCACACCAGGGTTCCTTCGCGGGGAGATGGGGGCAATTTTTTTGTTAGAATGCTTTTTTTTTTTTGCGTTTCTGCCCGTACTGCGGCGTGATATCAAGTTACTGTGAGTGATCGTCAATGGCATGAGCAACCATGCCGAGATAAAAACATTGAACAGTACCTTTCCTATTCCTGCTGCATTTTTTATGCAAGGCAACAAGTAAATTCTCAAGAAGTGTGTGTGTGAGAGGGGGGTAGGGGTTCTTAAGGTGGTGGGTTCAATGTGCGGGTAAATACGGTGTGTGCGTGCGTGTGTGCGTGCATGCATGCATGCGCACGCGCGCCCTCGCACACAAACACATATGCACAGTGGAATCTCAGTGATTCAATCAATGAATGATACGATTTTTGAGACGATACAAATTTTAAAAATTCCCCAGTTGAAGTGTATTGTGACCAGGGGGCTAAATTTCAGCAGCTAGGAAAGCATCTAGAGCTATGATGAATGATAATGAATCGGCTAACGGTTTTACAGCAATGATGGGGTAGGTCTGACTCTGACTCACTTTGTAATGCACATATTTGAAAACAAATTGCACAACATTTTGTCACAAAAGACAACTCCACGATCATGCTGTGTCTTGTTTCAGTCGATGACGTAGGTGAGTAGGAATTGCAGTTTTAAACGCCATTGAGCCGCCATTCATAGGGACACAACTGTGAAATGGCGGCTCACTGCACACTTCCTAAAACATAGTATGTATGGCTGCTACATTAAAACACTAACACTGACTAGTTTAAGTGCACTTACGAACTCAGAAATGTACTATATTGAGATCTGAAAGCAATTGTTCATTGATGTTGGTCTAGTTGGTCACGACTTATGCTGACATTCCACTAGTTTAGGCCACATTTGGTGGAGTTGGCTTAGCTCTTACTGTTATGTTTTCGCACAGTGAGAGCAAAGAGTACGGACTTTCTGTTAACCATTAGATGACGGATGCAGTTCCTATTTTCCCGAAGAGTGGAAAAAGATATCAAAAGTGCTTCCTTACAAAACACTTCGATTGATGACTTTTTTTTTTCCCTCCTACAACTGTTGCTGGTGATTTACCTGATCACCTTCAACACGTCTTAGCGTGACCAAAAAGTGTGTGATGAGACGTACCTCCCATAGCAAAATGCGTTTGTTGTGCTGCTCTTGTTGCGCTGTTGTGCTGTTGCGGGTAAAAAATCGATTTACATCTAAGCCTTCCAGTGACCTTTTGCAAAAGACAGAGATTGTGTAATTTTCTGCAGGTGCAACTAGAGAAAATTCCCAAAGAGATTAGCATCGTTGATATTTTTGTGTGTGTGTGTGTGTGTGTGGGTGGTCGTGTGGTTAAAAATTATGCCCCTGAGCATCATAAGAATGCGGGCTTGATCCCAGCACCCATTATTCTAATGGAGTTGGACTATTAAAACGCCTGTATATGTCAACATTTGTATGCCCGTTAAAGATTCTTAGGTGGCTAAAATTTATCCGGGGTGCTCCACTGTGGCGCACTTCATAGCCTTAGTTGTAGCTTTGGTGCGTAAAACCCCCAGAGTTTAATTTGTGTGTGGTATCCTTTTGCAGCAAGTTGCGCTCTTGGTTATGGAGTGAGTGCCCTAGTCAGTAGAAACTGGTTTCTGCAGCGCTGTCATCGCTTGCTTAGCACACGGTCCCGCGGTGTAGCATTTTCTCGTTTGCCGAGCGAGGACAGCCAGTCGAAGCCACGGAATCCCGGACTAGGGATGCTGTTCACTTGGCGAGTCCCGTAACCTCGGCCTCTCCAATATAAAGATTTATTCTTATCTCTCTCGCTTTGCAAACCCCCCCCCCCAGGCAAGGAGGAGGTGAAGCATCTTGTGGTGTACGACTTCCCGGCCTCGCCGCGTGAGTTCGCCCAGCTGCTGAGGCAGCACGCGCCGCCGCTGAAGGTGTCCAAGGTGTACGTCTACATGACCAGCGTCCAGGGCAAGCATGCTCCGGGCCTGCACGACCTGCTGGTCAACGCCGAGCTCGAGCCCGGCGAGAAGCTCGTCTCGCTCACCGACTGGGCCAAGGCGGCCGCCGAGGGCACGGGTGAGGAGGGCGACAGCGAGCCGAATGAGCCAGTGTGAGGCACTTGGGGCTCTTGAACGCCACGTCTTGCGCTCTCGTGCACAGCGTCTTAAGTCAGCATTGAAAAATGTCTTATTGGCCTACTTAAAACAAACAAAACATCCTTGATTGTGGGACTTGTTTACTTTTAGTTCACTTAAATCGTGAAATCAAGTTGTGATAATTCCATACTCTCAACACCAGTGCTAGCAAGCGACAAACCAGTAGTTCAGACAGCACAAAACATGCGACTGAAAGTATAAAAAAAACCTTGGTTGCAATTAAGAGTTAAGTGCCACCAAATTAGTGCCAAAGCTTGCGTAATTGCTAATTTGATATCATTTTGCTTCCAAACACTGCTGATAAATTTGATTGTTGCAGTATTTGTGAAAACAGAACGAACTCCGATGAAAGCAGCTTCACTGCAGCACGGCGAGCCGTTGTTAAAAGCTTTCAATTGCCATCGAAATTTTTGTAGAGCATGACAGATTCTGAATGGCTCTCGAAGCCCCACATTTGAGTCGAATGACATTCAGTTCAAAGGCATTCAGGATGGCAGTGTAGCAGGGGTATTATGCTTGGAAAGAGGGGGGCGGGTGCGAGCTTGAGAGTTTACGTGGAAGGGATGCTTACGGATAAGAAACCAGCTTCTCGGTATAAGAGGCAGATTTGGGTGAAGATATCTTAGCTCAAACAAAGCAAACGAAGTGGACTTCCATGTGATGGGAGAATTTGCAGAGAGAGAGAGAGAGAAAGACGTGCTTTATTTTAGGCCTTTGCGAGAGCACTCTTGCTGTCTGCATCAGTGCTGGCCTGTGAGGTTGGTTGAGTCGTCAGGGAGGCGGGTGGGGTGGTAGGACTGTGGTAGGTACCCAATACGCCTCTTGGACCCTCGTCGGCATAGCAAACGCGGCAAGGAGGTCCCTAACAAAGTGAGGGTGGTGAGTTTCGTGTTAAGGGGAGCACCCAGTCGAAGTATTTGCGGGCGAATGTCCTCCAGGTGAGCCCTCCAGGTAACAACAGTGTGGCTATGGATAGGGAAGGTAGCTTCATGGAAGGATGGAATAAGAAGATCTGGGGGTGAAGAATGCATTCAGGCACGGAAGGATAGCAGTATGTTCGTAAACTGCGCTTTAAATTACCAGGGACACAGTTTTAAAGGGAACAACCGAGTCGCGTATAGTTCTCCTTTATATGAAAGCCAGCGTTTTTTATAGGCCGGTAACCACAAGCAATTTTTAAACAAACTGGCGGAAATAATTTTAATTTTGGGAGCCCTTCCCGAAAACGGAAGGGTGGCGGTTGTATGTCGAAACTTGACACTACAAAATGTGTCCCCGTACGTGACCTGCAACCTACAGCTACTGTAACTGCTGAACGTTTATTTACGTATTGAAAACCTTTTAACAAATATTTGTATACGGTTAAATTGTATATGTTTTTTACAAATTTTTAAAATTTTTTTGAAATCCGCCCGCCACCCTGGGTTGCTCTCAGTGTGGCTAACAGCTCCATGCCCAAATCAACGGCAGCGTTTAGAAACGACCCAGTGAAGGAGCTTTGACGATTCTCCTGGCAAGGTTTGTTTGAAAATATTTGATTTCAGTTTCCAAAAGCCAACGGACTTAAAAAAAAAAAAAAAAGTCCCGGGCCCCGGGGGGAATGAACTTCCCGCCTCCACAACGTGAAGCCAGATTCCCTTCGTCTCCCAACAGATGGCGATTCATGCAAAATAGATGTTGCATTAAAAAAACACGTACAGGAACAAGAAAGCCTGCGATTCAAATTTTTTTTGCTGGGGAAAAAGTTTTTAAAAAATTTTTTTTTTTTCGCATACAGAAAAAATATGTTGCCGAGCTATCTTGTCAGGTTGCCACATTGTTTTGGGGGACACATACGGTCGTAGATAAAAAAATTTGATTTAAAAGTTCTAGGGCGTTATCCCAAAACCCTTTTCAAGGTGCTTTAAATGATACCCTTTCATTTGGATAGAGAAAATTTCCAAAAATCGGTTTTTCTGTCCCTTTAATACAAACGACCGACATGAACAGTACGAGCGCTCGTTCATTTGTATTCTTTAAGAAGTGTGTCCCTGGTAACTTCAAGTGCAGTTTACGAACATGCAAAACCAACTAGCCCAATTCTCTGCCTTACTGAAGATAGCAGCAGTTGACACTGCAGGCCCTTGTCCTGCAGTGGACATAAATGGGCTGATAATGGTGGTGATCCGTGTGGTGAGGATGACTTCCATGACAACAATAATGCTGGGATTTCATCACTGGAACGAATTGTCATAGTGTAGGACAATTAAAAGTGTGTGAAGGGCAAAAGTTAAGCTTGAAATGCGCTAGTGCCAGATTGTTAAAGAACTTGAACATTCGAGTAGTGTAACTTCAAATACCTCAAATCTTAGAACAAGAAGATTTGGCAACATTCTTCACATTTGTAGGTTCCATGTGAGGTTGCAAAAAAAATAAGTGTTCTGATTTAAACCGTACAATTCGTATGCATTTCTGTAAGGGAACCCCCTCCTTCCCCCCCCTTTTTTTTCTCGGTGTTTGAACGTTGTCAGATCATAGGTTGGTGCTTCAATACTAATAATCTGAACAGGGTGTGTGTGATATGAAACCGAATTTTTCTTTCCTGCTATTATTTTTCCTAGATGGTGGAAATATCTGCCAGCACTGCCAATGTGAAGGAAGCAATGTTACGTGCATACTTATTTAACCTATTGCCGTTGTTCATTTCACCGACCCTTTTCGGACACTCCCTGCACATCTGAACTCATTGTGCAATGAACTGAGTAGGAAATGAGTGAACCTTGTTCTCCCTCTTGGGACAAAGGCAGCCATCACAGCCAATCCCTACTTTCCAATTATTTCGGAACATGCCTCACTTCTTACCTGGAAAAGGCCCTATTACTTCTGTTCAGCCAGGGGGTCATGTATCAGTTTCTGTGCACACAACCTTTACGGTCCTGCGGCATAAAATCTTATTGCCATCGTCCTTTTGTGCAGGACCACCTCTGCCAACAAAGTCGGCCGACGACGACGCGGATGACGAGTCCGACAGCTCATCAGACGACGACCGCAAGCGTCGCGGAAGCAGCAGCCACCGAGACCGTGACCGGGATCGCGACCGAGAAAGAAAACGGTCGTACTCGCGCAGCCGCTCACGAAGCCGCTCGTCGGACGACGACTACGGCCGGGGGTCTTCCAAGCGGAGCCGGCGTAGCGGTGGGGGGAGCCGGTGGGGCGACGACGACCGGGACAGGGGCCACCGCCGTGGGGGCGGAGGGGGTGGCGGGGGATACGGGGGTCGAGGGGGTGGTGGATACAGAGGTCGGGGAGGAGGGGGCTTCAGGGACGACTTCGGGGGAGGCCGAGGCGGCGGGCGTGGCTTCGGAAGGGGTGGTCGTGGAGGATTTGGGGATAGGGGAGGTCGGGGCGGCGGCTTTGGAGACCGTGGGGGTCGGGGTGGCTACGGAGATAGGGGTGGTGGCCGTGGCGGCGGATATGGAGATAGGGGTGGGCGCGGGGGTTACGGCGGCGGCGGTTACGGGGACAGGGGTTGCCGTGGTGGCTATGGAGACAGGGGAGGAGGGAGGGGAGGCTTCCGCGATCGGGGCGGCGATGACTACGAGGAGCGAGGAGGCTCCCGAGGCTACGGCGGCGGAGGACGAGGCGGCGGCTATGGGGAGCGCAGCAACGGCGGCGGCCGCTGGGACGACCGGGAGGAGAGCAGTGGGGTGCCTCGGTTCCAAGGAGGCGGGCGCGGGGGAGGACGAGATGGCGGCGGCGGACGTGATAGTGGGGCGGGATGGTGGCCGTGACGGCGGCGGTGGGCGGGACGGTGGAGATCGCTTCGAAGGCGGGCCCCGTGCCGGCGGCGGGCGCAGCCGTTACGATGACCAGCAGCGAGACGGCTACGAACAGGAAGGTGGAAGAGGCTACGGTGGCGGCGGCGGCCAAGGGTACAGCCAAGGTCGTGGCGGCGGCGGTGGCGACAGTGGCGGTGGCTACGGCGGTGGCTACGAACAGCGGTCGCAGCAAGGGGGAGCCACTCCACATTCCAGCTTGCAACAGTCCTCGCCGCCGATGGCCGGCTCGCAGAACACGGGCTACTTCACGAGCTACGGCGCAGCCGGCATGAAGTCCCAAGGGGGTGGCGGCGGTGGGGGCAGGCTCCACGCCATACGGAGTGGCGGCCGGCAACCCCCAGCAGCAGCAGCAGGCGTCGGCTCAGCCCAGTGTGGCCTCAGCGGCCGCCTACAGCGCCTATATGCAGAACGCGTATGGTGGTCAGCAGCAGCAGCAGCGACAAGACTCTCAGCAACAGCAGCAGCAGAAGCCGGCGTCCTACACCGGCTACGCTCAGCAACAGGCGTCCTTCCAGAGTGCCGGCATGCAGCCGCAGGCCGGGTACGCCACGGCGGCGGCGGCGGGCCAACAGCAAGCCGGCTACGGGGCGGCTGGTAGCCAAGCCTATAGCACGACCTACCCAACAACGGCGTACCAGACGGCGGCGGTTGCCGGCGCCCAGAAGACGGGGGCCGCGGCGCAAGGCGGTGCGGCGGCGTATGCAACGCAGCAGCAGCAGCAGGCGCAATACAACAGCTACAGCACCCAGTTTGCGGGGAACGCGGCCAACCAGTACTACCGGTCAGGAAACCAGTAGCGGGAACCACCATCACCACCAACCTCATGATTGTGTTGTTGCGGGCCTTGCGTCTTTCTTTGCCCCGCCCCCCCCGCCCCCCCTCTTTCTTCACATGTTCCTCGTCACCAAACGTTAGAGGCCCGTGTACATGTTCCCGAAAAAAACAAAAAAAAAACAAAAGCGGCTCTGGCTTGGGAAGGACTGGAAATTGAGTGGTCCCCCCATTTTAAGTCTTCGTTTTTATACCGCCGCGTCGGGTCAAACCGTCGTTCCTGCCATTGAGGGAGAGCTGCTCTGCTGGTACAAAATGCTGGGTGGGAGTGGCTCATTGCAGGACTTTGATCTTGTTATCACTCTTTTTTTTTTTTTTTTTGTTGAAATCATTCTTTCTAGTACGTTGTTTTTGTTTTGGAAGTTCTTTAATCGTGCATTCACTTTTTTCTTGCCTGGCCACTATAATTTACACATACTGCCAGTCTCTGGGTGCGTAGACCCCCTCATCGCATGTTAGCAGTACCTAAACAATCAGGTATAATAATGGATTTTCATCCTTAGAACACGGCATTGTTCTTCCGTTGAGCGCTGCTCTCAGCTTACCTGCATGGTCTCGTTTATTTTTTCCCGTCGTGTGTACATATCGGGCGCATACGTTTCATCAACCTCTCCTCGTTTACCTCATTGGCGACTCCGCGCAGCATGGCAGCAAAGCGTTCTTGTTTTCTGCGTGTCTCAAGGAGTAGGTGGGTCATCTGCTTTTCCGGTTAGACCCGGGCATTCAGTGTTTGCTGGATTTTTTTTTTTTTCTCGGCATTTACGGCTGAATGGAATTGAGAATAGTTAAAGGCTTTGTGGTTTTGATACTGTTTTCTTTTTTATACATATTCTTTTCGGATACCTTGCACATTCATTGTGGGTTTTGTTGTTGGACGATCCACAGTGTGGAGTACAGTAGGCAGGGAATCTTGCCCTCCTCCCCTTTGTTTTGCGTACGTGCGTGTATGTGTGGTTGGAAGCGGGCTCGGGAAATGTCACCATTCCGTGCGCACATGCTTTGCTGCTTTTCTTCTCTCTTTTTTTTTTTTTTTTTTCTTTGTCTCCTGATCGTGAAATGGGCGGAGGATACGAGATAATTTGTATGCTGGCGATCGCTGCAGTTCAACTGTGAATAAAAACACTGCTCATCAGACCCATGTGTGAAGTGCCTTTCTCGAGTGAAAAAACAATGGCAGCTGTGTCTCGAAGTGCTGCGGGAAAGGGGCCAGGAAACACTTTTTTCCAACTTTTTTTAAAATCCTAGTTGGTTTCAGAACATAGTCAACAAACACACTCAGTACTTAAAAGTAGAGTGGAACGAAGTACCTCAGCCGAAAACTACTGCTCTGCGCATCGTTCAAGTGATGCGTTAAAGGGGTCCTGAAACACTTTTTGCAACTTTTTTAAAATCCTAAACGGTTTCAGAGCGTAGTCAACAAACGCACTCAGTACTTGGAGTAGGGGGTCACAAAGTACCTCAGCCAAAAACTACTGCTCTATGCGCATCAGATAACTTAGAAAGTTGTTTAAAAGATTTATCGCTCTTTCCTGTCTTGGCGTTCTTCGACCGCTGGAATTGCGTCATTGCAGCAGTGTAGCAGCTATTGGCCGGTACACCGCTGCTGTCAGTTGCAGCAATAAATGCATTCGATAGCCACTTCTAAAAAAAGCCACAGAAACAAAGCACAAATGGAAGGTGGATCTGCTGCAATGAGCAAATCACCGTGTCGCTCGGTGCTGGTGATAACTATAGCTTTCACAAAGCTTCCAGACGCAAAGGGGGGAGAGATGCCGTTTACTGGATGTATTGTGGTGTCCTGTTTAAGGCATGTCTGCATGCGCTAACACCTCATCTGATGAAGCAAAATCCATGCTGTGAAGCCCCTGTCTAGCTTCTGAAGCATGGTGCTGGTTGGTTTTCGCAGCCTGGTTTGACTACACCTGCCATTATAAAGTTTCAAAGAACGACCACCCAAACTCCGTAGAGTTGCGAAATAACGTCCACCGAGAGTACAGAACTATCAAATGAAAAAAAAAAAAAATTCATCTTCCCGTAGGGGAATCCAGAGTAGTATGCGAAGCAGCCATGGGGTCGACTGTTAGTTTTCAGTTCGATCGCGGCGTTGCGGGAGGAGAATGAGGGGAGCGGAAAGCGCGCGCGCGTCATTTATACCGCGCAGCCACAGTGGGGCCCCCAGCGGAGTAGGCAGTGGCTACTACGTCGCGTCTCTAACACTAAGCTGCTTCGCATTATCGCGCGCGGAGCCCCAGGTGTTGCCATTCGTTACGCAATCATGGAGAGGAGAGGATGAATGCGTCGCATACTACTCAGTGTTCCCCTACGGGAAGATGACGACGGTGGTTGAACCAAGGAGGTTAAAAAAAAAATTGCGAAGCTATCTCCTGATGGAATTTTTGGTTTGCCAATCCCTAGGGGCATCCTGCCACGATCATCATCAGCGGTACCTGGCCAGGCATGCGCAGTGGGGGTGCGGACGGCGGACAACGACGAGGGAGGGAGGGACACAGCCCCGAGCATGAGATGCTTCGCATCTAAAATACGGGACTGGCGAAGTTTTGGGGTCAGGGGCAAAAAACACCATGGACACACCGTCAACCAAAACTGCGGAGATATCAGGAAAAATACAAGGGCAAACTTTCGGGTCAAGTGCGTGCGGTAAGGACAAACAAGTGACTATGAGTAGATGATTCGTGTTTATTTTGTTCACTCGTAAGCGATAAAGCCATTGATTTCAGGGTGTGGCCGATCTTTGGGGTCTTAGTAAATTTAATAATTCACCCCTCAAGGTGGGTGGGCAGTGTTTCGGGGTGGGCGTTCCCTCTGAACTTGATGGTAAAGAGATATCAAGTGAAAAATACGGGACGGGCGAACTTTCAGGCCAAGCGCGAAAAAACTACAAAAATGCGGCTGCACCGCCAAACAAAACTGCGGAGATATCAGGTAAAAAAGCCTGACAAATTGTGTCTCCTGTCCAAAATTAATGGTGCTCGCGGAGGGAGTTCCCCGGCTTTCAAAAACGAAGCTCGCGCAATTTTAAGGGGGCGGCCATCTTTGGGGCCCGGTACGTGACTCCACAGCGCGCCGATGCCACGGGCGGCGCTGTTAACCAAGGTGCGGTAAGGTCCCTGGTACCTAAAATACCCCGTTACAAAGGGGAAGCCGCTAAGCATAATCATCATCATCATCGGTAAGGCGCGGCAAAGCGCGCAGCTGGAATGAGCGCACCATGAGGGAGCTCCCCTTTCAAAAACGAAGCTAGCGCAATTTTAAGGGGGTGGCGATCTTTGGGGACCTTTAGTAACTGAATATTGCACCTGTAAAGGTGTGGGCGATGTTTCGGGGGAGGGCGTTCTCGGAACTTCACGGTATGTTTTAAAGGGACACTGAAGTGAATTTGTCAAGCTCCCGTTTTTGCTTGCACTGTGTAGACTGGCTCAAATTAACACACTATTCATCGTTTATCCGTTGACAAATCGTAATTTTATACAAAGCGCGAAAGAAGAAAAACTACTATGCGCGGTTTGCGGCGGCCGCACCAACTAAAGGCTGTGACGTCAGGAGGGGGGGGGGGCACCGTGATTGGACGATGCCCAAGGTTAGCAATCAAAAGTTCCGGTTTCGGTTTCGGTTCTGTAAAACAACATGCTTGACATCTGATGGCGTTGTTGGATGGGCATTCTCGATTTCTCAATTATCGCCGTACCGCGCTTCTGCCATGTTGTCGGCTGTCAAATATCTAAGATAAACCTCCCAGGGCGGCTTGGAATCGTAGAAATCACTAGACGAGGCCTACGCAGTGGATGAACGCCCTCCGCGTCACCGCAGACTCTCAAATGCCATGCGCTTTTCCCGCATATTCGAAGCTTGCCTCACTCATGTCTGTTCGTAAAAAGCTAGTTCGCACCAGGCCAAGGGTGTGCTGATTCAGGCCTGGGCCCACTGCCCGCAAGCAGTCGGTGCTTGTGGCAACAGCACGCCAACGAGAACTCGCTAGCGCGTCATTGTCAGTATGCGGGCGTTATGCGATCTCACTCGTGGAGCAGTGAACGTTACGGCCCAAAAATGGTGAACTCAGTCCAGAAAACATCGGCCCCGCATATCCGAAAAAAATCAACTTACAAAAAAAAAAAATACATGTACCCTCGGGGATTTCGAACTTGCGACTTTCAAAACCAATTCCAGCGCACTAAGACCGCTAGGCCCGAGCCGGCACTGGCCAGTTTGGATATATAAGGTTTATAATGTATGACCAGTTTACACATTTTAAGCATTTTTAAGTACTTTATGTGACTATTTGTTGTATTCACTCCTGCAGTAAGGTGTCCCCCAAACTTCCACAATATCTCACGTCTAGCAATTGCATTTCTTTGACGGGAAAAGCGTTCCAGATGTGCGGTCGTGCTGCTGACCGCTGTGCTTGTTTACCCAGCGCAAAAAAAAAAAAAGTGCTTCCTGCTCCCTAGTTTTGCGCTGTACGGTAAAAGTTTCAGGTGATTTTATTTTCTTAGTACCTATATTGACTTCGCTGACTTTTCTCCCGCCTTCCAATTGGCCTTAGATTTTCCTACTAGCGTAAAGTCAGCGAAGCGTCGCATGGCGCACTTATGCAGCGCTTGTGTGGAGCGACCCGGACTCTGAGTTTGACACAGTGTACAACTAACAAAGTAAGGAAAGGCACATTCTTTCATTCACAAAGGTGTTGTGGCTTAGTTTCAATTAGCGAGCGAATAGCGACGACCCGTCGGCGGCCGGCGGACGAAACGCTGGGCCGACTGACTCGATCGGTAGGTCGGATGGTCGGCGAACCGTGCAGTAGCGCAGCCATTTTCCAGCTCATCTCCTGCTGACGTCACACGAAAACGCCACAGAAAATGGGCGAGCGTAAAGAGAGGAGGACAGCATTTTCGAATTGATTTTTCTACTAAATAAATTCGCGTAAACGCGGCCAGAGTGGTCGAAACAATGCCTACGGACTCCGAACTACAATTTGCGCTAGTAATCCCGCAATGTTTACAAATCACTTCAGTGTCCCTTTAAAGCGAATGCAGCTAGAGCTGCCATGCGTGCAGTTCGAGCTGCCTTGAGAGGTAAAGGTAATGACGGGCAAACAGGAGGCTCCTGGAGATGGCAAGAGAGCAGAGTGAGCTTAGGAGGGTGCTAGTCAAGAGGCGACGACTGCGACCGCAAAGTTTAACACAAAGTTCAACAGCTGATCATCAAGCAATCCACCTAGACATTCTTTTGGGAGTTCTCCGCTGGAATAATCCATACAGTCCAACCAATTTATAATACGAGTTACGACACAATATCTGACGTAGTGATGAGCTGTTCTGGAACCATCTACTGTTACGCAAGGATAGTTCTCTTCTGTTATAAGGATTGAGCCTGGAAATTTAAACTTCAGACCTGTGAAAAAGGATAGTTCTGTCCTGAGGCTGATATAACGATTGAGCCTGGCAATTTAAACTTCAGACCTGTGAAAAGTTGTGGGTGCCGTAAAAGGACACTAAAGGCTGAATTAAATTTTGTTTTAGCTGAAAAATGATGCGTTTCGTAGCTCTCTCAGGTTTTGTTCGACCAGCAACGATGTGTTATTTGCTGAGAAATAAGAAAAGCTGGTATTTCTCCTGTTTGCCTTTCATTTTTTTCTTGACGTAGCCATTGCGTCACACACTAGTGTCGAGGCACCGGTGTGGTCGAGGCCGTAGAGTTTCATACTAATCTATACTAGAGGGAAATCTAGCGCCACTGTCTAGGGGAGCCGCGCTTCGGCGAGCGTTCCGTACCCTAGTTCCGTAGGTTCCGTCCTGTACCGGGCCGGGCCCGGGAGGAGGATTTGATTGATTGATTGTGGGGTTTTACGCGCCGACGCAACGCAGGCGATGAGGGGCGCCGTAGTGGAGGGCTCCGGATTAATTTTGACCACCTGGGGATCTTTATCGTGCGCCGAAATCTCGTACACACGGGCGTTTTTGCTTTTCGCCTCCATCAGAAAAGCGGCCGCCGCGGCCGGGAATCGAACCCGCTACCTCGTGCTCAGCAGCGCAACGCCTTAGCCACTGAGCCACCGCGGCGGGGTGCCCGGGAGGAGGAACCAACGGAACTCCTCGACCATGGATCGGCCGTGGAGTCCGGCCGTGGATCGGCGGATCCAATGGTATCAAAATGGTCGCGCCTGCGGCACTGTTGCAGGGATACAGCGCTCCGAAAATTGCCGTTCTTTCTCCCTTCCGCTGACCTTTTGTTACCGTGGGTGGCAAAAGTATTTTTTTTATGCCACTTTGCGACGGTTTTCGGCGAAAAAACTTTGCAAACGGACAGGATAGACGACAATAGAAGCCGAATATGTGGCTTTCAAAAGAACGATGTTCTGGTCATTTTTCCGAAGTTGAAAGCCGCGTCCCCCCCTTAAACTAATCAGTCCAAATATTCGATATACTCGAAATGTTTCGAATACATATAGTTTTCGAAGCGAATACGAATATAATATACTTAATATTCGAGGAATATTAGAAATTTTCAAATATTCGCACGCTTAAAAAAGAGTAAGCAATGAAAAAAACTAAGAGGTAGAGCTGCTGGGGCTGGAACCCAAGGCCGTCAGCGACAGTACGCAGTACTCTACATCGATGATAGAGACAAAAAATTACGCCCACCTCCCCTCGCGGGAACCCTGGTGTGATGCGACGCTGAAGGGGGTTCCGTTGGATGTTTCCGTTGGGTCGATTAGTCGAATTGCGTGAAACGCGTAGTGAACGTGAATTGCGTTTCAATCACATCGTTGGGTTCCACGCGAAGGGATGCGGGCGTAATTTTGAGCATAATGAGAGACGTTGTTGTTTGTCGTTTAGACGGAGGCTTTATTAAAGGAACCGTCGCATCAAGCAATCGTCGGTACTGCGAGAGAGCAAGCGCAAGCGCAAGCGCGGGCGACGTCGACTGAGACTCTGAGAGACCGGCCAGAGCGCGGCACGCACCCCAAGGAGAGGAGACCGCGGTAAGGTTATTGGGAACTAGTTGACCAACCGAAAAAATAGTGGCATATTTGAAATTAGTAGGGAAAAAGCAGCAAGGCTGCCAAGTATTCTAGGCACTATAGTAAGGTGGCTAGCCACCTTAACCGCGGAGAGAGAGAGTACTGCACATGCGCACAGCGCGCAGCGCCGCCCACCGGCGAAGTGGGAGTGCGCTGCGCCACGCGCCCGCAGATGTCGGGCGAGAGTGTTCGCTATCGGAGAGAGGAGAGGGGGTGAGCGGAGAAGAGACGCAGCTGTGCGGACGCGGACGACAACGACGACGGACGCAGGACAGGGCCGCCGGCAAGAGATGCTCCTCTCAGCGTCGCATCTAAAAAAAAGATGCCACAGAGCCCGAACGCTGGTCTTCTTTTAGCAGGGGTTCAGAAGAATAGCGCGCGCAGTGGAATCACACATGTCACGTGGGTGCTCTGTGCAGCGAAGCGTTTGGAAACACGCGTCCTGGAGTGGACACAAGTGTAAGCCGATGATGATGATGACGAGGAAGGCGATGATGTAGCTAATTGTCAGACCGCTTTGAATGCAGCAAGAAATTTAATATATGGATGATTTTTGTAATTACCAATTCGAGTTTTCTTTAAGCTTTTTTGTGTGTTTGAGTTCACCCATATTTAGTGCTGGAACTTTTGCGCAGTAACATCTTTCGTTCATGAACTTCAGAGTCCAATCCCTTCTGTGACTGCCTACTATTTGCTCTTTCAATCAATCCGCTAATCGTCATTGCAATAAATTTTGGGTATGTAAAAAGGGATATATATATATTGTAACGAAGAGTATGAGCGGACGCCTCAGAGCAAGTAGAACTAACGCAGCGTTATCCGCCTATGCGGGTATGCGGTGCATCGGTGTAAGAAGACGAAGAAGCAGAAGAACGCTCGGCGTCTGGTCTCGCGGAACCCTGCTCTCGGCTATTGCGTGTGCACGTCTCGACTGTGAATAAACCCCTCTCTAAGCGACTACCCAGGCGTCGGCTATCTCCTTTACAATTTATCTATATATATATATATATATATTATATATATATATATATATATATATATTAAATTCAGGCTTTTCTTTCTGCTTCAGGTCGCTTGAATTGCTGAAGGGTAAGAATTAATGGGTAATTCGGGTTTTAATCATAACGAAGTCGCATCTTACGGCCTCGTTCTTTCCGGTAATAAATTATTATTTTGAGGTCCTCGTGAATTTCAGCAATTGAATTAGCACTGGCTTATCCCCCTTGTGGGTACGTTCCAAAAACTTTGAGGGTATCACCATCATCATCATCAACAACAACAACACCAAGAATAGGGCAAAGAGATGGAACGCGATCACGAATCTGGCCAGGGCGACTGCAGTCCGGAACGCCGTCCGAGTGTACCCGTTACCAAAGAACATGGATCCGACCCACAACGTGGACAGGAGAGCGGCCAGAGCGAAGGCTGTGTTGGAACATCACCTGAACGTTCCGGGCACCAGATTCGTCGACGCCGCAGAGTACGGCGACCGCCGGTGCTTCGCGGCAGTAGTGATAGATGGGAAGACGGCAGTCACGGTGAACGCCGCGAGCATCGTCACGAGAGACGCGCAGCGAGCAGAAAAGCTGGCCATCGCCCTGGCCATCGCGGACCCAGAGACGACGACGGTGCTTAGCGACTCAAGAATGGCAGGGCGAAGTTCGCCAAGGGGTTGGCTGTACTGTGAAGCGGTGCGGGTGCTCGAGCGGGTAAACATCGACGGACGCAAGGTGACAATCAAGTGGTTTCCCGCCCATGCGGGGAACGGGTATCGGAACTCGCCACCAACCACAACGAGACGGCGAACGCAGTCGCGCGAGGATTAGCTGGCCGCGCGGCAGCAGTTGAATCGGCTGCAGAGTGGTGGACCGAGACGAAGGACAGGTACGATACCTTTCAGGGTATCACCAAATATTATAGAAATTTAGGAGGGTGCTGGCATCGCCTCACCCCGAGCTAACCAGGAAGGAAGCGTCCACGTCAGACAGCTGCAGACGAATTCACTGATGACCCCGGTCGTCATGAAGCACATACAGCCAGAACTCTATACGGACGACACGTGCGTGTTATGTAACAATGCTAGGGCCTCGACCGCCCACTTACTCTGGGACTGTGAAGTGCGACCTAACGAGGCGGCAACCAGGACAGACCTACCCGCCGTGGATCAAAGAAGCAGTGCGCAGTTGTGACAAGGACAACCCAACTATCAGCCGTTCAGCAGGTCCTGGCGGCCCTCGAAAAGCAGCACCGGAGCGAAAGCTGCGGGGCGACGCCCTCCCTTATGGGGCAGCGGCGTCCAACCCCGTAGGGAGTAACGAAAGGGTGGTCCGAGTAGGGGTGACGTCGGGATCGACGAGTGGCTACGTCCGGGCGCAGTGTATACGCACTGTGTCTGTTGCAGGCATTCAACAAAGTCTTTCTTCCTTCCTTCAGGGCGACTGCGACGCGGCATTTTCACTGCAGATCGGCAGAGGGCAAGGCAAGGCTCCTTGGCGAGGAGCCTCTGCAGGAGCCGCGATGCTCGCGGTGGAGCCACTACCGCGCTTGGAGCAATCGACGGTGGTGGCACCACGCCTCGCAGATGGAGACGTGGTGCCAACGTGGGTTGGACGGGGCTGGAGTCGAGCTGGATCCGTGGATGCCGTAGATAAAACTAAAAGCTGCAACAGAACCACTTTCGAGACACGGACCCACCCACGAGGTAGACAACGGCTACTGCTGCTTCTTCCCCTCCGCGGCTTCACGAGACCTCAGATTCAAGCCTGACCTCGGACGGGAAGAACGAGTTGATCAGCCCGGCAGCCGAAGACGTGTACAGCTTAAAAAAGGTTAGTCGACAAAAACCTGATGTCTAGCGTGTGAGTGCGTAGTATAGAGTGCAATTGATCGATTGATTGATTGTAGGGTTTAACGCGCCGACGCAACGCAGGCGATGAGGCGCGCCGTAGGCCGAGGCAGCCGACCACCCCCGCAGCCTCCCATGCATGCGGCGGAGGGTCGTTTGGGGCAGCGTGACTCGTCTCGCGATCGGCGAAGAGGAACGGTGCGTTCGCCCGGCCTCCTCCTGTTAGCGTTGCACGGAACCGAACAGCCTTGAGACATGGTCGGTAATACAGCTAAATTAAAGGTTAACCAAGCGAAACCAATACTCAAGCAGGCTAAGCCTAGTTTTTGCTTTGTATATCCAAGGTTAGCTGAGGTAAGCTGCAGCCATTTTGTAACACCTATCGACTATGTATGAAAATATGGTAGCGTAAGCTACACTGGCCGAGGTTGAGCGGTTTCGCGTGTGCCGTGAAGGGCCGTTCTGCGCAAGCGCGAGGAGCATTGGATTGGTTTGGGTCGCATCGGATCATATTGGATTGGATTGGATTGGCTTCGATTGGCTTGAATTGGATTGTGTTGTATTGAAATCAAATCCAATTGGAGTAGGGGTGTGTAGAGAATTCGGTCTGCACATTCGCCGGTCTGCGCATTCCAGAGGAGTGACGTCATAGCCGCGGCAGATGCACTGGCGCCGGCGCGTGCCTAGCTGTGCGCCTCTGTTGCGCAGTAGCCAAGTTTGACGCTGCGCGGAGCCGCTTGATAGCCGTTTCGCGTGGCTCCTGGAGAGCCGTGCTGCGCATGCGCGAAGAGCTGTGACTGGGCTGGGCTGGACTGAATTGGATTGGATTGTATTAGACTGGATTGGAAATCGTTTTGGCAGAAAGAAAGAAAAACACGAGCCCAGAGTGGGGACCGAACCCACGAACCCACCCACGCGTGGGTTCGGTCCCCACTCTGGGTGCGTGTATTCCTTTCTTTCTCTTTCTTTCTTTCTTTCTTTCTTTCTTTCTTTCTTTCTTTCTTTCTTTCTTTCTTTTTTCTACGTAAATTAATAACAATATATAATTTCACCAACGGTCAAAAAATAGTCTAACCATTCCCCTATTCCTCCTTTGGCGTTGTAGACTGTCGGCATTTCTTTTTGTATTTCCTAACGAGCTCCTCATTTCATATATATATAATATATTATATATAATATATATATATATAATAATATATATATATATATATATTTATATATATATATATATATATATTATATAAGGCCCTTGAGCAACGGGTGAACCGGGATGTTTATTCGGCGATCCAGTGGGTTCCGAACACCGTACCGAGAGCGATTATGATGATGCACGAGGGAAGTGGATTGGGTAATGTTAATGAGATTGATAATGTTACGGCGAGGACGGAATGCGGGAGATTGCCCAGAGTGTATGAACAGTCCCTGGGAGTGTCCAGGCCGTGGTGACGCGTCATACGCGCTCACAATGTATATTGTTCGTCGACGAAAAGTGGGGGTGCGGGTTATATGCATGGGCGGGTTATACGCGCGAAAATACGGTATTTGAGAGAAATGAAAACAAAAAAAGTACAATATTCGATCATTTTTGCGCAGTCACATGGCTGTGTGCCCTCCAGATGCCCGCAACAGTACGTGCCACATGCCTACGGCCCAGTTCCCGTTTTCCGAGAAGTCCTACTGGCAACCACGTCAGCAACCTCGTCGATCGTCTCGTATTTCCCTCGGCGTTTTCCTGATGAGACTGTGCAGCCGCCCATATCTGCCAAGCACCGCCAGTGGGATGCGACCACGTGTTCTTCCGAAAGTTCCATCGTGGCCGTGCACGCCCGCACGCTGAGTAAGTGTCAGGGGAACCGCAGTGCACAATGGACACGACGTCACCGTTGTATGCAAAGTCGATGAACTCTGTCTGTCTTCCAGCACCCAAGACCAGATGTCAGTGGGATTATGTCTGCCCGTGAACATTTGACTTATGCAAGTCGTTTAGGATTTTACTTTTTTTTTCTTCCCGTTTTTGACTTACGCTAGTCGTTTAGAATTTTCCGTTTTTCCGTTCTAGTTTCTCTTTCAAGTGGTCGTCACTGGGTCCGTACCACTGCAAGATAATCATGCAACAGCGCCATTTCGAAGTTCCTGTGTGTAAAATCATGGCCGTGAATTTTCAAATACCCCGTGTTTCAAATTGTTACAACGGAAAAAAAATAAAAACGTCCTTGTAATACCAACTATGTTATTTGCTTGTGAAGCGTAGTCTTCACGAAATTTTGGATTGCTTATGCCTTTGCGGTACGTGCCGATACTTTACTAACCTTTACGAACCTGTCGCAGTAGGTTGTTGACTTGTCCTGCTTCTTTTCCAAGTTGTTTGTAGCATGAATTGGTGTTCATTAAGCAGTCAATTACATGCCTGTTTCTGTCGTCGTTATTGCTATTGTCGTCTTTTTCAGCTATGCAATTGCTGCTTTTGTCGCAATTTACTTCAATAAATTATGTTGTTCCTGGTTTAGCTTAGAACAAACGCGTGTTAAGGACATATTAGTAGAAATTAAGAAATGGACGTGGGCAGGGCATGTAATGCGAAGGCAAGATAACCGTTGGTTAAGGGTAACAGAGTGGATCCCTAGAGAAGGCAAGCGTTGCAGAGGGCGGCAGAAGGTTAGATGGGCAGATGAGATCAAGAAGTTTGCGGGGATAAATTGGTCGCGGTTAGCACAGGACCGGGGTAGTTGGAGATTAATGGGAGAGGCCTTTGCCCTGCAGTGGGCGTATATAGGCTGGTGATGATGATGATGATGATGATGATGGAACGATCGAACTTAATCAAATTCCAGATCAACACAATAGAAACCGAAAACGGAAGGGCCAATTTTAACTATATTACCGCCCCTAAGTGATACGGTGCTACGCTAGTGTATGCGGATGAAAATTCGAAAAGTAAGCATGACTTGGAGTACGTGCACTCATATAACTAGACTTGTTGAAGGAAAATTGAGTTAGGTGCAAGATTTCAGTTATTTGCTTCTGCGAGCGTGGCTTTCGCTGGGGTAGATGACGCTTGCAGATAAACTAAACAGGCGTCTTTCGGTGTCATAACACTGTTTTATTATATAAAATACAAACGTCCATTTTACAGGTTTGCTTTTTTTTTTTAACGACGGGCCCCGTGCAACGGGCGCCCTGCACTATACGCGCTTACACAGGAAACCGAGACTACGAATGCGCAGTGGGCAGTGCAGGCACGCAGTGCGTGTAATTCGAAGCTGATCGACCAACGTGCGGCTGTTAATTTTTGCTTCGTATTAACCTGGACCTTATCCAGCATCGCGGTAATCACCGCGCAGGTAAAGCTGCCCCATTGAACTCCGCAGAACCTAAGGGTGCTGTCACGTCTGCGTTTTGAGCTAAGCAGTACGTATGAAGTTAAATAAAAGCAATCAATGAATAAGATAATTTTTCGTATTGAAACTTGAAAGGAAAGGCTACCATCAGGCGCATTTTTCACACCCGGGAGTGGACACCGGAACGCCTGCTGGTGTGGCGGTTCGAGCGAGGGAATTACTGGAGGAGGAGGAAAGAAAAGGAGATATAGGGGATAAACATAAGACGGCAAAGATGAGTTTCTTTTGATGCAGGGCTTAGAACTGAGTTCAATAACCAAACAGCGGTCGCCAGCGGTGGTGGCGACTGCTGTTGGCGCCTGCGGGCAAAGGTTAACCAAGCGAAACCAAGACTCAACCAGAAAAAGCCAAGCTTTTGCTTTGCATATCCAAGCTTAGCGGACCTAAGCCGCAGACATTTTTTGTCGTATCTGTATTTGCAGCGCTATTATCGCGAAACAAAGAAAAAAGCATGTTAGAAACTTCAAGAGCGCGATGAATCCGCATCTGTGCAATGCAATTTGAAAGTTTACCTGTGAGGGGGCTCCAATAGTTGTATGTTCATAGGCCACGGCGAAGCTTAGGCATGTCGGGCTGAACTTGCCTCTATGTACGGACATGAGCACAGAGGAGAACTGATGTATGAGAGCTGTTGTGACTTGTATGTTGAGTTCCACGCGTGAACTCCAGTGTGTGGACATTGTGCCGTGGACATTTGCGTAAAGAGCCTTTGGTGCGGTGTACCTTGTTTTTTTGCGGAGGAACTTGTGTGCTGTTCACTTTCTTTTTCAGTAGCATATTGCGTATATCACGTGTCCTGTCGCCTCAGATAGTAGCTAACTAGAGCGGGTCCTAGCTGTTGCTAGATTTAATAAATTGTCTTTACGATGTTCATATATACTTGCCTATTCGGCACTGTGTTAGTGCCACGAGGTGTATTATTCACTGTAGGAGCATGTGCCTCTTATTGTACATGACTATGTTCTGTAACATAGATGAACATACGTGTGATATGATATGTGAACACCATAATGCCTTGTTTTAAATTTATGCTGTTATTAACAGAAGTAGTCATTTCAATTTCGTCGTTTTTCAGTGCGCAGAGCCTGGGGTATAAAGCATTTATGATTCGGTAAAATGTTACTGAAAATCTAAAATTCACCCAATTTCCGATGTACGAATGGACGTACGGAAGATATAAGTCCGGATGTCCCATGGATGTACTTGCATGTCCATCGTCTCTGAAACGGACGTCCAGCAGACGTGCGCTAGACCCGGAGTAGACGTACTTTGGACGACCGACGGACGTCCGGTGGTTGCTTGGGAAACTCGCACTGACTAGGCAGGCGCGGCGCTCTTCTTAGTCAGGAGGGCGGCAAATCAAGGGGTCAGGCGGCGACACAGCTGCGGAGAGCGCATGCGCCAAGCCGGCGGCGGTGCAGCTCGGCGAGTCACGTGATGCGTTGCCAAGGCTACGGCGCAGCTGCGGTCATATGAAGGTCAAATTGCTGGCGCCGGTGAAACTCGGCTCGACTAGGTTTTTAAGCTCTGCTTTAAAACCGTCGTTGTTGCCCTGTACAGAGAATTGCCGCCGCTGTAAAGCGTAAATAAGAAAACACATTTGAGCTCATGCTGGATTTCAACCCGGGTCACGACAGAAGGAGCCCAGTGCGCTACCACGGCGCTATCTCGACACGTTGCGGCGGTGGAAGAAAAGTTAAACCAGTGCGTGTCCGCGTGAAAAGTGAACGTGATGGCGCGTGAATAGAACAGGTGTGGCCAGCCACGCAGAATTTTGATTGTGAAGAACCTTTGACGTTTGTCAACAGTCTGCCCGTTGAAGTACTACGCGCCAAAAAAAAAAAAAAACGAAGAAAGAAGCGGCAACACAGCGTAGCAGTGAGAAGCCTTTCTAGGTGATTCGCGCCAGAACGTGGTTTAACGAAGGCGAAGAAAGAGACGCAAATACGATGTGCAGCAGTAAAGTTCATAACCATTACCAAGTTCTTACCTTCAAAGCACACAAGCAGGCATTTTCCCTTTGTGTGAAAGGGTTTTCGAGTTGCTCCTTTTAGTTTTCGAAATCAAGAACCAACAGGCCCAGCTTTCTACGTTAGTTGTCTTTTGTGGGGCGCAGGTGTATGTTGAGTGCTCCTTCCGCTGGGCTCGTCACTGGGCCTGCCAGTAAATATTTTTAAATGAATTAATGTACAAAAATTGCACTCCAACGTACGAATGAATTTAACCTAGCAGTCCCGTTATTAGGTCATGACTCCCTTATCTACGAATTAGAACGAGTGCAGAATCGGACAGCGTGCGTCATCCTGTCTAATTACCATCGCGCCTCGAGCGTCACATCAATGAAAACCACACTAGCATTACCCGTACTGTCTCTTCGCAGGAAAGTGTTTCGGCTGTGTCAATTTCATAAAATTTACTTCACCAATCCGTTAATCAGCAATATATTATTGTCCCAACCAACTTACCTTTCCACTCGCATTGATCATCGCCATAAAGTAGGACTTCCGTCAGCGCACACCAAGTGTTTTCAGGATTCATTTGTGCCAAATACTTCTGTACGTTGGAATCGTCTTCCGTATGACATTGTTGGTATCGCTGCTTTATTTAAAGTTGCTGTCACTAATTTTATTTGTACGTAGCCTTAGTTCAGCCCTATAGCAAGCGAGGTTACTTGATTGCAATTTTTCTGTTGTTGTATTTTGATTTGTATGCTGTACGTGTATGTATGTACCCACTCGCCTCTGTAATTCCCTCAGGCCTTGAGGGTAACTGAATAAATAAATAAATAAATAAATAAATAAATAAATAAAATAAATAAATAAATAAATAAATAAATAAATAAATAAATAAATAAATAAATAAATAAATAAATAAATAAATGAGAACAGATTATACAACGCGTAATCATGCGTAAGCAAAATTATCTTTTTCTTAAGCCTGGTTATGTCCAGTGCAGGATGAAGTTCTCTCCTAAGGATCTGCAGCCACGCCTATCGAGTGCCTGAAGTGTGATAGTATAATCATTGGGAGGTTTTTAGGAAGTGTGCTCAACCAGGGTTGCTAAATCCTTGTCTGGTGAGGAAATGCTGTTTGTGTCACAGGAGGGGTGCCTCACCTTGCATGGCTGAATTAATCTGGTACAGCCTCCCGTGGTATCCGGCGGCGTTATATATCGGACCAGGCAGCATTTCGAACCTCGTACAACCCTGTAGAGAGAGAGAGAGAGAGAGAGAGAGAGAGAGAGAGAGAGAGAGAGAGAGAGAGAGAGAGAGAGGCTCTTTAATGTGAACTGGTGAGGTCAGCCCTGCTAGGGACAAGGCTTGCTACACCAGATGGTGGGTGACTGCGTTGATGAGTCGTGAATATTAGACATTAGGGTTACAGCAGGAGGAAGACAAACAAGAAGCGTTGAAAAAAAAAGGAATGTAAAAACAAGAGAAATCTGCCAGCAGAGTCCGGACATAAAAATACATTTGAAAAGAGAATCGTTAATGTAAACACTGAAACAAAACGAAAAGTGAACGACGCGAAAAAAAAAAAAGAGTAAACCCAACCCAAGAAAAATAAATAGATGAACGCCAGTGACACCAACAGAAGCAAAGTAAAGAGATGAACGCCACAGTGCGAAAGAGTAGATATCACGACACACTTGCTCTGTCTGCTATCTAGAGAAATTTGTCTAGTTCAGTGTCTCGTAGGAACTGGAGTAGAACTTTTGTACCTAAGGTACTGTCAGCAGTATTGGGCCAGGGCCCAAGAAAATGACGAAGTTCCAGACTGCCTCCATGGCGTACACGAGAGAGAGAGGTCGCTGCAGTTTTCCGCGCAGCAGCGAATCGAAGGCAGACACACAGCAAGTGATCGACAGTCTCACGCACAGCGCAAGTCCGGCACAGAGGGGAATCGTCCCAACCTATCTTGTAGGACGTCCCTTTGTGGCAACTGGATACAGCACGCAAGAAGAGCAGCAGGGCTGCCCCTGCGCTTACTCTGCCCCGAAGCGCTTAAGCGAATTATTTCGTACTAATTACCATATGAAACTGTATGACCAAAGAGCGAGCTAACTGTAAAAGCTAGCTTGGTATATTTGATATTTTTATATTTAAATAAGGCCGATATTCAATGGTACGTTGATGGTGGGTAGGTGCAGACGACGGGAGCAGCGAATAAAGGCAGAGGAGGTGGGGAGGGAGTGGTGAGCAGAGGAGAATTGGGGACATGGAAGACGAAATACTGGCTCGTAAAAGACTGTTTTGTCCTGATAACAATCGATAAGAATTTTGTTGCAAATTCGCTACAACTGAGCTAAATATCAAGGAAAAAAAAAATGAAGTGACTCGCCAGCCACCTTCTGGTTGGGTCTCTATGACGTCACAGGATTTTGTTTGTGCGATTGTCAGCTGCCGACCAAAGCTACGTGCCGCAAACAACGGTGACTGTGCGGTGGTAGTGCATGCCTCCAGGTTCGTTTGATGGAATCACTTGAATGTTAATGTGCAACTTACGCGTTGATATCAATTATTTTGGTGTTCCCTCTGACGCGTCACTGCTGACGTCTTGTAGCGCGGAATTGAAAGCATTTTTTATTACAAATAAGAGGGGCGAACGCGCGGGAGCTGCTTTTTCTTCGAACAAAAAGAAAGAGAAAGAAAGGAAGAAGAAACGAAGGTGACCCCGCGCCGGCGCCGGTGCCCGCGGAGGCCGCAGACGCAGCCGTGGAGACGCCAGCGCCATCTCTCGCCCCCGCCGCGGATCCTCCCGCAGCGAAGCGCGAGGAGGTGGCGCCGCTCGTCGGCACCCCCAGCAAAAGAAAGAACTGAAACTAAAGCGTGGCAAAACTGTTCGCATGGCGACGCAGTGAAACATTCCCCTCGCGAGGGGCAAGATCAAATGCAGAGCATTCCGGGGGCGCACGACGTCAAGTAGTTTGCGTTCGTTAATGTTGTTGCACTTGTGCAACTGCGACGAGAGAGCGCTCGTCAGCAGTAATTGAATGAGTCAACGCTATAAGGCGCGTTCGTAGCGTCCCATTCTGTGTCGGCTTTGTGGCGCAGTGGGTAGAGCACCATGTACATTGCGTTTCCGCCCGCAGGGTCGAGGGATCGAAACCTGGCGCCGGATAGTATTTCTATTAATAGTGGTAGGGGAGAGGGTTGCGGGACAACGACGTGGCGGACTACGACGGGACAACGCGGGTGAACATCGTGAGTTACTGAAATGCTCTGCATTTAAAACGGTCTTCCTTAGGCTGGATGAAGCTAAGTGTTGTATGTTACTGAGTGCTAGTCCGTTCAAGGTAAGCCAGAGGCGGAATTCTCAGTTTGGTGTGTTTCGTGTCCGTTTCAAGGTGCCCATTTCTAGCCAGCCCGTACTGGTTGAAAGCAGACGACCCTGGAAGGTGACGTAGAAGGAGCAAGGACCCGCCGCGGTGGCTCAGTGGCTAAGGCGTTGTGCTGCTGAGCACGAGGACGCGGGTTCGATTCCCGGCCGCGGCGGCCGCTTTTCTGATGGAGGCGAAAAGCAAAAACGCCCGTGTGTACGAGATTTCGGCGCACGTTGAAGATCCTCAGGTGGTCAAAATAAATCCGGAGCCCTCCACTACGGCGCGCCTCATCGCCTGCGTGGCGTCGGCGCGTTAAACCCCACAATCAATCAGAAGCAAGGAGGGGCGTCGGTTTCTGTCATGCCATTGGTCAGAGTCGTCGCAAGTGCACCATACTTTACAATTTAAACAAACGCGCGCAAAACGGACATTTTGAAAACGGACGAGCTCAAAATGCCGGACCAGGCTGTATTTTGGCTTCATGACCCTTTCAAAGACAGCGGCAAACATAACGTCCTGGCCTGTCCTTAATTATATTCAGCCGTCACCGCAAGTTTCGGAGCAACAGCTCTCGTGAGCGTTCTTGTCACATTTTAGCCGCGTAGGCACAGAACGCCTATACTCCGGGACAAGTTAAGAACGGCAACAGAAGTTGCCGCTCTGCCTCATCACCGCAGCCGGATGTTATTCCACGCTGTGCAAGTAGTGCGTTAGTTGGGATATTTTATGAACTTAATATGCTTATAAACCACTGCAGCGACGACAAACAACCTACGTGAGAAAAGACAGGTGATATCACGCATTCATAGCAATCACCTTTTAAAACGCGCGCGCTCGTTGACATCCGGGTCCGTCGCTTAGGCGGAGTGATACTGTACGTGGGCTATTGCCGTTCTTAACTTGTTCCCCAGTATAGCCCTCGTAAATCGACCCCCGGTCACGACCCGTAAGACGGGCATCTCGACACCTTCAAATCACGCGTCTAGCGAATAATGTGTTCGTGCTAAGCAGACGCAAGCGGGTCGTTGTTTTTGCCGCCTATCGGAACAGAGTAACAAGACGCGTTTGGCGAAGCGCTCGTTCGCGGAAGCAATTATTGGCGAAGCCTCGGCGGACTCGCAACTGTTTCGGCGGCCCATCGCGAATGACAACAAAGACAGCGGTGGGAACTCGTAAAACCCCTGGCACCGCGACGCTAACGACTACGGTTAATGATAAACCAGCGGTCTTTCGCTTCCACGGCTACAGCTGCGGAGGCGGTTTCCGCGTGACGAGAATGGAGGTGCTTTGATGGAGGCTGCTTTCGACGCGGCAAGGTGCTCGCTGCGAAAATTCGCAGAATGAATTGGGCGCAGCACCGGAGCCAAAAAAAGAAAAGAAATTAGCAGTGGCTTAGCTAGGCTATGCCAGGATATACGTAGCGTGAGCTAAGGTTCAGCTGGTTATTCTTAGCTTTCCTGGTTGCCTAGGGTTAGCTGATTATCATGCTTACTGCTGCTAAAACAATTTCCAATCCAATCCAATCCAATCCAATTTTAATCCAATCTAATACAATACAATTTAATCCAATTCAATTCAATCGAATCGAATACAGTCGTGGCGGCAGCGGCTCCGGCGCGCCAGCTGTGCGCCGTGAGACGTCACTGCCCCTCGCACATGCGCAGTACGGCTCTCCAGGAGCCACGCGAAACTGCTCAACCTCGGCCAGTGTAGCTCACGCTACAAAAAAGAAAAAATGGCTAGCGATGACGACATTCCCTACTGCGATGTTTGGGCGCAGCAGCAGTGCACTGAGGCAGCACTCACTCGTGGGTTCTTTCGGCGGCTCTGCATCGGCGGCGCGAAGTGCGTCACAGGAAGGGACCGCGACCCGCGTCGTAGGCAGAGAACGCACTGTGATGGTCGGCGATTCTCAACGTGACCCTGGGTCCACACTGGGCACGAGGAGATGGAAGCACAGACACATGGAAGGTTTTACATGGAATTTAATTGGATCAACTGGCTCGATCTCGCTTACGGCTCGGCGTCGCTGGGCTGCTTCGCCGTGGTGCGGCACGGCTTGCAGGAAGGGTCTGACGTTCGCCGCGGTCACACAGCGGCGGCTCGGGCTCGAACGACGGGTCCGCCGTGATAAGGCTGCTGACTCGGTCTCGTGCGATGGCTGGACGTCGGTTGGCGTAAGTGTGGAGACGGGTGGTCAGACGTCGCACTCGAGCGATGGCTAGACTCCGGAGTCCTAACCCTGCCTTCTGCCTACCGCTGCGTCTCGTCTCGTTCGCCCCTCAGGTCGCTTTCCCGACTTCCACTGTTTGTCCCTCCATTCTTACGGCTTTAAAAAGAATGTGCCCTAAATTTAAGCGTGAATAGCTCGTTCGGCAAGCTCATAAGCCCTGCCTAATTTGCGTTTTCTTTTGCGACCCTCCGCCAATCGCAGAGATGGCTGGTGTGACATCATAGGTTCTGTTGCGGGGAATGAGCTGGTGGGTCGCATGCATGGTCATTCCCTTTTTTCTTAATTATGTAGCTTATTTGAGCGAAGATTACGTTAAAAGTGGTGTCAGTATGATTCTAACAAGGCAATGATTTGGATGAACCAAATTTGTGTTTTCTCTTCATGACTTCTTTAATGGGCCAGGACAGACCTCGTGATCGTGCTATGGTGAGTGTACATCTAAATTAGCCCTGATATAATTTGCTTCGGTATAGTTTCGACAAAATAAGAGTTAGAGCCCCTTTCTGAAACCATACTTCCTCCGTTGACGGCCATGTACTGGCAGTGGCAGCAGACGGGACTTCTGCAGCGTTTACAACTACGCTTTGAACCGATTAATCACGACAAGTAAGTGAAACTCGGCGTAATGAAAAAGTCGTCTTAGCTGCCAATCTCAGTATAATTTTTCTCGGATACCTGTATATTAGGTTGCGAGCTGCATATAATTACTTTTGGAGCCAGCGCGTGCGATTTTTTGTCGACCCGACGCTATAGACGCCCGCAATGTTGGTTAGAACCTAGCGCGAGACAGCAGCGCTGTGAAAAAAAAAAAAATTCACGCATCTCCACGAAGTGAATCATGACGAGTGGGCGAAGCACTGGGGATCGTTCTTACCGTAAATCACCCGTGGCATTGCCCGCTCACGCATGTAAATGAGTGACAACGCGTGTGTACAGTATATACAATTCCAATCCAATCCAATCCAATCCAATACAATTCAATTTAATCCAATCCAATCCATTTCAATCCAATCTAATCCAATTCAATGCAATGCTCCTCGCGCATGCGCAACATTGTGTACACGGGTGCCAAGTCCCGGACAAATCGAGGTCCTAAGGTGCTTCGCCCGGTAAAAAACGAACTTAGTTTACATTGATGGTGCAATTCGCTTCTAGGAAAGCAAGAAAAGTGCTGCGGTAGATTTTTCGGGGTGCCAGAAGGTATCTAGCCTTTTTTTATATGTTCGTGTTATAAATAACCGCACGGCGTCACTGAAACGCTCTAGGCGTAAACACCGCGTTTGGCATTGACATATTGTTCGTGACGAGAGCGAACGCTTGGGTCACGAGGTAAGGTTGTATGCGACGGGGTGACGGTCGTCGGAGCGAGTTTTTGAACGCGTCACTAGCATAGATCAAAAAGTTGCGAAGAGTGGGCAGACTCGAAGTAGGCGAGAAATAATTTCGAGCAATTCATTTTGCCGCGACGCAGCGAAAAACGATATTTTGCACGCCGGCCGCGCCGTCCTTTTCCGTGTGCTTGGATTTAATTTACGGTCACTGTTTATTTCGCGCGAAGCGAGAAAAGAACAGGTGGCTGGCAAGGCCTTTTTATTCTTGCACTTTATTTTCTAACCTAGTTAATTTATGGAATACCGCGGGATGCCTGTATCTGCGAAAAAACAGCTATAGTCAACAGTATAGTGTACAATCAATCAAATATTTCTCGGTCCCTGAAGGAGAAAGAGCTGACGGACTATACTATTGTGGCGGGCCCCATTTTATATAAACGTCCATTCGTTGACAGAGCAGCCACGCTATTTTACCGTCTGTATTCCATCTTACCCCCTCTTAACTCACCTTAATCCATCTAAATTCATCTTATTCACGGTGCGAGGACCAAGAACGCCTCATCGCTCGCGCCCAAGCTGCTGCGCTAGCTCGCGGCTATCTGGACTAAGAAAGCCACCCACGTTTTTGCTCAATAAACGTTTTCCAATCCAAAAACCTTACAACCCATCATTTTATATTTTAATTCATTCTAATTTGTGTTAATTTATCTTAGTCCGCCTTAATCTCACTTTAAAAATAGTGACGATTAGTAAATAATCAACAATTAATGAATAATTTTGATTGTAATTTTTGATGTCTTATACATAGCTAGCAGGCTTTGGTTCGCTTCTTGCCTTGCTCGTGTTTTTTTACCGCCGAGGTCATTCGAGCACACTGTTCAATGAGACATATAAGGCTTTTTTGTATTAAGTGCTTAATGTCGATTTTTTAACAGCAATGCAGAACTAAGCTAAAAGAAGCTTCGTAAAAGCAAAAGTCGTGAGAGGGGCCATTAGGAGCACAAACACACAGGTCTGGTTCATTAAAGCAGACTACTTTGTCTCGATAACAATGATACCAACGTTACCGCCAACTTCAAGTGAATCATTGGGATATTATGAAAAACAGACGAAGCTGTGGCGACTCCCTTCTTTCCCCCCCACACGCACTTTCGGCCACTTTTCTATTACGTCACAGAATATTGTTCGTGCAATTGCCGGCCGCCGACCTGAGTTAGCGGGATTAAACATGACTGGGCGACTGTGTACTCTGGTATACAATTTAAGAGCGGCAACGGAAGTTGCCGCTGTGCCTTAGTACCGCAGCCGGATGTTACTCCGCGCGGCGAAAGTAGTGCGTTACTTGGAATACTTTGAACGTGGTGTTTTTTTTTTTTACTTAATATGCTTATAAGCTACTGCAGCGACGGCACAGAAACTACGTGAGAAGGGGGAGACGATATTCATTCAATATATATATATATATATATATATATATATATATATATATATATATATATATATATATATATATATATATATATATATATATATATCAATGTCCTCCTTTCGAAACGCGAGCGCCCGTAGACATCCAGGTCCGTCGCTTAGGCGGAGTGGTACCGTACATGAGCTATTGCCATTCTTAACTTGTTCCCGTGTATAGTAAGGCCTCTATTCCTGTTTCAGCGTATAACTTGAATGCTAATGCGCAGCATTCCTGTCTCGGTTGACAACTAGAGACCGGATTTTAGGCAAATGCCTTTTTTGTTCCTTGCACTCCTATCCCCCATTTTGATATATGAGCATGAATCGGATGTTATGAAAAGCTCACATGGTGTTTTTATAGTGCTTATAAATGCCTATTTTGCCGTTTGTGCCTGAATGCCTATAAATGCATATTTTCACAATCGACGCCTGTATGAACACTATGCGCCTCAAGTTTTTCTTTCGAGTGCACTTTGAAAACGTTATTCATGTTACCAAGCAGCATTGACTGTTCGGAACTTTATATGGTTCAACCTAGTCCTCCATTTCAATAAACTCCCGGAAAAAAACTCCCACCTCCCCTCAGCGGGAACCCCTGTGTAGATGCGACGCATAGGCGGAGCGGCGAAGGGACCGCGTTTTATAGCGCGCATAACGTTGAGGGGACTGCGTAAGCCGGTCCCAGTCGATGACGACGTTGGCGTACTTGTAAAGCGGCGTGGACTCCAGGTGTTTGAGCCAAGCGTGGATGTTGCTTCGCCGGAGAACGGCACACCGGTTATATGCGCAGCGCGCCCGAAGGAGAGGAAACCGCGGAAGAGAGAGTACTGCACATGCGCCGGCCCCAGCGCGTCTGCCGCGGCTGTGACGCAACACAATCCAACACAATCCACTTTAATCCAATCCAAATCAATCCAAGCCACAATCCAATCGAATCCAATCACAATGCCCCTCGCGAGAGAGTGTTCGCTATCGGAGAGGAGAGGGGGTGAGCGGCTGAGAGCGCAGCTGGCGCGGCGAGAGAATGGGGGAGGGGTGGACAACGCTGCCGACGACGACGACGACGCCGGAGGGACAAGGCGAGTGAATCAGATGCTCTGCATCTAATAACTGCTAGCAGTAGTGGAATACAGGACGCACATTCTCAGAGACAAGAGGCGCAATTCTTAATCCAAAAATCTGGAGATCGTGGCAGTTTCCTATTGTTTCCATAATTTTCACAGTGATTCCTGGACTACGTTCCGAGTTATGTCCAAACAGATGTCTTCAAACTTGCGCAGTCGCATTTTCGTTCCTAAAGGAATACTCGATTGAAGGGTTTAACGCGCCGCCGCAACGCAGCTGATGAGGCGCGCCGTAGTGGAGGGCTCCGGATTAATTTTTACCACCTGGGATCTTTAACGTGCGCCGAAATCTCGTACACACGGGTGTTCTTGCTTTTCGCCTCCATCAGAAAAGCGGCCGCCGCGGCCGGGAAACTAACCCGCAACCTCGTGCTCAGCAGCGCAACGCCTTAGCCACTGAGCCACCTCGGCAGGGCTAACGGAATACTCAAATCCAACTCTATTTTCAACGCACCGGTTGAGCATCGAACACGACTTTGTTAGGAGATCATTCCTGTACTAAAGAGCCAACGGCGAAGAATCCGTGCGGAGTTGCACTTTCTTGCGCCTTAAAATTTACACTGCCGGCGGGCTCTAAAACACGTTTTTGAATTAAAAATCTATTCGGCTGCTAAACAGTCTTTGGAGAAATGCTCATCAAATGCGTTGAAGTGTACATGACAGCGTTGCAACGTCTTGCAAGAACAATTTGGATATCATTGTGTATAAGGAAATTGCTAGAATTGTACCTAACAGTCCTCATGTAAGAGCACGTCCTTCTAGAGTGTCCGGCATACATCCATGAAAGAAATCACCTCGCACAAAAGATTGAGTGCCTCCACTAAGAATTCTATATCTTTGAAAGGCCTCCTTGGACCTCTACATCATCTCAGAAAAAGTGTTGGTTGCCTTATTTGACTCTTTACACGAAATCGGCGTCGCAGAGACAATCTAGAACTTCACCTTTGAGATCGTGTGGACTTTTACGTCACCATGCAAAGCTTCATGTTCACTTTTTCTTTTAACCTCTCCCTTTTCCCCCCTCTCTTCTGCCCTACTTCTTTTAGGGCCTTTACTCCCTTCTCCCCATCCCCGCAGAATAGCATGTAGGCGGGAACATGCCGGCAAACCTCTCTGCTTTCATATAATAAAGAGCTGTCTCTCTCTTCCTCTTAATAAATCATCGTCTGTCTTGTGTTTGTCTTCTGTCGTCTGTCTTGTCGTCCGTCTTGTGTCTGTTTTTGTTGTGTCGTAATGAAATTGCGTCAGGGAAATATAAAGCAGCACTCCTGTTAATAGCTATTACCAACTTTTAAGTATTCTTTTTCATGCCTGTTTCACAATACGCGCGACGCTCGAGCAAGCGACAGTGATTACTGAACACGAATGTAAACAGTGCGCTTATTGAATGAAGCCAATCGATCGCCATTGGTACAGCAGTTGTATGGGACAATTGAACGGCTGCGTCCAATTGTTGGCCCTATTGTGCTATCATAAACAATGGCATTTTTAGTTTTCCCGTCGTAGATGCAGGTCGCGCACATATTCGTTTGAAATTAAGTGCATTGATGTAAAAACTTGGGGTGCCTATGTTTAGGCTGTTGGAGGCCTAAAAAAATGTTTTTCCTGCCTGGTTTTGGTGCCTGAAACGAGCTTTTAATGCCTATATATCCGGCCTCTACTGGGAACCATGTTATTAGAGCTACCCTACACTGCGTCACTATTTCCCAATGTTATGTCAATGTAGCGCAAAATTTAAAAGGTCTTCAATATTTCTTTGGGTTTTTTCGGTAAAAAAAAAAACGGCCTTTCGTGTCTGCAAGGTAGATGATTTTGTCTTGGTGGCTTCTTCAACACCCCGAAGCTCGTTGTGGTGAGGACAGTGTAAGGCTATGTTCAGAATACCGACGCAAAAGCCATATCGTGATCTATGTACATAAAAAATGGCGTGTCACGCAGTTAGGTTGGCTGAGACGTGAAATGACGTCATTCTTTGAAGTTATTACTACACTTGGGGCAACAGTCTGAACCCGCCCTAAGAAACGCCAACCGCTGCTTTCACGTGCGTAAGAGTCCGTGTTAACGATTGCTTTTACGAAGCCATTGCGCGCATCACTAGTACGGGAGTCCACGGCCCGGGACAACGGGATTTTAAGCGGCGGAAACTTAACCAGCACGCTCCACCACGGTACGTAGGCTTAAGGTTGTACGTGTTGTGCACTAAATGTAGGTGCACACATGCCGGCACAGCCGCACGTCGACAGTTCGCGCTTCGTTGGCTGCTACGTGAGCGGAACATCGGTAAGCAGGTGCGTTCTTGCCCGCCGACCCTGCCCCGTTTCCGTACACACAAACACACACACGCGGCAGTGTAATGTATTCCGCGGACAGCAACGTTCACCACTTAGACAAGAAGGCCTTCACTTGACGCAAACATACAATGATTGGCTAATTCTACTTTTGTGTTATGGGTAGAGATCATAAGTTGTCTCAAGCGGACCGATGCAATTGACCAATGAGGTTCAGTTAAACGGTGACGTCAACTGAGACGATGCGTATGCCTTGCTTTCACGTAGGTGTTTCCGTAGTTTAGCAATACCGGAGCAAGGTTAACCCGCGTCGACATTCGAAGCACCTTGTCGGTGAACGACAGCGGAGAGAAAGCGGGACGGCCGCAGTGCTGACAGGGAGACTGTGTCGACGTGACAGCTTCGGGTGACAATGGCGCCGTGAAACTGTAGCGTTGACGAGTGCGCCGATGCACGTGCCGGAAACGAACAATATAGTGGTGTAATGGGAGCACGATGTGTAAACCTCGGAAGCATTGAGTTCATGGGCGGCAGACAGGCCTTCTTCGGGCGATGTAAGTGGTGCTGCGGAATCAGTAGGGCGAGAAATGCTTTGATCAAAAAAAAAAAAAAAGTGCTCACAACACAGTATCAGCGGTAAAAGGGAATTGCTATAGATGTTGGTAGAGTAAAAAAAAAAAAAAGACGGGTGACCAAAGGGCCCACCTCATTTAACGCACAGTTTTCGTCAAAAGTATCTGAGCCATGTAATGAAAGTGCCATAAACAATTCCAATAAAGGGCTCAAGGTTCCAGAGCGGGCGAAATATTTTATGCCAGTAAGAAAACAATGCGCTTTAGTTAACTTTCTGGCCTCAAAGCGTTGTGTCTAGCTCGACAGATAAGGTTCCGTATTAAATTTATTGCCCCCCATTAATTTTGGTATCACCCAGAATCGAAATTCGACAGAGACTGTACATATTTTCTCTGGTTATGATTTAACGCCATGACGCTTCAGAGGCGATGAGGCGCGCCGTAGTGGAGAGCTCTGGATTAATTTTGATTACCTGGGGATCTTTAATCTGCGCCGAAATCTCGGAACACACGGGCGTTCTCGCTTTTCGACTCCATCGGAAAAGGGGCCGCCGCGTTCTTGGGCTACATATATTTTCTGCCTGGTGCCCTGTACGCAAGTCATTTTAAATCGACAACAAAGTGCGCGTATAAGTATGGCCTACACACATAAGATGTGGGCTCCGATGATATGGTTACTCTTCTTCATAAACGGTTATAGTAGTCCTAATAAGTTTGTGGGTCCCATCAAATTTATAAGTTTAAGTCATCGTCGGCTGGTAGCAGTGAAAGTTGTGGGAGGCTGGCATGCCTATAGCTTGTAGTTTTCATCCCTTTAGTCGTTCTCATCTTCGCACTTGTAGCCTAGTGACTTTAACAACCTAATCTGGCCATCAAAATAGAGGCACTCAACGGTTTATGAAGAAGGCTGCGTTCGCATTGTAGCTTTGGATCACTTCACAGTGCACATGCACCCCGTATGCGAGCGCATGTGCCTACGTGTTTTATTGTATCCCATTTGATGGTCTTTTTTAATGGTTACTGTAAAGAGTGCTTCCAAATGTCTCCGGGGTCGTGCAAGTGTTCACACACGTGTGTAATTTCCTTTTTCTTTCTTGTTTTTGTACTTTTTTTTCCCCCGCTGCAGTTGATCGCAGAACTAGGCAGCCTTTTTTATAGCGGATGCATATGATACGTGGACATTTCGCTCTTTTTGCTTGCTTACTTTTTTTCTTTTTTTCGTCAGGTATCCACTCATCCCGCATCCGCTACGATTGGCACATGCCGCCAGCGTGGTGACGGTCAGGGAAGAGAACTCATCACGGCAACAGCTGCACCAACTGAGCTGAAACAGCATAGGAAACAGTCATTGCACCTGCCGCATCCATCGCCAACTCCGCAGCAAATTGGACAAACCTTACAACCGTCACAGACCCATAGACGACCTTCTTTGAACTGAAACCCTTCCCGTTCCACCAAGGTATAACGGGTATATTAAATAATTTGAAAATGGATGTTTGGATTTAAAACTAAAAAAAAGAATTTAAAAAGTTGCCGAAAATATATAAATTTTTCAGAGGATCTCCTCACCAGTGCTTGCTTTTCTTTGTAAAGCAAAAAAAAAAAAAAACTTCCAGCCTTCCACGTCACCCCCGGTACGGGTCCTTAGAGAGAAATGAAGGCGCAAATGAAGGTGCAATCACTCCGAAGCGTTTCCCGAGAGGGCAAGGAACCACGACGGAAGCCTTCATTGAAGCACACCGAACTAATTAGCCCTGTACCGTCGCAGCACTGTGCTCCTACGCCATCGCCCTGTTACAAGAGATAAAGCAATTATTTTCCGAAATGTATGGACAAGTTCCCACCTTCTGGTCGATTGTAAGGTTTAGCGCTCCGACGCATCGCAGGCGATGAGGCGCGCCGTAGTGGAGGGCTCCGGATTAATTTTGACCACCTGGGGATTTTTAACGTGCGCCGAAGTCTCGTACACACGGTCGCTTTTGCTTTTCGTCTCCATCAGAAAAGCGGTCGCCGCGGCCGGGAATCGAGCCCGCGACTTCGTGCTCAGAAGCGCAACGCCTTAGCCACTGAGCCACCACGGCGGGTAATTCCTACCTTCTCGGCGCCTTACTACACGCTATATACCCTACCCCGTACACAGCAAACTGAACATTAAAGTGAAATCTTTGTTACTGAGACCGATGGCGTACTGTCAAAAAACTCGTGGATTTCTCCATAGACTAGTTCATGTGCAGCTTTCCCGCTCATGGCACTCCTTTCAAGAGCGATTACTTAGCAGTTATTTAGCGTAATTGAAAGTTATTTTGCGTTGCTAATATTGGGGGTGAAGACGAGCTGTGCGCACAGTTTCAAGTCTTGCACGCTTTGCGGCTAGGTTCCTGAGCCACGGAAACTATCCCATAGAAATGCATGGGGAGTGAGATTTGACAGCGAATTGCACATAAAATATTCAGAATCCTGGAAAGTTCTTCTAGTGTTTTCACCTCCACGTTGACTTCGTACTTTGTGCCAAATATCATTTCCCTGAAGTGGTTTCCCTAGGTTCCTGAGAGGTCGGAATGTTGAGCGAGAAAGCTGGGTATGGGTCGATTGAAGAGCTCTGATAACTTCTCCGGGCACGCGGCGCATGCGTGAAACCGGGCTTCCATTGTGTCAAAACGGTTACTTGAAAATGGCGAAGAAGGAACGCTTCTAGATAAGACAACACACGCATCGGTCATGAAGAAGGGGTGCAAGAGTATACCTTTATCTCATAAACCACGTATCGGTATACATTTAGATCGTTCGTAGACGCGTTTACTTGGTGCGCGAGAAATCGTCGCGCGGGTTCATTATTCGTTTGCGATATGTGGCATTGAAGGTTTGACAATCGGTTAAGACGCACTTTCAACTAAGGTTGGACGCGCTTTAGCGAAAGTTTTGACGCAATTTTGATGTTAAAAAGCTTTCGCGCTTCTCTCAACTTTCTTCATGAAGGGATGGTAACTTTTTATGTAATAAGCCCCGAATGCTGTTCCGCATTGTGTTGAACGGCTTCCAAACCCCATGCCGCACATCTATAACCAGAATCCCAGTTATAAGCACCGGGAGGCCAGGGTGACTAGTTACCGCCCTTTTCACCAGCGAGACCCGGTGGCCACGGCCAGCCCGGACTGCCTGCACCGAAGACTTCGGCCGACTAAAGCGGCTCCCTAGAAGAGATGAAAGCGGTTTAAGAAAAACGTTAAAACTTTATTATGCCGGATAGAATTTACAGAAAAATAACGCATCTACCCCACACCTGATTGCCCCCTATGCGGCGACCCCATCAAATCTACCTCACATAATGTGGGCCTGCCCTCGAAATAGCTTTCCCTTCATCACATCCGAGGGGCAGTGGGAGGAGGCACTGCGTAGCCCGGACCCAGGCGTGCAAACCACCCTGGTCACCCGAGCTACCGACGTCGCCGCTCGGCTCATGCCTGTGGCCACGAGTATCCTCTGACCTAAAAAGATGCTCAAGAATCTCTCTCTCTCTCTCTCTCTCTCTCTCTCTCTCTCTCTCTCTCTCTCTCTCTCTCTCTCTCTCTCTCTCTCTCTCTTCTCTCTCTCTCTCTCTCTCCATCAAATTGTGTAGTGATATAAAGCTCACCGGACGTCGGAAAACGAGTCTAATGTCGCGCGAAAATGACTGATGAACTTGGCTAGCTAGCCTGCAAAAACTTGTGTTCGCGCGATCCAACCGCAACGTCTGGAAGGCTTTGCCCGCTGCCCAGATAAACATTGACGCGCAAAGCGAAAATAAATTGGATACGGATTGATTTAAATGTTAATCTTGGCTCTGGGATGTGAAATAAATGCCTCCACGTGAAATCGCGCCTAGACATTGAAAGAAGAATCTCTGCTGGGACATTTTGGTGCTGTTATGTAGCAATTACATTCTTTGTAGTGTTAACAAAATGAGTGTGCCGAGCTTATCGCAGCTCGGAGCAGTCGCCGTTTTTTTTTAAGTTTTTGTATGAAAACAAAAAACTTTCTTTCGGGCCCTATAAAATTTTATGAGTACATCTCTACGCCTTTCAGGGTAGGTGCCCCTACCACCAGCATCTAGGCGCTTTCCAATAAATGTTTATTCCACAAACAAACAAACAAACAAACAAACAAACAAACAAACAAACAAACAAACAAACAAACAAACAAACAAACAAACAACAAAACAAACAAACAAAAAACAAACAACAAACAAAAAACAAACAAACACAAACAAACAAATAAAAACAAACAAACAAACAAACAACATAACAAACAAACAAGAACAAACAAACAAACAAACAAAAACAAACAAACAAACAAATTTAATCGTTAATAACTCATAATGATTAATTGAGTAATTATTATTACAACAGCTAAGTAATCAAGCAGGAGCCCTCTGAAACCCTACGGTGCTGGAAAAGTGGAAAGCTTTTCCCTTGCTCTCTCCCTTGTAGTGACAGCTTTTACTATGGGGCGCCTTTTTTTATGAGCACAAGGTTCCTGTTCTAGCAATGCGCAGCAAACAAGGCCGTTTTGTGTTATCTCGTCCTTTCGACTGCATAAGTTCCACAATGCGGATGTGGGTCCCTCGCGCGTGTCGAGCGATGTTCCTCTTCGCTGGCGGCATATTGCAACAGCGGAAGAAACTTCGTGTACTCCAAGGGATCAAACGTGAGCATTTAAAAAATACCCTTTTGGCGATTGTGTATTTGGTGACGTGGGGGGGGGGGGGGGGGAGGTGATTGTAATGAACAGAAGTGGAAGGATTAACGGACCTCGATCGTCCAATCCCTGCTCGGGTATGCGCCGTAAGCACCCAGCTATCATCATCATCTCCGTGCGTCCGTGTGCTAAGAGCAGCGATCCCCTATTCGGTTCACCTGGAAGAGACGGTGCTGATTCCCTCCTCCCCCTCGCTTTTACTGCTCGTTAGTGAATAAACAGCCGTTCAATATATATATATATATAATATATATATATATATATATATATATATATATATATATATATATATATATATATTGTAAGCACTGTAGTTCTCCGGGGCACAATATTTCGCTGATTTCAATCTTATGTGTAATCATCATCACCTGTCATCCTTTTCAGTAATGCTTCATCTTCGTCACCTGTACATGATCATTATCATCCCTGAGGCTAGTGCTGCTTGGCTGCGCGTTCGCCAAATAAACGGCGTCTGTCTTCTCCGCTCTATCAGTGAGCGACGTCTCCTTGAAGGCCTCTTACAATATGTATTATATATATATATATATATATATATATATATATATATATATTTATATATATATTGGTAAGGTCGTGCAATGAGCGTAGGGCGCATATTGCTTACGGCTAGATCGCACCCGTACACACCGCACGAGTCATCCGAAATGCGTAGTAGCTTTGAGTGTTTGCGTTGGCGTTCTTCCGCCCGCGTTTCACGTGCTGATGGTTGTGTACTGAGCGATACTCAGCCTTCTATAGCCCGCATTTACCACCTGCATATATACAACCACGGTATACAACTTTAGCTCCGGGTTGTTTCCAGCTCACTTGGACGAGACTGTTTATGCGCGAATGGCGTTCACAGTTTACCCGGAGCAGCTCGCTGCAATTTAGGTAGCGATTACTGAAAAAAAAAATGCTTCAGCGAAGTGTTTATAAGAAAGCTACAGGCTAAAGGCCAACCTACATTTAGCGTTGGCGTCACAGTTTTATGTAGAGTAGCCCTCGTCAAACACAGAACTGCAATTGGGGATGGCTATTAAGCTGAGCAGCCAACGTTGGTTTATTTGCGGGGTTTCAATAGGCACGGTTTGCAACAGGTTAGCTGTTTATTAGGTGGATGACGGTCAAGGGAACGTTGCTTAAGAGTTAAGCAAGAATGAATCCCCCCCAATCGATTCAGGGGTGGGGGTGTCCAGCTACACTGCGATAGAACTGACGGAAATAGTTTAAGGAACACACGTTTCATCTAAATTCCTCACGCAGGCCGCAGTTCACTATTTACGCAATAAAGTTGTTTATGATCACCTTTTTCGTTCACATATATCGTCAAATTGCGCAGTCCCCGCTGCCCCCCGTTTGGATTCGAATACAATAGATGGAACATGTGGCGATTGGTTCTGTTGCTAACTTAATGAATAATGTAAGCGGTTAAATTTAAACGAACCAGGAAAGGCGGTGTAACGCGTAATTGCGAATAACCGTACCTTTACCTTTATGACTATTTAGTTTATCTGGCAACAACAGGTAAATACAGTAAAAGCTCGTTAATTCGGACTTGAAGGGGACCATAAAACTGTTCAAATTAGGCGGAGTTCGAATAAGCAGGAGGGCGCTAGAATGAATGGACATCGCGTAACACTGCGGGGGTAGAACACAAAGAAGCGACCTCTGGACTTGTCGCGAATTAGGCACTACTACACGTTTGTGGCAGGGCATTATTTAAAAAAAAAATGTTCCTAGAGGTTGAACAGCTAACGAAATTAATGAATCAGTCAGTTATACGCCCGAAACAGTGAGCCGTAATGTCGAAAAATCACGGTGTCTATTTATGCGCGAAAACAAGTTCACCAACATCTGCATGAAGAACTCATTTTGCCTCCATTGTACGTTTCTTCTCGCCTTGATCATGCTCACAAAGTCTGTATAGAATCAAGCCGAACGACCGCTTTTTCTCAGTCGGTTATTCCCCGTACGTCGTTGGAATGGAATCGCCTTCCCTCTCCTACAGCAACCATTGTAAATCACACGCTTTTCAAAAATGCCATAGTCAACATTGTGTAATTCATTCTTTGTTGTGCGCAGTTATGCTTGCTTGCTGCGTTTGTTTTATTGTTGTTTTGCCTAATTTTGTATAAGATGTTCCTTTGATATGTATTTCTTTCGCTGCTTTTTTTCATTATACTTATGAATGTAACCACTCCCCTCTATAATGCCATTGGCCCTGAGGGTACTACTAAATAAATAAATAAATAAATAAATAAATAAATAAATAATAAATAAATAAATAAATAAATAAATAAAAATAAAAATAAATAAATAAATAAATAAATAAATAAATAAAATGGCGATAATCGGTAATATGCATTTGCTTGCATTTCTTCTGTCACGACTCCATGAGCATCGCTTGGAACTTTCCAAAGAGCTCCAGCGCAGCGTCATAATTCTCATCTGCTGAGAAATAACGTGCTGCAACATCCATCATCGACGCTAATCTGCATGCATCTCTAGTAAATTTGGTTTTGCTTGGATTTGCACCACACTGTAATCACTCTGGGCCGACTTCTTCAGCGAGTATCGATGGAAAGCAAGGGATCCCAGTTCGAATTAACCGTTCTGGATACCGACGCGTTCGAATTATCGCGATTTTTTCCCCATTGAAATGCACGGGGATGTGCCGCGACCAGGGCGTCAGGTCGAATTGACGGAAAGTTCGAATTAACCGAGTTCGAATAAACGAGCTTTTACCGTACTAAGTTCCTATAAGAACGAGAGACAATACATAAAAAAAACTTAGAGCCGTTGCACCATGTGAAGAGGGAATTCCAGTGGAACTGCTGGCGCTATGGTTAGATTCGCAATGTTGGGGCTTAACTGTATTGGTGATTGGCTATATTGAATTATATGTACACTGGGCTGATCTCTAAGTCATGGACTACGGACACACACGATTGGTGGGCAGAGACAGTGATGTTTTGCAGTAGCGCGGCTACGCCAGTCACAGAGCAGGCTCTTGTGCACCGCATAGGTAACTGCCGCAGTGTGCGCGGCATTACCCAATGTCAGAGGGGAGAGAGAGACGCCGCGATTGGCTAGGAGCATATTCACCGGAAAGTTTAACTGTAAATTTATTCGCTTGGCAACATTGGAAACGGCCACGGACATGACCGAAGCGCCACGAACATGGCGCGGCTTGTGCCACTGCGGCCGCGCACTGCACAAAAACTGTGGTTGATTACTCTGTCATAGAAATCGGTAAAACACGAAAGTGAAATGTCCAGCGAAATCTGCGGCTAAGCATTATTTCTGGATCGGCGGCTGTCTTGTGGGTGTGCTTGGTGAGCGACGTCCTTCTGGCGGGTCGCCTCGGCAAAGGTGTACTGGCGTCATTTGCGTGACGGATATGACGTCAGTGAAATCTTGGTGTATCCCGGCATAAAACACTTTCATGTGAATTTATAAAACCCGAAAACAAACGGCCCTAAGTATAACGTACTCTTTATTACTAAAGGTTGCTTCCCCGCAAGAAGGCTTTATGTGCAGGGTTGCACCCTTTACAGGCCACTTGCTTCGTTGAAGTGGCATCATTTCCGTGACGGATATGATGTGATTGAAATATTTCTGTATCCGGGAATAAAACACTTTCGTGTTAAAAAAAGACCGGCGTGCGTCGTCTGCTCCAGTTTCAACCCGGTTCTCAAGGGTGGTGTCAACAGAGATGTTATTATTCGCACTCACATTGAAGTCGAGGCATTAATTTAGCTTCGGTGGGGTAGTGTTTGAAACGTCCAACACACATCATGTGCTTAGCACGGACAAGTGCCGCCATCCTGCGGAGCCCGACGTAACCAGTGACGGCGCACTCACAGGGTTGCCTGCATGCGTGCCTCGCTAGGGAATAGAACCTATGCACGACTCAGTAAACAGGTGGCGATGGTGGAGAGGAGTGTAAAGGGGGGCTGTAACGATATTTCCGGCGTAGAGGGCCTACACCTTCACTGTGAAACACAATAGTTGGAAAGCCAGCTTACACAAACAAAGCGCACGTCTATTACTTAAAGTCGGCTCCACCTCTAAACACAGATGCATTGTTTGGAAGGCATCTTATCAGGGGCAGTATGGGCCATTTTATTTCACACTATGGAGGCCATAAGACCTTGTTTTAACACGAAGTGTTTTATGCCCGGGTACACCAAGATCTAGGGACGTCATATCCGTCCAGGGAAATGACGGTCCCCAGAAAATGTGCCATTGACGCGGCGGCCGGCGCCCGGTTTCGAGCCCACAACTCTCCTCGCCAAACGGAAACTACATGGCGCTCTGACCACTGCTCTATGAACGGAGACGTGAGCAGGTGTACGAACGTGCCTTATGTCCTTCACTATGGCTCATTTTGATGGGGCTGCCATCTGGGAGAGGCGAAGCGAAGTAAGACATCATTACGCTAATGAGTGCCGACAGATGGCCCCTCGATGCAAGCGCCTTCGTGTACGGTGGACGCACGTGAATTGCAGGCACCCTCCGCTGTTTTTTGTTTCTTGCGTTGTCGGCGTCACATCGTCCTGGCGGGGTGCAGGCTCGCGAAATCCTTCGCCACATGAAGGAGGTTCCTTTACCATTCAACTGGTCCTGTGAAGGCCCCTTTCACTTCCGTGTTTTGCCGATTTCCTGTGAAAGAGGGATCAACCACAATTTTTTTTATTTATGAATTTTCGTTCGCTGAACACACGCCGCTGAGTCAGTTGTTGCCGCCGGCGCGAGACCCTAGGATCGTAGCAATGGTACAACTTCGCTGTAATATAAAATTCAATGGGCGAGCTTGAACTGGTGTGCGGTTCGGCTTGACTGAGGCATTTGGCGGCCCAATTTCTTCGGGTATCGGCAGGAGACTGCAGGAAATTTTCGGCGGAGAGGAAGATGAACACGGTTAAAACAGTTTAAAACTTGTGTATATTAGCCACATTTCATAACAGGTATCCGCAGCCAACACAATGATTTGTTCTGCTGACATCACCTGCCGCCTTCACGCCAAATCATTTGTTGCCTAGAAGAAAAGGGTTTCTGCAAGGTATTATTTAAAATGTCGTAGATGAACGAGTTGCGGGAGACGTGGCGGAGTACTGAAGAGCTCACCGTTTGATGAATCCAACATGTGGGGTGAACGTAAGCTTGTCATCAAAGCGCACACAATGATAAGTGGTCACTAAATTTGGGCAATAACAAACATTCAACTTAGCCTTGAAAGACAGGGGTCAGTTTAACGCGCGTACGATAATTTGTTTTCGCTGATGCTATCAGGTTGACTCCTTGCACCAGTGTACTTTACCAAGTCGACACCTCTATTGCAACTGAATACAATCTCCGAAGGCATGCGAATTCTCAGAAATCTTCCGTTGCTGTTGCCCCCGATGCCTCTGTTTCAACTCCAGGGGCCGAAGAAGCGCCAGACACCAAACTCTCCTGCTGGAGCTAGACACGGCACAGGCCGCATTTTATCGCGGCAGAGGAAGAAGGCCCCTAGGCTCTCTACTTCTGGGGAAATGAAGTGCTTTTTCACTCTCCTTGAATATCTGCACGACATGAGCATGAATAAACGATAGGGGTCACTTTATACAGGGCCGCACCATCACTAACAAAAATAAAAAAAAACAAGATAAGCAGAGAACAGAACCCTGCGGTACACCACTTGAGGCACTCTTAAAACTGATGGCAGTTAACATTGCAGAAAAAGGTCCGCCCGCTCAAATAACTTCCGAAAAGTTCAAGGGATGAATTTTATATGTTCAGAAGGGACAGTTTTGTAGTTAGTAAGCAGTGATTAGTGGCAACAAAAGGCTTGGGCAGGTCAAATTACACACTTTTGAGCTGTCTTAAGAATGGACATTTTGGACGAGGTCATAAAAATCAACATGAACAGCAGCCGCAGCAGCACCAACGACAGCAACAAAAACGATAATATACTGATAATATCACGACAATAGACAACGGCGCCAACTACGACTATAAACATGTGGAAAAAGCACATGGAACGACCTATTTTACGGTCAGAAAAGCAAAGCGTCTCAGAACTCCCAGGCGGTTTGCAGTCACTGAGCGTCTAAAAAAAACCGACCCTTTGATTTTGGGCCCAAAACTTGCACGCAGTCTTGCCTGTTCTTAGTTTCTCTTGCCAGCTGTCTTTGTAAAAAAGTCGTGCCTAAGTCATAACGTATCACTGAAGAACTGATGACAGCGTATCGCGATTGCCAGTCGCGTAAAAAAAGCGACTTATGCAGGTAACGAAAGACGCAAAGGTGACGAGCCTGTCATAAAAGGAGCGTGCCGCAAACAACGAAGGGGAGGCTAAAAGGTAAATACCTTCGCAAGGTATGAGGAGAGTTGACAGAGGGGGAGAGAAAAGCTGTGATGGTCGGCGATGCGTGAAAAAAGGAAAGCTGCGCGCTCTCGCCATCTCTGACACGCGACGCGTGTGTTGTGTTTGTTGTCGAGTCCGCGCCAAAGTTGCAGGCCGCTCTCACGCGACGAGACTCGATCGGTGCGCACCCCGCGAGCGTGTACGTGCCCCCGAGTGCTGACTCCTGCACGGATGTTGCTCCACGGTCACACCCACCGGAAGACGGATACACCAAACGCCCGGAGATGATGGAATTGCGCAAGACGGCTTCTTAACAACCGCGTTGTGGTAGTTGTGCTCCTCATAGGGTTTGCCTATTTTGTAAGGCCTCCTTCGAACTCGCCGCACAATTTGACTGTCTATCAAGTTCGTCTGTCATCTTGGAAGCGGAGTTACGCCACTAGCATTTTAAAGCTCCGTTTGCCTCTGCAGCTTCTCGAATGTGCAGTCATCACTCGCGAGTTACTTGACACTAGATGACGGTACGACTCGAAAGACTCTGGACTCTCACCACGGGCAACTCTGAGAAGAAGACTCTTCTGCGATTGTGAGCCTAAAGCGGAAAAATTTGCGGTTTTGAGCGAATGTGTGTTGTGGAAACATGGTTCTCGCCCACCATCAAGAAGTTCTGCTCAAGAAGGCGTGGCAATGACTCGAAAAGAAGCTGATAGATTTTTTGAAGGGCAGAGTCCTATAGATGTTGTTTCTACTGGCAGCCGCGGCTCGTTTCGGAACTTCGGTTTCCACTGAACGTTACTACATCAACTTCTAAGGAGCACAAATTTCTCCTAGTTTATGATTCCTTCGAGAGATTCACGATTGCATGCTGAGTGGTTAGATTGTGAACTTCTCCGTCTTACAGTGAATTGCACCTTTTTACTCAGGACCGGTTCTCAGTAACTGCGGATGTGCAGTTCGGGTGAATTTCAACTTTACGAAATTGATGCCCAAGACTGTACGCAATAGTGTGAGCCATCCAGTCATCCGTTATTCTTTCTTAAAACATAACTGCTTGGCATTGCCTTTGTGTGATCAATGAGATCATAAAGCAAGCTTCGACATTCTTTTTCTTTCTACGGGAGGTGTGTTGTGTCCTCAAGGCTGAACGGTATTCAAGGTATTCGCATATCACTTCACGTACGCCTGGATGTCTTTTTTACCGGCTATGTAGGTGTGTAGTTCAAATGAGGGAGTTTCCTGTAAAAAGAGTTCCTCACTTAAGTTTCAAGCGCCGTCGAGTGGAATGGTTCCCCCGGTTTTTTGGGCTGACACCTTTAATATTATATAAATAAATTCCGTGAAAATTTTTATTTTATTTATTTGTAGAGAAAATCGCAATACAGAGATAAGTTTGGGCTACTCGGTTCTGATGAATCAAATCACACCCGCAAAAAATAAACGGAGATACTTGTTTTCATAACCATATTTTTATGCGTTCTTTACGGCACCTACTACCTCATTTTTATGTAGGCCTGTACACATTAAGTAGAAGAAAGGAGGGACCCATTTCTTATACAGTTTCGTGGAGCGCTTTATAAAGCCTAATTGGGTCAGGCCAGTTCTCTAGTGAGGCTACCGGTGCGTGTCATCGTGAAGAGCCTGTAAAATTTGACACGCTGCCTTTTGACACGCTGCTTTTGCACGTCGTTTTGTAATTTTATCTCACCAGATTACACATCAAATTCATCGAAAAGTAAGTTCTCCAAAGCGTACTTCTTGTGCTCCAGTCCTTACGTTTCACGCTTCACCGTGTGAGCTGTTTGCAGTTTCCCGAGAAGGTTCCAACGCGACCTCCTATACTTCACTAAGAGCTCTTCGTTGGAACTATCGTATATAACGTTCGACACCAGCATCTAAAACAAAGGACCGTGATAACTAATCCTGTGGTGATTGTGCGAAAATTTTGGGTTTGCAACCAGAGTGCCTACAGAGCGGGTTCAGCGTTCTACGGTTACCGGAAATGCAAGAGGCGTGTCTGTAGCTCATACTCCCACGACAATGCAACCTGTTTGCATTTATGTAAAACGGGTAATAACTCCATGTTAGTTCAGACGTTCTCAGCGCCGTCAATCGTACCCTCATCCGAAAAAGGCTAACGCCGACATTTCCTTTGCCGCAATTTCCTTTTGTCTGGGGACAGATGTTCCGTGAAAACCTCATCGTCGTCGAGGCGCTTTCCGTTTGTTTAACGCCGAGGCCGCCCTATTCGTCCATTCAAAGGTCTACCGCTAGGCACGTGTGATGGCATACAATGATGTCATCGTGTTTCTGACCAATGGCTTGAAGTTTCACGCCTAGGGGCACTTCAAGCAGCTGCGACAGAACTGATTGATGGACTTAGGTGCGCTCAGGCGGGCTGCTGCTGTATCGCTGGTTCTGACTACATCTTGACATTAGGGGAATCTGGCCAGCTGCGCCTGCAGCAATTTATGGCTTAGACCCTGCGGAAACACCTTCACTTGTCTTCAGACATGTATCGCGTCATTGTTTGACCCTCTAGCAGTTGGTATTAGCATCAGGCCCACGTATCGACGCCACCGCACTCGCCACTTAACGGAACATTCAGGGTGCACTTCGTTTGAGCTGTACACCTGACACCACCAGAAGCCATTCCTGAGGAATGCCTAAAATCAAGTGGGACCTTCGAGGGCTTGGGGTGTGGTAAAGGACTAACGTGCGTCCTTGTTAGCCCCCTGGGCTGAAGCTTCAATCTGTCCGTGTGGTTGATGCTGAAGACGTGCGCGTAGCGGCGCTAAATGAGAACTATCTCCGGCAACCTCCAACTCCATAGACACCGGTTGAAGCATAAAAAGGACAGCAATGATGGCATTACGTTGATATAAGCTGCCGAGTTCGCCGATGCCGCGGGCGTTTCGAAGGCGTAATTTCCACAAACTGAACCGCCTTGTATTCCGTGCTGCTTCCCCTGAACCTATAAGTGGACTGAGCCCGTGACACAAAGGTTACATATCAAGTCGCGCTTTATCTGCACTCTTATCCTGCACCGCCCGCACAGCGTTATCGATCTGCTTCCAGAGGCGGCAGCAGAACTGCGGACCTGGCTTCCATTCGTAGTTCAGTTATTCGCTTGTGTCTTGACTTCTGCAAAGTCCTCGTTGTGAGTGGATCCGCGGAAAGGAACATGCTGCACTGAACCGTCACACGAACCGTGCAACGTATTTGTTCTGTGTGGCAGACTGATAAGCTTGAAGATACCCTCCTGTCGAAGTCCGTCTGACAGAAGTGCCGAGTGAGCGGTCTGCGCTCAGCTGTACGACAACGGATGTGCTGCCAAGTCAAGTGTTGTTCAGGTGAATAACAACGCGCACAGCAAGAGAAGATCGCACAGGAAAGACTAATCCCCCCCTCCTACTACGTTTATCTGTATCCAGTTTTCACAGCAGGAAGATCACATTTGCGAGGAGTACAATGCCAAGTTGTAAGTATACGCACGAATGTTTTCACTTCTCTGCTGTCGGCCAGCTGTTGATAGTCTCATAGCGCTGTGCACTGTCTTTGTTGTCATTCTTGCACCCTTCCGCACCTGCACAATAGTGTTGTTATATATATATATATATATATATATATATATATATATATATATATATATATATATATATATATATATATATATATATATATATATATATATATACCACCCTCAAGCGTCAGATACAGTTGTAGTAAATATAAATACCCCAGAAAGTGAAGCAGAACACAGTCGCCCAGATAGCCGAATTGGTAAGGCATTCGAGATCTAATCGAAAGGCGTGGGTTCGGTCCCCACTCTGGGCGCGTGTTTTTCTTTCTTTCTTTCTCACGTAATTAATAAAAATTAATAATAATGTAACGTCACTAACGTTAAAAAAATAGTCTAACCTTTGCCTATGCCTTCTTTGGCGTTGTAGACTGCCGGCATTTCTTTCTGTACATTATATATAAAAAAATATATATATATATATATATATATATATATATATATATATAAACGACCAGATTTAGGGGAAATCCACAAGGTGGAGTAAGTTTCTGTGAAGGAAAGTTTGACATCCACCTAAATGCAGCCATACGGCTACAAAGGAAAGCTATACAGCTTTCTCAGAAACTTCGCAGTTGAAGAAAAATTCGTCCTGGTCCAGGATTCGAACCCGGGACCACTGCTTAACCGGAGCAGTCGCTCCGGTTAAGCAGTGAGCTAACCAGAAGGCTAGTCGTTTGTAGCGCGAAAGCGAATTGATCAACAACTCGAAGTGAAGGACAGGTGATGAGTTGTTGATCACCTGTCCTTCACTTCGAGTTGTTGATCAATTCGCTTTCGCGCTACAAAAGACTAGCCTCCTGGTTAGCTCAGTTGGTAGAGCGACTGCTCCGGTTAAGCAGTGGTCCCGGGTTCGAATCCTGGACCAGGACGAATTTTTCTTCAACTGCGAAGTTTCTGAGAAAGCTGTATAGCTTTCCTTTGTAGCCGTATGGCTGCATTTAGGTGGATGTCAAACTTTCCTTCACACACACACACACACACACACACACACACACACATATATATATTACACCTCTTGCTTGATGCATAAGGTTTCCATATGTCACAGCATTAAAGTTCTGTTATGCGTTATTTTGTTGCGAAAATTGTTCAATATAATTCGTTCTAGTGTTTTCGGCTGCAAAAGCACAGAAAATGTTTTTAGGGCTAGAGATGCAATTATTTCTAACGAAACGTGTTGCCAGCAATAACGGGCAGTTAAGGCATCACTAATGTCTTATTTCTACTTCTGAACATTCGTTTAAAAGCCATTTCGCCCGTTCATGCGTTTTCAGCCGAGAAAATTGCATATCACAGTGGCGTGAAGACAGACTCATTCTTAGCGGTTCATTGGGGATTGGGGGAGATAAAATACAAAAGAGATTGCAAGACAAAATCAAGCATGCTTTACTCATTCAGCATTATGCTGTTGCCGTTGAGGTCGCCGCGAGTTTGGAGTGTTTCGAGCGGTTTCTGAGAAGAAGCGTGCATTACGCGAGACGGCGGCCATAAAGCCCCGAGTGAAATCGCTATTGCACGACGCGATAACGCATGTAGGCAATACGGCGGAACAGTGCCATACTTCCTGCACCTTACGTCAGGTGTTCGCACGGTAGAAGATAAAACGAGACCAACCCTTCTGAACGCCATAAAAATAGTGCTGAACGCGAGAAAGAACAGCAAGCCCAAAGGGATAGGTCCGGCTGTTAAGTATACCTAACCGGGTATACTTGGGCTTGGCGGGGCGTCGTTTGAAATTCGAGAAGCGCAGAGTCAAATGTGTTTTGAGAGGAGGTTGAGAGCAATGGATCAACGTAGGTGGGCAGCTAAGGTTTTTAGGTACTTACACTTGAAAAGCGTGGATACGCAGTGGGTAAAGAAGACTAGAAGGCTAACGATGAAATACGGAAAGAAAAGTGGAGAATCCAAAACAGCCAAGGTAACCAAGTTAGCCTTGAAACAGAAAAATTTATCTCCGAATAATGGCACATAGTAGCTATGAGAAGATATAACCATGATAATAACCAGGTAAAGCTTGTGACAATCACAGACGCTTTGAATTGTAGTTATTTTAATAATGTCAGCCGCGTGGCATGAGATGCTTTTTTGAGAAGTTCAGTTTATTTTTCGTAATAAACATTACATAAGGTAATCAGAAAAAAAGCCGGCAACAGCTTGACGGGCCCTGATTACCCTTGAGCAGTTTCGGAAAACAGGGCTGTAGGCATGTTGGCAGTAAACGCCAGTAATGGAAAATATGAAACAATATGAAAGATAAAACAAAATGGTTACACTTCTGTCTCAACTAAAATTGGGCGCTAATTTCTGAATGAAATGTCGGGTAGGTCAATGTTAGCATTACGCAAGTCATTTAGCATATTAGAGACAGTATTTGACATTCGTTTTCCATTGTACGACACCTGGAGACCTTCCATAATTCAGGGTGGCGGGTATTATAAAAGTACGACGTTTCTGTTAAATTCGCTAGCTTTTTATGGGCTTGTTTAGCTCCACTTTAGAAAAACGGTAAAGCTTATTTCGATACAAATTATCGATCCTTATGACATTGGTGTTCATAAATAGTTATCTGGGGTGAGCAAGGTTGATAGGGGCGCACCGGGCAAGCCGCCAAAAATTCACGTGCAACTCCCATTCTGATCTAGCTATAGTTTATGATTGCGCTTTTGATTTCGCGGCAAGAATTTGTCGACGCTTTCTGCCGTTTCCATTGATTGCAGCTGTATGACATAAGTGTGCAGTGACGTCACATCCCCACCCTACTCCCCTTCCGCGGATTCAGGTGGCGTCGTGCCATATCATCCAGTACGCGGTTTCGACACTGATTGTAATATGTGATAACGAGGCTCGGAATGCTACATTGACTACGGCTGACGGTGACATCGAGACAAAGAGTGTAACGTGGCGTATAGTTTGTCGTGGCACGCATGCGGCTGGAGCTTTCTATACGGCTGAATGTCCACCACGGCGGAGAGTCCAATTATGGTTGAAGTTAGCAGTGTATCGATGCCAGAGAAGTAGGAAAATACGTGGACCAGGACAAACCAATTTACATGGCAATCACAGATTAAAAAAAGGCGTTTGATTCAGTAGACAACGCATTGATGGAATCGGTGCTAGGCCAGGGAGTAGAGGAGACGCACATGAAGCTCTTGGAGGACATACAATAAACCAATGGTCACGACAGTCTTTCAGTAAAAGTGTCGGAAGATTCTATCAGGAATAATGTCATACAAGGAAGCACCATAGTACCAAAATTGTTTGCAGCATGTCTAGAGGGGGTATATAAAAAAATTCACGCATCTCCACGAAGGGAATCATGACGAGTGGGCGAAGCACTAGGGATCGTTCTTACCGTAAATCAGCCGTGGCATTGCCCACTCGCGCATGTAAATGAGTGACAATGCGTCTGGACAGTATATACAATTCCATCCAACCCAATCCGATACAATTCAATGTAATCTAATCCTATCCAACCCAATTCATTTCAATCCAATCCAATTCAATACAATGCTCCTCGCGCATGCGCAACACTGTACACGGATGCCAAGCCCCGGACAGAGCGACGTCCTAAGGTACTTCGCCCGTAAAAGCTTTATTTGGAGAACTAGGGGACAAGAGTAAATAGAGGTTGTCTGAGCTACTTTACATCAGTGTATGACGCAGTTCTGTTAAATGGAAGGGAAAATGTCTGCAAAAAGTGCCCAAGAGACTGTAATTAGAGAGCCTAGCGTTTACACAGGGTGGCAGGCGCATAGGAACACGTCGAATGTGACGTTAAAGGGTCATTCCACGCCAAACGTCCCAGACGCTGCACTCGACTATCTCTGATTACGATATAAAAAAACGTGGTCGATCACTTCAGTACATCATCCATTCTCGTAAACTATTTTTTGAGGAATGGATTGGATTGAGACACGTTTATGGAGCATAGAAACTTTTCTGCTGTCTCTTACAGTTTGGAATACCGAAGCGGTGACGAAGACCTCAGTTTCAAACAAAATTTGCAGGAAGGAAACAATATACTGGAGCGCGTTAAAAAAATCCAGGCTGATAGAATAAGAACCAGCGCTGCCTTGCTAGCAATGCACTTACAGCGCCTAGTGTGTATCACAGTGCGCTTCGCGGTGAAGCAACGCGGCATTTTCTGAGGCACATTTTGACATTCTTTACAGCTGTCACAGTTTTTTAGAGAAAATGAAGCTGCATAATTTGTTTATATATGTCACGCTAATTGCGGGAAAAATATGTGAGTTGAGAAGCGAGAAGTGATCAGAGCGGTTTAACTTTGTAGAATTGCTCATTTAGGCTCTTATAGGAGTGCGTGTCGTTCCATTTAAAAATAAAGGCTTGAGCTCATTGACAGGGTGTACAAAAGGTATAAGGTTTTCAAAAGTTTATTCAGAGTACCTTTTTGTTTTAGCAAGAACATATTTTTTTTATGTTGAGAGGCCGCCAAGGCCTCCAGTTCGGCGGGGCGTAAGTGCGCTTCAATGCCACCGAACTGCCTCCGCGGCAGCTGAAGAGATGCGGCTGTCGCGCATGTCGAAAGACCGCATGTTCGTCGGGTTCTAAGGATATTTGCCCGCTTGGTAAAAGTAATTTCAGGTATTTTCCCGCCTACTGCGGTGCCGCGAACGGAGTGAGCCAGTAAAAGCAAAAGCGAGAAAGACCTTGAAGAATTGGCGCACCTGTCAATTATTGCGGTGGTGAATGCCCCAGGCTTCGACCAAACTACAGAAGAACTAATGACAGCAATTGTGCGCAACATAGACAATGAAAACTACATGCGAAAGGTGCTGTCCGGCCCTGTCCAGCAAAGATGCCCTTTCTGGGAATTCTGGAGAGACGCGTTAGATACGGACAAAGTCGAGTGACTTCGATGCTAAGCTCGAATTGCATATACTTGTTGCAAACTTGAAAGAATATTTAGACTTACCGAATTTCGAAAAAGTTTTCAAACTCAATAGAACAAGCTCAAGCTGTCAATCAAAAGCATCCGAGAGAGCTGAAAAGGAGCTTAAACGAAGATGAGTGATTCTCTCTTTTGAATTCGCAGATAAGCTTTACTGTGCACAAGCCCCTCAATCGTACCGACCGGGGTAAACACCCAAGCCACAATATGCTACTTTGTGGCGTTACCATAGTTCAGAAGAAATTGGTGCTCTTTGTTTGAGATCGCTCGCCGTCATTTCGTGCTGTCTTTGCCTCACGGCAGGGGACGTGGCTACTTTTCAAGCTGAGGTGTTAAACGTCGGATACACGAAATGCCATGAGGATTGCGCGGAACGACGACACTGAGAGGAGACAACAGACGAGCGCTCGTCTGTTGTCTTCTCTTTGTGTTGTCGATCGTTCCGCGTAATACTCATGGCGTTTCAAGTATCAGACCAACTAGCCCGTCAACAAATCTTGCTGAAGTCTTGATACACGAATTATCTTTCACCCGTAAAATTTCCCACTTTTTAGATGGTGCGTCAGCACAGTACAACAACAACGAAAAATTTTGAATCTCTGTTACAATGAAATGACTTCAAATAAGCAGCTGAGTGGAACTTTGCAACGGTCACATAGAAAGAGCGCTTGCAACGGGGTTGCGGCGCCGAGAGCAATTTCAAGCCAGGGGCCAGTTTAAGAGACGTTAACAGGGGCAAATACCTATACCATACGAGTTTTCACATGGGCGGAAGAGAGGCCAAAAGTATAACCCTGCGGAAAAAAGACCAACTCTCAAGAAGGGTTTGAATCGAGAATTCCCTCGAAGTGTACCGCGAACCTTTCAACCTTTTCAACCTAGACTATCTAAGGGTAAAAGCACCAACAGTCGGCGACTACGGTGAAAATTACAACCTTCGAAATGCACCAAGGCCACCCTGGCAACCTGTGTTCCACAACACCTCTCCGACCATGCATGATCGCAGCATGCGGAAGTGATTGAGAGCTCGTATAACTGATCTCCCGCCAATTACACCCTCTCGAGTCAAGTACCAGCCAGTCGCACTCTTATAAAGCAGCTATCCACTTTGAAAAGTCAAAGCGTGTGAGACGGGTGCATCTCTCCGCTTCTGCGGAGAATGGTCTGCTGCATTGAAGCGCACTTACGGCCCGCCGACTAAGGCCTTCGTGGCCACTCTACATGAAAAAAAAAACATTTTTTCGCTTAAAACAAAAAGTACGCCGACTAAACACTCACAAATAAGTGCCTTTTATACACTATTCCAAATGAGCCCAAGCTTATATTTTTACACGGACCACCAAGCGCTGCTATGAGCGCCCGAACTGAGCAATTTTGCAAACTTTTCAAATTTGATGTGTTAACCGCTCTGAAATTACTCGCTTCCCGACTCACTTATTTTTTCTCGCACTTGCCGTCAGCAATATAAAGAAATTGTGCAGCTGGATTGTCTCTGAAAAAGTTGTAACAGCTGCAAAAAATATCTAAATGTGGACCAGAAACGGCGCTTAGCTTCACCGCAAAGCCAACTAGCAGCTTGTCAGTGCATTGTAGCAAGGCAGCGCTGTTATTTTTCTTTCTGGCGGATTTTTGTACCTTGCTGCGTGTATTATTTTATTTTAGAGAATTTTTTTCAGAACCTAGGTTTTCGTCACCGCCGCGATATTCAAAATGCTGTGAGAGACAAAAGTGTTCCCCCGCGTGGCTTACTGTACAAGGATGGCCATCCACAGCTCATTCACTTTTTTTCCCCATTCCCGATCCCCTGTATTTTCAATAAACGTTTTTTCATCATCATTATCCTAACCTCCGAAAATCGGTTACGAGAACGAATCATGTAGCGAAGTGATCAACTATGATTTTTAAAGCGCAATCTGAGATGGTCGAAGGCAGCGTCTACGACATCTGGTGTGGAATGACCCTAAAGAGACTTGCAAAAAAGTTTTCCCTCCTGCTTGATAATAAGAGATTTGAAGAGGTGGCTGAAAATAACTATACTGGACAAGGTCTTAGCACCGATCCAAACAACAATGGAGTCTGGCGAAGAATTAGTATGGGCTGAGGTCAATTCGGCGAGCAATCTGAAACATTCTACAATAGGCTGCCTTTGCCACAAAATGAAATGTATGCAACTAATCGGCTTTCCCGGGGACTACCCATGAACAGAAACTCAGAAGCTTGAAAGAAAGCTTATAGTGAGCCAACGAGCTACGGAAACAAGAATTTGTGAAGTAACGCTTAGATTTAGTAACAAGCGTTTGGAATCAGGGTATCTTGAATTGGGAACGTCTTTCAATCGGGAGGAAGACATCCTAGCTGTAATTAGGAGAAAGGCGTTGGGTTGGACATGTGAGGCGCAAAATCGGAAGTTGGTGGAGCACCAGGATAATTGATTGTGTTAACCGCGATACGGGACCAGAGGGGAGGGAAGGCAGATCACTCAATGGAGGGAGAGGATAAGAAAATTTGAGCGGAAAGAATGAATTCTAAAGTGGAGTAGTGGAGCAGTTGGAAGACCGGGGAGTTTGGACCGATAGTGGACAAAAATAGGTTGACGCTGCTTCTGGTGATCATTATGTATGTATGTATGTAGTATGTATGTATGTATGTAGTATGCTGTATGTATGTATGTATGTATGTATGTATGTATGTGTATGTATGTATGTATGTATGTACTGTATGTATGTATGATGTATGTATGTATGTATGTATTGTATGTATGTATGTATGTTGTATGTATGTAGTGTATGTATGTATGGTATGTATGTATGTATGTATTGTATGTATGATGCATGAATGCATGTATGCATGTATGCATGTATGTATCTATGTATGCGTATGTGTGTATATATGACTACCGGGTCCGCAGTATGCTGGGTAGCAGATGGATCACTGTGGTCATTGCAGAGTGACTAAGGGGCCAATTCTTCTATACGCGTAAGCGCTAGATGCCGTAGGTAAAAGAAAACGTCTTCAGAAGCGGCGCAGAGTGGTTTAGCGGCATTAAAAGCGGGGCAATAATTTGCACGTGCCACGGGCTGTATGTGAAGGCGAGACACTTCCGCCCATTTTTCAAGGCCGCCTCTGTCGCCTCTCTTCTACCAGAGACAACTCAACTTACGCAGTGTGCTACGAATGCTGGGCGCGTTGTGAAAAGACTGGCAGTCTGTAATAGCTGCTCGACCCCGGCTGGAAAGATCACGCGTCATTTCTTTCGTTTTTTTTTTCTGGCGACGACAAATAAATACGGGGAACAAATGGACCATGAAGTGTGCAGGAACGAAGTCTGCGCTTGGGCTTGATTTAAATGAAGTTCGCTTTTTATTTGCTCCCGCGTACGAGGCGCAGGTGGTGCGAGAACTGCGGCTTGCTTGGGAGAAAGTTTAATTTGTTCGGTCCTCGAGTGCTACTGCATCGTCGGCAGAGTGAACGGAACAATGTGGACGCCGTGGCAAAGGAAATGATGGTTTGCGTTTCTGTCAGCACGCTTCTTTTATGATTATACCGCCTAGGGTTTAGGAAGATTTTACGACCATTTCTTGAGAGCCAGTTTTCTCATACGGCGTACAGAGGGCCATTATTTGAACCCTGCATCCTAAGCTATCCGGACTTGCCGAATTGTCCGTGCCATGAGGCATATAAGGATTTCGCCTTCGTGAACAACCATAATAATAGGGGTCGTTCCCATCAGAGGCGCGATTGCTAAGTAAATCTGACTAGCTACTATATCCTACGAAAGAACGCCGGAAGAATCAGTTCAATTAGTCGATAGTAAAATAATCAGAAATGGTGGATTGGCGAAGGTTTGAAGAAATGTTAAAGAGGCCATGAAGACAAAAGAAATTAAGTTCAGTTTAAAGCAACTAGCCTTTCGTAACTCGCTCAGCTTTATTACAGTCATAAAAACGCTTTTTAACAAACTAACGCGAGAATATTGAAGGATCTTAATTTCACGTTGCAGTGACGTAATATGGGCCGGAGTGACGTAAGATGGGCCTGCAATAAAACAGTTATGAGTGTTCACTGCACGTTAGTTTTCAAGTGATACCACCAAACGGAACCAGAGGCCACATTACAATCGTCCAGTCATGTTTCTTGGCGGTGACTTTTGTCGGCGGCCGCCATTCGCACAAACAAGATTTTGTGACGTCATAAAAACAGCCGGAAGTGACTACGCAGTAGCCGCTGCTTCATACATTATCATTATTATCTTGATTATATTTGGAAGTATGCAATAAGATGGGTATCATTGTTATCAGGACAAAGCGGTCTCTATAATGAACCAAAGTGCATTTTGTTTTAGAAACAACCATTTGTGGCTTCGTGCGTACATGACAGCCCACGACAAGTTGGCCTGTCGAGAGCCCTGCGCTATCGTAGCTGGTGCTTTTACGACGCGGAGGAAGACGCTTCAGGTAGCACGTAACCCATTTGCGCAGGTAAATCTCAAAAGTGGCTGCCTACAGATCTACCCACTCTCTCGATCCTTCAGGAACCTGCAACGCTCTTTCAAACTTGACACCCTACGCACAGAAAGCTTTTGTCAAAGTTAACTCTGGGACAGAGCTCTGCAGAACTTTCGAATAATTGTAGGCGTGCAATGGCCGGAAGCAGTCGCTGAGGAATAGCGCGAGTGAGAGTTTGACTGTGGTAGTGCGATAAGTGAGAATGAGAGCAGTAGAAGTAGTGCGAGCACGAGTATTGTGTGTGAATGTGTGTGTGTGAGCATGTGTGTGTTGTTGTTCTTGCACCAACGGCAACTTCATGACGTCTTCGAGCGCACGTGGTGTGGGAGACCAGACAGCCAGACATGGCCTTGAAACCATGATTTGTAGCCAAAGAATCCCGCGGACTGATATGTACTGAGCACGCTTTCACTTGTTGCCCTTCTGTGGAATTGGAAGCCGAGTTACCACCTACAGACCATACATATATGCTAGTTTCAGCCAGGCTTTAAGAAGGTTTTTCAGTGCTTCAAGCTGCCAAGGTATAGAGTGCGCTCCTACGACAGCCCCGCCGGTCTTGGTGCGCGCTTATAGTTTCATTTTTACAAACTCTTACTTTCCTGAATGATTTCCACATGGTGTACCACACTTCTGGGCAATATTGGTGCTCAACAACGAAAACGACTGCAAGCGCCCTTGTAAATACGCCAGTAGGCGTTGGGAAGCATGTTAATGATACCTCAGGAAGGTTTGAGGAGCAGCTGATTGACAGGCAGCGACGGGAACACGAAGTCGCGCTGTCTCTATTATGAAAAACACCCGATTTCAGCGTCACGACATTCGTAACTTACTATACGCGGGGTAATCTTCGGGCATCTCATTTCGCGGACATGTCAATTGTGAAGATACGACCGTCACGCCTTCGCGATTTTGTCATCTGTTTTTACGCGAAGAGCTCAACGTCGGTGAAAATCGCTGGCGTATGTACAGTCAGCAAGTAACTAAATGAAATCTAAGGGAAAAGTATTGTATTTAGGAACACAGATCTTAAGGTTTCAATTTACAGAAGTGATAGATGGCCATGGTTTCTGTACAGATCGCAAGGGAGACATCGGCATTACATTGATATGCCACGTGAAAAAGACGAAGTCGGAGAGTGGCCCACACCTCCATGTCCACCAACATATATGATGTACATGCTGTCGTGTAGCAGTAGTGCGTGTGCAAATATGGCTGACACTCATCAAAATCTATATCTCATCATCTACCATGGTTCGTGCCACATTCATCCTGCTGCCACGTAACAACATGAACTGAGCCGTTCCACTAGTTGTTACGAATCAAAATGAACGAAACCAGTTCGAACTTCAATTCATAATTCAAAGGCGTTTCGTTATATTACCGGCTATATTTGGTATGGACGGCAAGTAAGCAGCGTCTGCACACGTTCCTTATAACCCGTACTGCTCGCGAGAAAGCAGCCTTCTCGAAAGCGACTGGGGATTAGGTAACGCTCACTACAGCCCGCCTCCAACCCACACCGTCACGATTCTCATCATGCACTCGGAAGCCGCTTCGTTAGGCTTACGATTCTGCCGCGTCGCAATTCTTGCAACAAAAGGTCCACCGGGAGCGGTTGCGACAAGGGGGCGTTAACGAATGCCCTCTTTAGCGCACTCGGTCACGGGAAACGAAGTAACCAGCTGGCTGGCAAAATACGTGCAATTAGCGCCGGAACTTGGATGCGGGAAATGGTCTATGCTGGAACGTGCCATCGACAACCGTTTTCTTAAGAAATGCGGGCAGCGTGAGGCCCCTGCGGGGATTAAGCGCTCGCGGTTCGCTAATGCCCTGACATTGGCAGGACATCGTTGCAGATGGCGTGCGCCTCTCGTAGCACCCGTAACAACAGCGAAGGAAACAACGGGCGCAAATGGGCGTAACGACGCAACGGGCGCCGACACGCATTGTGCGATTCGCCGACGTCTGTCTGTTCGGGAACCATTGTACTTGTGCGCAAGAAATCACGGCCGCGCAGCAACAGCCTTGGTGAATACACTGGGTATGGTGAGATCAATCGCTGTTCATTTGGTTGCTCATACATGAGGGAGAAATTTTCATGTCATGAAAAGGTTAGCTCAATCCCATTTGGAGGACCATGCCACTAATCCTTAAAATCTTTACTGCGGCGAAGAACGTCGAAAAATAAAATTACAGATTATAAAGTTCACAAATGAAGATCATATTCTCATGGCAACAAGTTCACAAGCCAGCAGGACACAACGTTGATACAATGAAGATTTTAATGGAGAAAATGCACCGAAAGAGGCTGGTCTCCGGTTGGATAAACAGGATGACTACGGCTGGTAGGTGCTCGACAACACTTTCTGAGAGCCTTAAAGAACGTGTTCGCGCGAAACTGCACTTCGTGACTTCCTTTAAACCTGCCCTCCCACTGGACCACTCCGCTTGCTTTCCTAGCTAGCTTTGATTTTCATATCCGTTTCTTCCCGTGCTCTCGTCGTACCCCAATTTATTCTCCTTCTTCATTCTTCTACGTCCCCTTTCATATGCCGCTCTCCATAAAAACTAAGTTAAAAAGATCCAAAATGTTATAGGAAGTATACACAAAGTCTATGCACCTATAATATTGTGGCAGCAAGTTAGAGGCATAAAGTACAAGACACTCAAAAGCGATCATAAAGGAGGCCTACGAGCTGCTTCAAACACACACGTGCAAAATATTGTGCGTTCCATACATACATATATTTAGGCAGCGCTGTCTGAAAGGAGTATACCTGAGTAGATAAGATTTTAATGGAGTTTCTATGTTTCCGGCGTGCTGATCAGAAATAAAGGGTACGTCTGCACCGGCTTTTTTTCGATAGTACTTTAAAGATGCCATACATTCGATAGACGAAGGATGATGAGCCCATACAAACTCTAAATCGGCTTTCCCGGTCGTTTGAAACATTAAACCAGTTGGCTGTGCCCTGATGCAGGATGTGCCCTGATGCAGAGCCATAAAATTCAATGGCTGAAATATCGTCGTTTTTTTCCGACATCAAATGAACGACGCTATTTCCGGCGTGCCTTTCACAGCTCCTTTCGTCGCTACGTCGGCGCCTGCGACATGTGCCCACTTCGCTGCCGCTTAGCCTTGTTCGGCCTCTGCATATATTATAATCAGACCATTCTTGCAGGTGGGTTTAGACCCGCTCAGCCCGTTCCTTCAGGCTACACGAGGAAATAAGTGGATGGCTTGTCGCCACTGATTATGCGACACGCCGCAGAGTCACGCATGACCTTCCTGCCAGCTGCACCTCGACGTCGCAGATTTTCTTTTGCTTGACCCCATTTCGTTTACGCCTGGCCAGCTGTTGAGAAATCTGGTCCACGATTTTCTCTTCCGGGATGTCAAAGATACCTTTCCATCGTGCGGGACGTAACACGAGATTCCCATTGACTGCCTTGCACAGAATCGCTTTTACCATAAATGAGGATTGAAACTGGCCTTCGGTGTATGTTTCGTGCGGCAGTCCTTTCTTTAGCAGCTCGAAGAAACCCCAGGGCAGAGAAAGGTTCTAGGTTGCGAGGAGAGAACTGCTCGCACTTTGCAGTCTCAGAGTCCCCTACATTCATGACGATCCTGAAGCGGACCTTTTGTCACCATTATGAAAATATTTACAGTTGTACAGCTATCGAGCACTGTAACGCACCAACTTTTCAGCTATAAATATTTTACCTAAATACGGTGGTCAGGATTTTCTAAGGGTCAATTTTCTTGTAAGCGATATCTATTGCTGGAATTACCAAATCGTATTTGTTATCACTACTTTCAGCACTTTTGTGCGAACTGACACTTTTATTTTCTGCTCCACATTGACGCTATGTAAAATAGTTTTCTGATGCACGCGAATAAAAATATGTGTTGAGATTTCGGCTTGTATTCAATGACCCAAGGTGCCTTAAATTGTTCTGTAGTAATCCTAGGTGTAGCGTCGACAGACAAAATCTCATTTGTTTCTTAAAAACGGTGAAAAGAGGCCACTAACACTGCATATACTTCTTAAAGCAACCCTAAACACTTTTAAGTGGCGCCACAATTTTCTTTCAAGCATCTATATAGAGTGTTTCAGCTCACGAATTCAATTGCAAGCAATGCCTCATGGAGCACTGAGGTTCTCTGGTTCAAATAAGTACTAGTACCGGAGTATCGTCTAAAGCTTTCCAAGCATGCAACGAAGGGTGTTCCAAAGTCAGGGTACAGCAGAAGTCCAGATCTTTTCTAGTCCAAGAGTTTGCACATGCGTTGAATGATGATGGCTGCATGTGCGCCATTATGAAGTGCCGTGCGATTGTTATTAAGTGCATCACGCTGGACATCACTCTTGTTTAGCCAACCAGTTTTTAAGTGCTAGCCAAATTAGTCGCTCCTTTATTCACTTAGTGTAAATTTGTGGCTTCGTGCATGCCTTTTTAACATATAAGTCTACTCTGCTCCGTATAGACTCCGTGAAGTAAGTGTAATGGGAGAGTAGTGTCAACCTGGAGCAATCCTAAAATCGTCTCTTTGCTCCTATTGGAGCCTAAAACCTCTACGCCACTCTTCTGCTAACTTTTTTATGAGTCCTTGCAAGAAACTAGACGCCGTCTTAAATTCAGTTTTCCGCTTGTGTACTGGCAACTCTATCCACTGTTTACGCCGGTTTTGTAACTACTTTATCCACTTTAAAGTGCACACTGTCCGGTAAACACTCTGTCAAGATAGGTGTAACGAAGAGGCAGACAATTGTATATCCCGAACAATCGTAAAGTTACTGCTTTACTCCCTTCGGAATCTGTAGATTTGTTCCGTACTCTTTAGGCAGGTAACTAACGTAGTGACTAAGTTACCAACAAGGGTACGCAATCAAAAAACTTCATTGCTACGATAAACGTGTTGCCATTCAAACGAAAATGCGTCCTTTTTTCACTTTATGACTTCGTTATCCCGTAAGTGAGCGGCCACCAGTTGCGACACCCCTGCCCCGGTAGCGTCACGTTCATGAATGATTTCTTTTATACTTTTAATTGCAGAGGAGGAACAGAGAGCGACAAGGCGGTAGAAGTTAAAGGAGTGAAATAGGACTCACGAGAGCACGCAAGAAGCACATTCGGCGCATTGGTTTCATACTTGATGCTCTCACAGGCCGTATATCTTAATGTAAGAAACGACCACAGCAGGAAGAAAATTTCTGAGACCATTTGTAGCTGAAACTTATTGTGGCATATGCTTGAGCGAATATGTCCACTGACAAATAAAATGTACAAGCGGAATGAAAGTGTCACCTAAATTTATCTCCCCTGAACCGCCGTCAAATAATTCTGTTACTTTCGCAGCGTGAGCAAGCTTTGTCGGGTAGCTACCAATATGGGCCGGGAACTCACCCTTGAAAAGGAGTTGCCAAGTTGAGAGAGTGCTGTAAATTCTAGAGAATTAATTCAATACGTGGCTGCCACGTCTTTGATGCCGTTCAACGTATTTTGCCACCGCATAAAATGAAATATTCTTATTGAAACCCACCACCTAAGGCACCTTGCAATTTGTAACGTATGCACAGATCAGAAATGTCGCTTGACGTCACAACTTATGGGAAGCGCTCGAAGAGCGCACCGGAAAAGGGAAATGTTATGCATTTAGCAAACCTTTCAAAATCCTGCTCTAGTACCCAACAAAAAATTCCCCGTATACATTGTGCTATCATATGTAACGAATGTTCAAAACACACTGTTAGTAGGAAGCTTGCAGAACTTTCGAAGTAAAACTAAGTGTTTTTACAAGTTTGGCGATCTCTGCAGATGGAGATTCTGGTAATTTATCTCCACATGACGGGTATTTAACAATTCGTTTATTTCAGCTTTCAGCAGTTTGTTTTTACTTTGCGTAACTGTCGGAATTCCCTTTACGGCAATCATTTCGCTGGGATCGCGTTGCACCTTATCCTTCGTGATCAGCTCAGCTCTCTCCTTCATCGTTTTCTGCCGTCTGTGCTCTTATTTCTTTAACTTGACCTGTAATTGCATAATAATCCTGTCTATTCCTGTTTTGTGTGGGCAGGCACGTTCTAACTGGTGAGTCTTAACGCTTAGTGTCAGAACTTCATTTTTACGCACTCCTCAATAGCAGCAGCACTTTACTGCTCCTGTCAGTGTCTTTAGGTCTTTAAAGATCGACACGTCTGAAGCCTTTCATTCAAAAATCACGCTTTATGTGTTTTCTTCGTCTTCATTTCACTGGCTGTGGGAAACGCAGCAACCTCCAGCTGTGAAGCCATTCACTCCTTCGTTTCTGCAGCTTGCTTATTTCCATTCAGCCTTCTTCGCCAGCCATTTTATTGCTTTCTGTCACGGGTACGAGAACCAGGTTTAAAATACTTTCGGGTAATGCACTACTTTTCGAGAGTGTATGGTAGCCAGCCGGGGTCGGAACGTAGTTGACATTCCTACCTGCACATCGCTTCGATCCTTTCTGATTTTGAGCTAACATCATCTAAGACCTGAGCGTTTCGGGCGCCCATGGTGAAGAAGACGTGGGTACTATTGCAGCCGAGGCAGCTCTGTAGATGTAAACAAGTTAATGCACAAGACCTCTTTTTCCTTTGAACCTTGAAAAATATCCTCGTGGCAGGCGGTACGGGTGTTTGAAAACCTTCATTATTATAACCAAAAGTTTGAGCTTAAAGATAATAATGATAAAAACGGCGGTTCATCTTTCTCTGAGGTAGCCATCGAGTGGCCCAGGTACCGAGTATAATTTCTCGAGTGAGCCATCCAAGTGGCAAATGAAGGTGCCGGCGTATCTACAAATGCTTCCCTTGTGCGCAGTGATTGCCGCGTATGTATGTATGAAATAAACATGCAAAGGTACTAGTCGGGCGATGCTTCCTCCGAGCCAAGACCTACGCAAACATAAACCATGCCACATATCCACACGAAGGGATTGACCCAAAACTGTCACGCCAGTAACCTTATCAGTGTATCTGGAAGTCATCTGCCACATGCCAATAACGAAAATTTGGACACATGATGCAACATGCCCCAATTTCAAGACAGGATTCATCGCGCCTAACGCCGCGAGTAACGAGCTGAACGAAAGAGGCAGCGAAATGGACTGATGAAAAATGCGCGGCTAAACAATTGCGGCCGCAGCAATAACTGCGACTGCGGCGACTGCTGCATGTTATTATAGACGCTGCCACCCGCGATGCATGCTGGGGCATGAGGGGGGAATTTTAAATATCTCAAATGAAAACTTTCACCTTTCACCTTTACTTTGGTGAATGAAAATCAGTCGTTGCGTGAATATGTTCTAGTTAGCGCAGACAAACCGTCCGACATTTTTAGCCGTACTATAGCCCCGAGGATGACTGGTGGGCAAGAACTCATGAAAACAAATGGAAATAGTTTATTCCTGGCAAACGCATTTTATGACAAAATTTGGAAGCTAAAACTGTTTATGCGTAGGAATGCGAAAGCATTATAGTACCGAGGGTAAAGAGTTTTAGGGTTCCATTTGTACATCTATTCAAGTTGGTTCTGCTGGTTATGTTGGCGCCACCATCTTCCTCGGAACCAAGAACAGCAGAGGTGGCCGCAGGGCCGGCAGGGATTGCGGAGGAGTATCGCGCACAGCGCCCTGGCCTGTTGGTAACTACTGCGCCGCTGAGTGGTTCAGCGGCGGCGCGCGTGCAGCTCTGCTGGAGGAGCAGCCGCCGTGGCCGGACAGGTGGAGAGGTGATAGGGGGCTCCCTGACTGCGCATGCGCGGCAAATCACGCGTCTTTTTTTCGTCCTCGCTGTACCAGAGTCCTACTCTGGCTGTACTATCGTTTGTTCTCCCTTAAGCGCTTGCGCCGCAGGTCTTATTGTGTATTTTTATGATCATATTCTGGTCACGCCGCTACCGCCAGCGCTTTCTTTCCTCATAACGGGACATGTAAGGCTTCTGCCTTGCTTAATGTAATAAATAATGTCGACGTGAAGAGCGGGAGTCTGTCATTCATGTGTCCTTGTCGACATAAGCTTCGTGTCGTTTGTTTCCGATGGTTGTTGTACCCCTGTCTAGCTTTCGCACTTACTTAAGGACTTACCTTATGGTCGGCTACCTGTGCCAGACAACCCATGTAGAATGCCGTGAAATGTGAGCAGGACTCGTGTATGGAAGTTTCATGCAGAAAAAAAGCAAACGCTAATAAAAAAGAATGCAAAAACAGAAAGTAAACTGCTTTGCATGCAAACTACAACTACATATTACTTGCGCTCACACCCTACAATGTGTATTTCGTGGCGCAAGGTACTGCACTTCTCTACAGGGTGTCAATTGACATTTTTTTGACCAGTATATGCCGCCTCAGTTTGAGTTCCAACGTCGCAATTCCAGAACGGCACTTCTCGCGTGGTAGAGCAACACGAAGCATCCCCGAAATTTATATTGGCTCGTTGGCTGCACACGAATCCCTCGATGAGGATGAGGTGGCTCATGCCGCAGCCTTATGTTATGTACACCGGCTGTTTGTTTTAAGGGACATCGATCACCCCTTTGACCTAGCTGACAACCTATCCTGCGCAATACGGACATCTTGGCAAACTACCGGCACAAAGGGCAAATTTTAATTATTCCTCACTACCAAGGCACAGGAGGTACGCCACCATCTTCGGACGACTGCAGACAAACACATGCCCGCACCGCGCCCTCCTCGATGCCATCTATCCAACACAATATCAAGTTACCTCTAATTACTGCCCACCTATATCAAAAGGTGTGGGAATGTCAGAAAACAGCTGATCCGTAATCCCTCCGCTTATTCCTCCACACAACAGTGGATGGCTAGGTCAACCAGCAAGACATGATCCAGCATGACATGGTAAAAAGGGGCCGCGCAGCCAGCAGTACTCAGGGGCCAGTACCCAGACCCTGTGTACCCAGGATCGCTACCCAGGATCGTAGTCTCGGAATCTGAGACTAGCGATCCCCTTCACCGGGCGGGCGTCCAAACATTTGCACCTGTGTTATTCGTTAAAGAGTTTATTTATTCATTAATTAATCATTCAATATACTCTCGGAGAGAATTTTCTCGTTATAATTGTATAAGCATGAGGACGCACACACTCAAAAGAAATCTGCAGAAATTCAAAGAACTGTCTACTAAGGCGTAGCACTCTTATGCCGCTTGTGTAGATTGGGAGTTCTTTACAACCAAATAAATATGGCGATGAGTAGCGAAAGAGGTTGAATTGTTTCATTTAAGTTTCTTTTTGTTTTTTTTTGCCAATGATGCAACTTTATACCATTACAGTGATGAAGTGCCTTTACTTCGCTTATTATATTCTCTGTTCCGAAGGTGCAAGCGTACTGCAAAGTTGGTCGTTTACGCTATTTTTATACGTATTTCCAACGTCCCTTTGCGAACATTTTTTGTTATAGTCTTCGGTTTTTTGGGGTCGTGTATAAGATGAATTTTTTTTATTTCGCAAGATCATCTTTGTGAAATTTTTAATTTTTTATTTTGTTTATTTTTGGTTTTTCAATATTCTGTCCGACCAATTATCTTCATTTACGCCATATCTAACGATGAAAGGGGCTATTTCCGCCAGCTCTGCATTTTGGTGGGAATGCAGGGTGTTACAGGGTTCTCCCTTCTGGTATTTTTTATTCTTATTTTGGACGCTCTTTTGCTGACTTCTTCGTTTATTCTTCGTTTTCGGAGGGGGGGGGGAAGATGTATATAAGAGGCATATTTTTAATTATGTCAGATCGTTTTAGTTTTACTATTTTTATTTCTTGGTTTTTCAAAATTCTGTTCGACCAATTATCTACATTTGCGATATTATCACGATTAAAGGTGTTACTTCCGCCAAATCTGCCTTTTTGTGCAAATGCAGGGCATTCACTGTCCTCTCTGTGGGGGTGTTCGGCAAAGAATGCTACGCATTAAAAAACTCCCGCCATCCCCACGAAGTGAATGATGATGAGAGGGGCGAAGCTAAAATGCTTATCGGTAAAAACATGAACGCAGTGTCTAGAGTGCCGTCCGACGGCACTCTAGCTGATCGTTGCAGGCATGGCTAGAGTGCCGTCCACGACACTCGAATATTTAACACTAGGCTAGCACCATCCATAGAGTCTGTCGTTGTAGTGTAGGAATCCGTCTTAGCTTCTTCATCCCAAAGTCGGTGGTTCGAGACCGGCTCTTGCCTCGGTTTCTTTTTTTTTCATTAATTAATTGAAGTGTAATTTTTATGCCTTAGGTTAGTTTTGGTGTTTTAAATGATTTCTTTGTGTGCGTTAGGTTATCTTATGTTATATTTAGGTTAGGTTGCCTAGCTTTACGTTATCTACAGCGATGGTCTGCCAGACACGGCAATTTTGCCACAAAACGCCGGTGGACGTCGATATAGTGGAGTGCTTATAATACCGTCGGACGGCACTCTAGACACGGCCAACCATGAATCATCGTGTACTGTTGATCGCGTTGACTGGCCAGACTTTGCATGCGGCAGTGAGAAAGTATCCAGCACCAAGAAGCATAAACTGATACTCTGGAAACGCACTAATAACTCAACAGACTGTTGTGCCCTTTGTGTCTCAGTTTTTTACCTCATCCCCTCAAACGAGGTTCATTTGCAGTATTTTTATGAAAGCAAATACTCAGCTCCAAAACCGCGTCATAAAGAGTGGGCTTGAGGCATGTCCGCACATAATTTGAAGGTCAAAATTAGCGACATAGTCTGATAAAAAAATGTTATAATCTGAATAGTATCTCTTGGCCGTTCAGCGCACTTGATCAAATGATAAACAAAAACTCTCAATGTACCCATGCAGAACGAGAAACTCCTGCAGTATCCCGAAATATTCGGCCTTAAAATAGCTGTTTTCTTTTTTTCTCTCCCTTACGTTGAAGTCTTTGCTCACAGAAAAAATAGCTTATTTTTCTTACTCACAAAGTTTAGGCGACTAAGGTAAAAGCAGGGTCGTTCACCAGCGAACGTATACGTGGAAAAGCGATGCGAAGTATTCCCTAATAAAATATAAAAATATGTTTAGTTGAAAGGCGGTAATGTTAGGCAATGTGATCATGCGACGAAACATTATAAATGAACAAAACTCCCGTTGTAAATGGTAGGCAAAATTTTTAATGATAGTGAATGTTGCGATGTGGCATGATATTGGCCGTACGGTGGTTTGGTACTTAGGGTCAGACTAGTCGGTCTATCATGAAAAGTAAAGTAAACAAGACTTTATGTTTAGTGAGCACATTTTTTTTGCTTCAAAAAGTGTTTTGTTTTATGGGAATAGTTAAATTTAACGTAAACTGCTGCACAGTACGCACCGCTTCATGATTGCACTGCGCACCATGGGCATCAAAATCGTTAAAACTAGTAAACCCTCTCTGCGAGAACCTGGACTTCATTTTGCTGGACTTGTGTATAAAATATTCTCTCACATTACAGGCCCTTCCTATACTGTTAACAGGGCGTAGTTCTGTAAGAAGTTTAGATATACCTTAAAAAGTCACATTCTCTTCTGCTGCACGTCATTGACCGATTGTAAAGGCAAAAACTCCTGGCACATAGCGGAATCAATTTTCTTTATGCAGCCTTTCACCAGGCATCTTGAGTATTTGTTTACTTGGGCATGCCGAGATACTCAAGAAATATCGACTGCACGCAGATTCTTCCCCTGCACGCACTTGCCAGTTTGTTTGGCACACCGCACCAGCACCCGAGCACAAGAAGGATACGCAGAGAAGCAATCCTGACTCGAGAACGCTTGCAGGTACCTGCCTGCAAAACCTGTCGACGGCAACGCGCCAGTGGTGCCTTCTGGTCCTGCTAGCAATGTTCACCCTCTCCAATGTCATCCACTGGTATGTCCAAGGGGACTACTGGAAGCGAGCAGCAGTGCCAAGGAGTTTTCTCCTGCCCGTAATCAATCACACCCCCGCATGGCAAAACGAAAGGCCAGGAGCATATAACGTACCCCTCGAGGTGATGTTTTGGCGTCCCACTGAAGAACTGCTCAGAGGCTATGGTAGGCTGCCATTCGCCATCGAGAACGTAACGTTCCTACCGGACGCGCATTCTGTGAAGCATCGGTGCCGGACGAGTACGTTGAACCACATCTTCTTTGTGCACACAGCACCGGGAAACTGGGCAAAACGCCGCGTGCTCCGAAAGGCCATTGGAGACATTGAACTGGCGCACAAGCACGGGTGGACAACAGTTTTCTTCATAGGACTATCCCGGGACATCAAAATTCAGCAGAAGGTTGCAGATGAAGCTGAGAGACACGGGGACGTAGTTATGCTCCCTTACGTGGACACGTACAGGAATCTAACTTACAAGTACGTTTACGGCATGAAGTGGACCATGGACAACTGCGGATCTGCCAGTTATGTGGTCAAAATGGACGACGACATGGTCATCAACCTCACCAAGCTTCTGGCCTACCTCAAGAGCAGGAAGCTAGCCGAGAAACCGGCCTTTCACTGCTTCGTTTGGGTGAACATGATGGTCGACAGAAACACGAAGTCTCCGTGGTACCTGTCACGAAATGTGTACCGCAGAAACTTTTTCCCCCGGTACTGTTCCGGAAGCACGGTTCTCTTTGAAAGCACCATCTTGGAGGCTCTTTACAACGCGTCTTTCCTGGTGCCCTTCATGTCGGTGGACGATGCGTTCGTCACCGGAGAGGCCGCCAAAATCGCCGCTGTAGGTCACGTGAGACTCAACCGCTTCTACTCGATCGGTGGCGGCAGGTGGAAGGAAGTCGCCAAAGGGAAATACATATTCGCACAAATCGGCATCAGAGAAAAAGCGTCTACGAAGTTGGGAGATAATCATGCGGGACCTAAGGGAGCCGGGTCTTGCGCTCCTCGAAGATGCTAGTTACATGGCCACAGCTTCGTATGAGGGAAGAGGAAGTGAGGAGGGAACATACGAGCTGCAACCGCCAGATGACGGGATGGAGGTGTCTTCGACGAACATCTCGGCGAGGTCTTATGAAGACGTACCGGCGCCCTTGAACCTCACTGCTACGTCAAACGAGATCAAACTTTCAGCTTTAGGTGCCTACAGTGGAGAGAGGACTAAAATCAACGAGACCGTAGAAAAGCGGGTTGACAGCCGGGCCTTAGCGAACAGGACAATCAAGGACTCTGCTGAGCCTGTTTCTCACAGAGATAGAACACGACGGATGGACGACACACGAGTCTACGCTGAAACAGACCTCCCTCGCACTGCGCTGAACTCAAGAAAGACCCAAGCTTCTCGAAGCTCTAAAAAAAAGAAAAAGGAAGCCGGGTGACTCTGTGGTGTAGCTAGCAAGGATCGGTTTCCACTATTCCGAACAGTTTGTTTAGCAGACGGTGCACTTCAGCGGGGCTTTCGCGCCATTAGAACTCGGTGCGACTAGCTGCTGAGAGCATCTTTCACGATCTATTAAGCCTTCCGAGCATGGAAGCATGTGTGTAAGGAACTACTTTTCACATTTCTGGTGACGTGTTCGGTAAGGATGAAGGTAAGTTGACCCAGTAAACAGGGAATGACAGCAAAAGAACTAAAATAGGTGAGGTTGATGTGGCTCCGCTTGGAGCTCTCTTAGATGTCGGGACGACTGAATCTACGTTTCTGTCAGATATTCAGTTTCTGGTGTTGATTTGTTTGTATAGAAAAGACTCTGAAAAGAAAACGCAAAGCTCCACGAGGGGTTCTGTAAGTGCAGGCGTCCCAGGTTCCGTCAAATGATTGCTGCCCGTCCCAACAGAACGTTTGAAACCTTAACTTGAAGATTTTTTATGAGATTAGAGTCGCCAAGAAAACGTTAGCTTACAAGCGTATTTACATTAGTTCAGATCAGCCTTGAATGTGCATTTATCTTGTGGTTGCGCGTGGTTACTCTTGTGTAGCTAAAAAGATGCTATAACAGAACTTCGTACACGTAGTAAAGATGTCTGCCTTCTAACTGGTAGGACAACAAGAAAAAAACGTGTTTTGAACTTATTAAAAATTTGGCTGCATTGACGATTCCCCGTGTCCTGTGATTACGCTGGATCTGTCAGTGTTCAAGGTATTTTTTACACGTTACGTCCTAAGCTTTCGTCAAAGTTATTCGTATACTTACAATTTAGATACTTATAGCGAGAAGGCCAATGTTTATTTATTTATTTATTTATTTATTTATTTATTTATTTATTTATTTATTTATTTATTTATTTATTTATTTCGGTACGTGCATTCGCCCGAGGGCATACAGAGTAGGGGGGCGAAAAATTACAAGGCATAATGAATTGCGCGTATAAGTTTCGAATGCTGCAGTCAGACAAAAATTTGAACAGAGAAAGAATCAATATATACAAGAAAACAATCATGTGTTAACAAACATAAGCACCGCAGTTAACCATTAGAACGTTATGTGGTAAAGACTGCAAGCAAAGCATGAAACAAGGCACGAACAAGTCATAAAACAGAGCTTAAAACGGGTCATTACAAAGAGCATATACAAGAAAATTTTTTTAAATATTGCGAGAATGGAAAAGACACAAACACAGTACTACTCATTGAGTAAATGCTGGGTTAATCATTCAAAAAATCGGTCGTTGCCGATCATTACCATGACATGCTTCGGGAGGCGATTTCAATGCTTTATGGAACAGGGAAAGAAAGAATTCATAAAAATTGAGGTACGTGCAGATTTTTTTTTTTTGAATTGGTGGTTACACCGAATAGATACGTAGGTTGTGGATGTAAATATATATCCCTGGTAACATCAATGCGTTTAAGGTATACATCACGAAGGAAACAAATGCAGAAACATGCCCGTCGCAAAGAAAGGTTAGGCCAGTCAAGCGAGTTTCAGTAATGCTAGTTGGGAACTGGTGATTTTGAGTCGCAAATCGAGCAGCACGATTCTGAACGGGTATTAGGCGGTCTTTAAGATTTTGAATGTGGAGATCCCACACAACGCATAAGTACTTGAGGATGGGCCTAATGTTTGATAAGTATAGGTGTGCCTTTACTTCCTGAGGTGCGTGTCTAAAATTTCTGGGAATAAAGTTTAGAGTGTGTGTAACTTTGAAAGACACTGCTTCAACGGGACGTTTACAAGCTTAGAAGATTACGCCAAGGTATTTAACTTCGGTTTTAGCGGGATGAGCACATTATTCAAATGATATTCCTCTGGGAGAGGCACATGTTTCCTAGAAGATCAAATGTGTTGATATTTAGTCATGTTTAAGGGCATACACCAAGTGCAGTACCAAGAATAAATTATGTCCAGGTCTGTCTGTATCGCCAATTTATCAGGATGGTCATTAATCTCCCTGTATGAAACGCAGTCACCTGCATAAAGCCTGATTTTTGACTTTATGCCCTGGCCTATATCAATAATGCATATAAGAAATAACATATTCTTGTTGAGCTATAAACTGCTAAAAAGAACATGTGATCAAAGAAAAGGAAAAGGTAAGTAAATACTCTTTGAACGAATGGTATTTACTGCTTTGTCGTTACGCGATTCCATCTGCACGGTGTATTTGGTAATCAAACATTTAAATGATCATAGTGCATTCTATCGGCTCAGTAAAGGCGTAACACTTTGACCCCACAAACAGACCTATTTTAAGGTAAGCCGTAAGCTCCCAGCCAGATGTGGGGGTTGTGGAACGCCGATATTGGGAAGATTAAGTCATAACCGAGGCCGAAGTCTCCACTTCATGAATTCTCCGTTAATTCGTTGATTCTCCGGAAGCTTTGTCTGATAAGCATTCAGATTTGTCACGGCTGACAAAATGGCTGCCCGTTCTGTCGTTATTTTGATGTTTCATGACGCTTACCGGCACCAGTTCTATAGGTTGCCTTTTTTCTCGCTACTGAAGGTCCATAATTATTGGCCGGCATTGAAAAACTAGACGAAATGCGACAAACATGACAACGTAGGCCTGTTTCTGCTATTCAACAAGGACATGAATCGTAGGTCACGCCCTCGTTCTGATTTGCTGAGAATACGTGGCGCATTACAAACAGTTGGTGGAAGCATCAACATAACACATTGGCAACGTCAGCCCTGCGTAAAAGTCACGTGATCTTACGTAAGAGCTTGCTAATGGTGGCTGCCATCACCCAAAAATAGGGTAAAACAATTCACAGGTGCTGTTTGATATGAGGCGCCGTTTAAAACTGTTTTTTATCGAAAAAAAGTAATTTTTAACGGCTTGTAGGTCATATACGACGGAGATTAAAAATAACGCCCCATGTTCGGCTTAACAGCAGCAGAAGAGATCGGTAATTACCTCTCCATTACGAAGAACCCAACACATTGAATTTGTCCACACTCCTCCTACAAAATGAGCGTGTCACACGATCGAAAATAGAAAAATAACAAAGAAAACTGGTTATTCATTACTGCGCTGATCGAGTACCAGCTTGATGAATGAGTGATTTGGGGCATCAATATGCTCTGCCTTTATTAGGCGCAGCTTTTAGCTGTCCTTACCGCACCATACAGTGATAGTCACGGCCGTCTTTATCGGTGGTCGCGCCATAAGCTTGTTGTAACATGGCAGCAGACGATATAGTGGCAGCGGTGGCGACCGGCAAGGTAATAACCCAACATCCAGCTAAAACTGAAACAAAGCGCTCCGTTATGCTACAAAATGCGATTGAAAGAAATAAATGCAAGCTGAAATGCGCCGAAGGAAGGCAACAAATACTTTACCGAACAGGTTAAGAGTTTATGAAAGAAACACAGGGCGGTAGCCTTGAAACAAACCTACTCGTCAGTTTCACTGCGCAGGAAGCCAAGAGCATCAGCCTGAGACTGCGGGATGCTGAGGGGACCGAACATAATAAATCAGACCATAACAAGCTAGTGGGGGGGACAGAAAGATAGAAAAACGATAGCATTTCTTGACATGTCATTTCATTACAACCTTTGTCTATCGTTCAGGGTATATTTGCCTCTGAGCAGAATTACAGTCGAACTCTGTCCGCGGTGGTAATTTCGCAATTATCATGGATATATAAACATGGTACAATGGCTAAACATCATCTGCAGCCTACTGCAAAGTAGAAGACAAGAGCAACATTCAGATCTTAGACAATTTGCATCAGCTTAGCTGCTCTGATTAGGCAAGAGCGCCGTACTAACAGAACGTCGCCAATAAATTCGTTCAAGTACTACAGGACCCCTTTGAAGCAGGCATCACATCTTTCAATTTCATTCACTACCTGGTTGGCTGGTAGCCCTGGGTATTACGTGCGTGTCACTGATGACGCAACCGAACGCCTCTTGTGCCACTGCGCCAAATTGTCAATGCAGAGGAAGCACCTCTCAATAGCATTACGGAGAGCCGACAACCACCCGCAGACTATTTTAGGTCAAAGGAATTATTCATCGCCTCAGACTGAAGTTTCGAAAGTCACAAACTTTTCCGGACGATTGGAAGGACAGTGTGCATTTTCCTTCGTTAGACCATCTGGTCGGTTTACCTGCTTTGTTTGATGCTTGCTATTAGGCCGTAGTTTTCTCTTTGTACTTACTGTTTACCCTCCATTTTTTCCTCATAATTTTCACGCTTATTTGTACACTTACTTTGCCCTCCCAATGTGCAGGGTAGCCAACTGGACACTTTCGTGGTTGTCCTCCCCGCCTTTCCTCTGTTGTCTTTTTATTCCCTCCTTGTAAGCAGACCACGGTTAGCATTACCAATTAAATCATATTTGCCCTGTTAATTACGCTTTTTGTTCCTCTTTTGCAGATCCGTGCTTGAGGCCTCTGACGTCTACTGTGAAACGTTGCTGGCTACCCCTACTTGGCTTGCTCGGAATCATCTACCTCGTCTTCGGGATAGTCAACTACAACCCCGTCATCCCGCAGTCGCCACTGCCTTATGCGTTGAACACCGCCAAACCCATTACTTACGTTGTGTCTAAAACAAATTACGGAGATCGCCTAGGCCTTCAAACATCGCGTATTCCATTCGCATATCCAAAACACGACGGTCCGTATCAACGCGTTCCAAAGAGTGAAGCGCATCGGACAACAACGAAGCCGACGACTGTCGGCCAAAATTTCAGATCCAGTTGGAGGCCGTGGGAGCAGCTGTTCAAAGGGTACGACAAGGTGCCATTTCCTTTAGAAAACTTCACTGCACTGCCCACTGCCACGAAGGTCGTTTCACAGTGTGAGAACAATTTGGATTACCTCTTTTTTGTCCACACTGCTTCAACCCACTCCAACCACCGACGAATCCTGAGAGAGTCCGTCGGCAACGCATTGCTTGAAGCCCGGTACAACTGGTCCATCGTTTTCTTCGTCGGTTTGTCAAACGTCGAGAAGGTCTCGCAGGGGGTGATCAATGAAGCACAGGTTCACGGTGACATTGCCGTTCTGCCCTTCCTTGATACTTACCGGAACCTCACGTACAAGTTCGTCTACGGAATCAAGTGGACCGTGGAGAACTGCCCAAAGGTGCGGTTCATCCTCAAGATGGACGACGACATCGTGATACACATACCGACCATAATGAAGAAATTCGGGAGGATACCAGAGTCGCCCGTGGCAGCTGGTGGTCCCAAGATCCACTGCTGCGTCTGGGACAACATGCCGGTACTCAGGCAAACGGCTCTTCCGTGGTACCTATCCGAGAAGATGTACCCGAAGAATGTGTTTCCCAGGTACTGTTCCGGAAGTGCAGTGTTTATAGAGGCGTCCGCACTTCTGGCCCTGTACAACGCTACCTTTAGCGTTCCTTACATTCCAGTGGACGATGCCTACGTCACAGGAGAGTTGGCCGCTGCGGCTGGTATCACCCACGAACCACTAAATAACGTTTACTCTTTTGACACTAATCGCTGGACGTCAGTGGGCGATGGCTCGCTCCTTGTCGTGCAAGTGTCCAACGCAGACTTGCGTGCGAAGGCGTGGAAAATTGTGCTGAACTCGCTGAGTGCGAGCTCTTGCTCCAACGACGTCGACAGCTTCGCCTACAACGCAGACAGTTTTTCCATCGGGTGAACGATTTTCACGTCTAACATCACCAACTTCGGCCATGACGCAAAGAACTGCTCCTATGGTGCGTGCTGTGAATGTGTCAGTGACGGTCTCTTCGACTGCAATCACACAGATGCAGCTAGACAACACCACACGAACTTCTTAAATTCATTCTAGGAGAGACTGAAGAAGAAAGTGCGAGCCGCGTCCACGAGAAATGTTGGTGGTCGCCTTGCAGACACACTGGGGACGAGTGTGTCGCAACTTCACACTTGACAACATGGCTTGTTGATTTCTTGTAGACAAGTAATTTATGCTAGTCGTGGGTGGAACCGTACGTAACCGAGGGTGAGGCTTAAGTAAGGCATCTCACTGTACTTTGCTTCTCACCGCGAGAGACTTCAACGCATCATCTCTCCTGATATCCTTAAAGGGGCCATGAAGACAAAGTACGGATTTGGTTCCTCAAAAAAACTGCCAAGTCCCGATAACAATAATGTCCATTATTATCGCAAAATTCAAACATATAATCAATGTAGTAATGAAAACAGATGAAGCAGAAGCGACTCACCAGTAACTTTCCGACGATTTTTCTCTCATCTAACATAATCTTGTTTGTGCGATTGGCTGCAGCTGGCCTTAGCCAACGCAATGAAACGTGATTTGGCGATTTTGTTCGAGCCTCTAGTTTCGTTTTATGGTATTACTTGAATGGTAATGAGCAGTTAACGCACTGATAGTTATGGGAACGAAAAGTTGACATCCACCTCAATGCAGCCGTACGGATACACAGGAAAGTTGTACAGCTTTCTCAGAAACTGCACAGTTGAAGAAAATTCGTCCTGGTGCAGAAAAAAAAGGTGCATTTTTGCGGCCGTCCAATTTATAGGGGCGATTTCCGTTGCAAGCCGGGTGAGCTTCCCAAGCGTTGTAGTCCGGCACAAGGGCGCTTGTACAGTCTTTGTCAATATTTTCTTGGCCAAGACTAAGTGCCCAGGCCGCAAAAAATCCAATGTACAAGCTTGCGTCTCGAGCGAGGCTGAAACGTTTTATGCCGGAAAGCTAGAGCAAACACCTTTCTTTCTTGCTGTCATAAAATCATTTGGTCCATGTTAAAGGTTAAGCTTAATCTTTGTGGTCCGGAAGGCTTAGGTATTGCCTAGAAAATTTTGACAAAGATTGTACCTATTTTACCGGTAGGTTCCCGGCGCCGCCAAAGGCACCCGAATGCACACGGTGAACTCCACAGCCACGGCGGACGCTCAACTCGTAACCGCCTCTGGCAGGACATGTCGGTAGATTCTTTCATTCCCCGACAATGCAGTGTTGTAGAAGGCCGGGGGTCAACGCCAGATCGACAGGGGTCAGGGGCCCCTCGGCAGTGCACAGGCAGCTTGCTAGGCGTGAATTCTCCTTTCATAAGTCCGCGCTCGACCAGGGACGCCCGTACCTTATTAAGGAACCGGCGGGTGCGCGATGGTACGCGGATTCGAACCCGGCATCTCCCGCATATGAGGCGAGTGCCAGTGTACCTCAGAGCCATCGCTGTAGTTGAGCTATCGCTGTACCAGGACGAATTTTTCTTCAATTGAGAGGTTTCTGAAAAAAAAACTCTGCAGCTTTCCTTTGTGGCCACACGGCTGCAATGAAATGGATGTACCTCTGAGCCATCGCTGTACCAGGTACCAGGACGAATTTTTCTTCAACTGAGAGGTTTATGAGAAGACTGTGCAGCTTTCCTTTGTAGCCATACGGCTGCAATGAGATGAATGCCAAATTTTCCTGCGCAGAAACGTCCTCCACTGTGGGAATTTCCCCTAAATCTGGTCTATTAACAACTGATAACTGTATTTTTATTGCTGGCCCAAGTTAAGTCACTGCAGCCCGTATTGCGTCCCTGTGGCACAAAATTCGAACGTGTTTCAATATTTCGTGCGGTTTTTCACTAAAAAATATCTTTCATTGCTGAGATGGAGCTGAGTGAGTTCCCACAGGCCAGTTCTTTCAGAATGGACAAGGTTGTATTTTGTCTTCATGGCCTCATTACCGACTTACCTCTCAGCCGACCCCAAGTAATATTTATCATCAAGGTACTAGCCAACACGGCCGCTATGCATGGCCTAATCCACAAATGGCAGGAACTTTGAAGAAAGGCATTGCCGCCACTGCCGCCTGTATTTGCACATTCCGGCCCTCCGTGTGTCAAGCCAATATGCAACATCTCGTCCTTCCCTGCTCCGCATTTGGTCGTCCGCATTGACACGACCATTCGTATTTTTGCAACATCGTGACTGTAAAAGCTGTGCATACGGATATCCTTGAGCATCTGCATCACCTAGTCCCATTATCCCATTTCTCTGTTGTTAGGAGCCCGGCGTGCGTGGGTTAGTATAGGGGCCTCCCTCTTTCCTTATCATCCTCTTCCCATCCCAGAGACCTCTGGTCCTCATCTTCCAAATAAAAACAAATTGTCAATCAATCAATTTGGCTACATTGTTCTATGCTGCCAAGCAAAACTCCAAAGGCACAAAAATGTGCAGGCCCAATTGTGATATTTTTTGCGTCTTGCTGCAGAAAAGGAAGCGTAGAGGTTGAGGAAATGATTGAAATTATGGCTTGCGATGCATTCTCAGAAAAGTGAACGAAAATGTTTACTGACTTCTTAGGAAGGGTAAAATTTAAAGTTGTTCCCGGGGTGCGATTACAGTTGTTAAATGAATTTCATGCAATTCTCTGCGGAAGTACGATGATCTCGGACGTATGGAAGTCGTCCACAGCAGGAGTCGCACTCTGAACCACGTCATTGCGCTTCAGCTCAAAATGCACCGAGGCGGCCAAAGCATGTCATCACTCTACGAATCAAGCGGAAAAAAACAAGCTGTCTCCTGAATGATGCAACAACTTCCTGGTGTACCGAACATTCACGCTAGGAATTGGATGTTTATTCCATTGTTAACGCGACAGTTTTTCAAAGATATACACAGGGCGCTGTGATTCAAGGAAGTCATTAGAGACATCATCTTTATAAGCGTCTGGAGAATTTAAAAATAGTGCCATCCTGTAAAGAATGGCAGTATGCGAAGCGCGGATGATTTTAACGCATGGCGTTTGAAGTGCTGGATAAGATGATAGCTTGCGTTTTTTTTTTTAGATGCGATGCATCTCTTGCTTTCGGGTATGACCATCCGTTGTCGTCGCGGCGTTGTCCGCACGCTCACTGCACATGCGCAACTCTCCACTGTTCTTCTCTCCGACAGCTGTGCGCAACACTCTCACTCCGTCTCATTATCATAACAACAGTTGCGCGTGTGCGCTTCGCTGCTCTGGGTGCGCGCATGTGTGCGCATGCGCGCAACTCTCCCCTCTTGGCTCCTTTCCTTCCAAAAGCGGGAATATAAGCGGGGGAGCGCACGGCGCCGGATCAGTCCAGCGCTCGCTCTAGCACTTGACTTGATTTTGCTTGACGATACCGCCGTGCAAGATCTTCCGATGAAGACGTGATGGAAGCGACAGTCCCTTCAGCGAGTGGACTGACGCAATCCAATACAAGCGTCAGTCCAAACGCTCCCCCCTGATGCGTCGCATCACATCAGGGTTCCCTCGCGGGAAGATGGGCGTAATTTTTTTTTCTTTTACAAAAACTCTTTATTTTCACGAAGGAAGACTAAGGGTACGGGGACAAAAGGTACACATAAGTACCTGACCGGGTCCCTGCTCCCTTGCATAAGAACCATGCCGCAGTAGTCATCACGAACGAATTCTAACAGTAGAGCTGTTTAAGCTTTTAGTTTCGCCGTGTAACGTTACCAGAAAAAAAATACCAAGAAAAAAGACCGAGTGCACGTGAGCGTGCGCCTCGTGAGGAGCGCTCGGTGTCGGTCAGCTCGACTCAGAATATTCTGCCAAGCGTACGTAGTAGAGTGATCTCTCACGTGCTCTTCTACTCGTCAGTTTACGTGTGTTCGCTCCTGAAGTGTGGAGCACAGACGCCGAGTTCGCGAAGCCGGTTGCCGCTGTTTCTAGCGCGTGATAACGCGACTCACTTTTGTAGGGATGTGAAAGGCAGCGGACAAAAACGATTCCGGCCTACCAGTCATGGAAAACTTCCAGCGGCGAGTTGGGAAATCCATGTGAGGTGCAACATCCGGGTCTCCGACGGAGGGAGAGGCGCCGCCAGCTCTGCTGTTTCTTATTCCTTGAACCAATGGAGTGCAAGCTTTTCCAATTTTTTAAAGACGATAGTCTTTTTTGGGCTACTTAAACCCAGAAATTTTGGTCTGTCTGTCTGTCTGTCTGTAACTCGATTCAGCCACTCGGCCAAAGTAAAATGCTTACTGCGCAATAGTCTTATATACTCACAGCCAAATGTAAACGTCTAAGCCTGGTTTATATGTTCATACTTGTCAACTTTGTTGAACAAGAACAAGACATTACGCAAATATAAGACAGGAAATTAGTACACAAGGGATATTTACAGTGTTCCTTTGTTAAAAAATTCCTGGATGCTTGGTTTTGCGATGGCAAATGATATTCTACATCTACTGCAGAACAACGCGCACCTCCTGCTGTTGCCCGCGCCACCTACGGGTGGCATATGAGAAATCACGCGGCAACAGCAAAGAAGGTTCCACTAGCTAGGTTTCACGTTCTGCTTGGAACGCAAGTGGAGCACGTCAACGCGGTTCTATAAACCTTGAATTCGGCCGCCTCGATTCACGCGCGTCTCCGCCGTACTGCAGCGCTGGCATCGAGGACCCCACCTGTAGCAGTGGAACGCGGTAAATTCAAATCGCCTTGAGCAAACCTTTAGTGTGTTTACCTTGGGATGAGCGCAACGGAACAGGAACAGCATGAGAGGTGAGCGGGAAAGCGAAAGGGGGCATTTCCTTGGCAAATGTCTACAAAGACTATCGTCTATTGACGACATTTGCAACGAAAGGAGCAGATACGCGGCCAAAATTTTTTTCTTCGCAATGCTGCCAAAATAGAATCAACGTTGGTTATAAAGATAGAAATTATTTTCGGTATCACGGTAAATGACAAGAAAATGTTGCAGAGTATCCCCAACCGACTTTTTGGTTAGATGACTGCGAGAAAGCGTTTCTTTTGGATAGTTTCATCAACGAGTCGTCTGCCCATCTTAACTCTAAGGCTACAATCTCGACATCGAACTAGCTGCTGCTGGTTGCTGTGGGATCACTACATATGCGTCTACGACGCTGTCTCAACAGATTGCTGAAAGCCAACTGAGAGTGGGGCGAGATTTATGATTCACGTTCTTTTGTGTCTGTTTTAGTTTTGCCTGCTGCACGCGCTATGGAACGGGTTGGAGCCAATGGGACTTGAGCTCGCGCAGAGGGTTAAGACACGTTTATTCTCCGACGTAGCCTAGGTGCTCGCACGCGCGCGGCACCGTAGGCCCCGCTACGTCGGCGAATGCGCGCCTTGTACAGTCCGGCGTCATACAACCGCCAGCGCGTCCGGTGGCCCTCAGCGCACAATCCGCGGCACAGGCGTTGAGATAGAACACGTCTCTATTCCGCACCAGGCGCGTCAGCCACGTCGGCCCCGTACCCAGAATTCACCTTGCCAGATACTGGGAGAACGGACGTCCGCTAGCTCGCCCACGGCCCGCCCGACTCGACGGCTCGTGAAGTTTATCGGAGTTGGCGCTCCTGTCGCAGAATCTTCTGCGCATGCGCCAGCCTGAGGGCGCGCTGGCTGCCATCTTCTTACGCATAGCTACGCTGAGCCGGCCGTGTTTGAGGGTGCGGAGGCATAAATTGCCGCTGGAGCAGCCTAGCCAACGTGCCATTGCCGACCGCGCCGACGCGCGCCAGCCCACCGAAAAAAGTCGGAGTATAAACGCGCCTTGGGACACCTATTGCGGACGCCAGCTGGGTGCGCGCTTTCGCCAACGTAGCCAAGTGAGCGCTTTCGCTTTAAAAATGTACTGTAATGTTTTCCTATGCCTCACAAATGCACTTCTACTGTACGAGTACGGTTTAACGAGCCGAACTGGGCACAGACGCCAAGGAACAGCTTACGTAGCCAATCATCATCATCATCATCATCATCACAGACCTATCTACGCCCACTGCGGGCAGAGGCCTCTCCCATTAATATCCAATTATTATGGTCCGGTGCTAACTGCGGCCAATTTGTCACCAGCAAACTTCTTGATCTCATCTGTCCACCTAACTTTCTGCCGCCCCCTACCACGGCTTGCGTTCTCTAGGGATTCACGTCTGTTACCCTTAATGACCAACGCTTATCTTGCCTTCGCTTACAATGGCCTGGCCACGTCAATTTCTTATTCTTAATTTCTGATATAATATGTCCTTAACACGCGTTTGTTCCCTGACCCACTCCGTTCTCTTTTGTGTCCCCATACATTCCAATACACAGTGTTAAAACTTGGGCTGGTTGGTACAGTCATGGGTAAATGAAACTGTGAACAAAAAAAAAATGAACAAGCACACACAAAAGGCGTGATTTCTTTCCTTACAAGTGAAATTGGCGCGCAGCAGCTTTATTAAGTAACAAAGATAGGAAAATGTGTCCATAGAAACGTACAACTAGCGGGCCATTATTTTAACTCAACTATCCATATTCTTTGACTTTGTGTGCTCTGGTTCATATTTTCGTGTTCTGATTTCATTTGTGCATTTCAGTACATCACCATTGGAATGATAATCAGGACGCGTTAATCAGAATTGGTCGCAGTTAGCACCGGACCATAATATTTGGATATTAATGGGAGAGGCCTTCGCCCTGCAGTGGGCGTAGATAGGCTGGTGGTGATGATGAGAAGATGATGATGATGATTGGCTACGTAAGCTGTTCCTTGGCGGCTGTGCCCAGTTCTTCTCGTTAACCGTACTCGTATAGTAGAAGTGCATTGGTGAGGCATAGGAAAACATTACAGTACATTTTTAAAGGGAAAGCGCTACTTGGCTACGTTGGCGAAAGCGCGCACCCAGCTGGCGTCCGCAATAGGTGTCCTAAGGCGCGTTTAAACTTCGCCTTTTTCAGGAAACAAGGGACACGAGAGGCGGCAGTCTTAAGCACCGTGTTTTAAAGACGATAGTCTTTCTTGGGCTACTTAAACGCAGAAATTTTGGGTCTGCCCTGTCTGTCTGTGACGAGATTCAGAACTACCCTGCCAAAGTGAAACAGCAACTGCATAATAGTACTTATATACCAAGAGCCAATCTAGACGCCCTAATCCGGTGTTAATGTTTCGTACTTGACAACATTGTTGAAAAAAGAACAAGACATTAATGCAAATATAAGGCAGAAAATGCATGGTGGATATTTCAGTGTTCTTTTATTTAAAAAAAACTCACGGATGCTTGGTCTTTGCGACAGCAACTAAAATTACTAAATCACTGGACAAAACCGTCCCTGCCGTTTCCCCGCGCTATCTAGCAGCCTTTAAGAATTTCATACGCAACTGCAAAGAAAGGTTCCACCAGATAGGTTTCACCTTCCGCTTGAAACGCTGGAGTAGAGAAAGGCGGTTCTGTAAACGTTGTAGTAGGGCGCTTCGATTCACGCGTGTCTCTGCCGTACGCCAGCGCCGGCATCGAGGGACCCGACGTGGAGCAGGTAACCCGGTAAATTTAAATTAGGCAGTTTCAGCATATCGTTACTGTGTTTATGTTAACGTTTACAGCGTTTTCGGGAGTAGACTGCGCATCGCCAGAGTTACCGCAACGGTAACTTACCGGCACAGGCTTCACCGTCGCCAGCGCTTCCGGTAACACGGTAAACGGTAACGCAAACACGGTAACGATATACTAAAACTGCCCGTTGACATGAGCAAACCTCTAGTGTGTTATCTTGGGAGGAATGAGACGGGAGAGAAAAAGCATGAGATGTGAGCGGGAAAGAGAAGGGAGACATTTACTTGCCAGGGGCGCCAGTAAACTATCGTCTTTCGTCGACATTTGCAACAAAAGGAGCAGATACTTGGCCAATTTTTTAGATAGGTTTCACAGGAGTCCTCCGGTGCTTCTTATGAGGACTAGATACTTGGACGTTTTAAGGAATATTTATTATCTTCTTATAATTTGATAAGCAAATCCTCTCCTTTTTTATCATCTCGATGAACATAACGATCAGCAGAATATGGATAAAATCTTGGAGGTCTTTTAGGTTGAGTTGAATTTCTTACAGCTGATGTCCGGAACCCCCGTAGTTCACAGACATGATTTGAGGCCTTGAAGTAACGTTTAATAATTCACATGTGTGTTGGACTGACACACATTTTCAAAAGCCTGTTACCCTACTCTTTAGCTGAATCGAAAATTTCATGCATTAGGCGGTCTTGAAATCTACAAACATTAGGTATAACGTAGCGACTTCCATTTCAGCCCCCCAAAATTACCACGAGCCATTCCAGCCAGCCTGCCAAGGTATATACCCATCCTTAGTGCGCGACGTTGAGGGCACACAGAAAAAAGTAGAAAACGCAGTATCCGACGGCACTCCATACGACATTCGAATATTTCAGACTAGGCTAGCACTGGCCAAACCGTCTGTCGTGGTATAAAGAGGATCCGTCTTAGCTTCCTGATACTAGGGACGGTGGTTCGAGACCGCCTCTTGCCTCGGTTGTTGTCTTTTTTTTTCATCTGTGAGTTGAAATACAATTTTTATCACACGTTACTTTTGGTGTTTTAAGTGATTTGTTTGTGTGCGTTAGGTCATGTTATGTTACGTTTAGTTTACATTGATTAGTTTTACGTTATCTACTGCGATGTAGTGCCAAACGAGGCAGTTTTGTTACAGAACGCCGGTGGACGTCGATATAGTGGAGTGCTTATGGTGCCGTCGGACGGCACTCTGGACACGGCCAAACGAGAAACGTTTGATCGATGTTTATGGCTCCCGAGCGTTGATAGAGGTCGTTTTTGTACGATGTACACGCAAGCACGCACTTTTACTTTGTTCTCCTGATCTTGAGAAATAATGTACATTGTAGTGGGGTTTACTGGCAGGACGTTGTAGCTAGGCCTTGCAGCCGTGATGTGCAAACGCGTCCAAGCGAGCTCTCGGGTATCAGAAGCAGACTCGCGCACAGCCCGCTCGATGGGGCTGCCTAGCCCAGATCCAACCACATGCCCACTTGCGGTGGATTGTTCCATATTCAAGCACATACCCACTTTGCGTGAATTGTCCTAGAACTACACACATACCTTGTCTGTCTTGAGACGCGTACGGCACATTCACATTTAAGAATGTGCAATTGCTGCCCGTAGTACCTTCATTACCATGTTACCACGTAACCAACTCAAGGTGCATATCAAAATGAACAGACATATAAGCTTGCGGTCTAATTCAGGCTCTAATCTCGAAATGGTGGGCCTCCTCGATTATCATTTGCCGATCGTTCTCGGGAACCACCGTCTTTGTTCCAGACCGCAACGAGATCACTTCTGAGGCGTTTCTTTCGCCTAAGGACTGTGCAGCATCCCTGTTGGTATCACCGGCGCTGAAATGGGTGCGGCGGCTGTGTGCTTCTAAAGTACGGCGCGCTCCTGACTTCATCGCTTGAGGTGTGCGGACTTGTGAAGGGTTTGTGGGGGGGGGGGTTAATTTTTTATGGCTTTATTTGTTGTCCGACTCGCGAGATTTTTGAGCAGGAATTTTACGTCGTCGCTCGTATCTTTCTGTTTCCACTCATACAAGGATCATATATGCAGTTGTGGTTCCCACCTTAGCACCAATATAAAATCAGGTGTTCCACAAACTCTGTGAATGGGAATGAACAGCTGGGTCCTTTGCCGCGTGACATTGGGGGGACACAGAATTTAGGTGGACACCACGAGCGAATGGTATTGCGCTTGACCTTTGAAGGCGGCCATTCCTCACGAATACATAGTTTCAGCTTTTCAGCCGTTTTCTGTTGAGAATTTGCGACAAAGTTGGCCTTGCCGCAAGACGTTTTTTGCAGACGAAGAGCAAAGTTCAGTGCCTTTCCAATCTGTGAAGAAGTATGACAAGCGGAGGAAGGCGTAAAGCAGTGCATGAAATAAACACTTAGCAGAAACTCGGTGTGATTACGCAGTCCTCTTAGCTGGTATGGTGATGATGACAATCTCAGCTGGTAATTTCAGAATTTTTCTACGCAGCACTTTGGCGCCCGCTACTGTGCTTTGGCGGCACAGATGTTCTCGGAACCGAGGGAGGGAACGAGCCACCGAAGGTAGAACGAAAACATTACACCATCTTCCCGTGGGGAACCCTGATGAAGATGCGAAGCATCATGGGGGTTTCGTGTTCCATTGTATTGCCGTTAGGTTGAGTGATCTGGTGTTTAGTAGCGCCAGAGGGAATTCCGCGTCCGGGTCCACACCGATGGCAAAGGCACGCAAGTACTGTTGTATTACGGTGAGTAGGCGGTGGTTCTCGAGGCGCCGAAACTCGTCCATCATGTTCTTGTCGATATTGTCGTCTCTGGTAGAATCGGTAGTCTCCGTCAGCGTTGGTGAGGTAAAGGTTGTTGACGTTGGTGCACCGGCTGAGAGCAACGTACACGTCCTCCTCTTCGCAGCTTTGTCTTCTTCTCCTTCTTCTTCAGCGGTTCCCCTACGGGAAGATGACGACGGTGGTTGAACGCGAAGCTATCCCGTGATGGATTCTTTGGTTGGCCAATCCCTAGGGGCATCCTGCCACAATCATCATCAGAGGCGCTGCGGACGGGGCACGGACGCGGGACATCGCCCGACCAAGAGATGCATCGCATCTAACTAATGAGGAGAGTCTGCCGAAAGCGCGAGGAAGAGAGCGCTTCACGGCGACGACCAATGGCAAAAGTGGGAGGGGAAACAGTGAGACATGCTGGACCTTGGTAATGCGCTGGGAAATGACGCCGTAGTATCGCGTGCCGTCGTGCGCTCGACGATGACGTGTTCACTTCCTCAGACGCATTTCGCGCAGCTGACGCATAGGCTTACCATCGCTGCCGTCGATAGAAGACACTAGTGGATGCTGCCTCAGTGCACTACAGCCCTAGGATTGAGTGCTGTACGAAGAGTGAGGCAACCGGGTGATGTGCTTCTCCTCCCCGTCACGTGGCTCATCATCCGAACAACGTGACAAATTTGCACGGAAGCTACAAGCACGAATTACAACAACATGCTCGGCGGCGGATGCACTGCGACGTAAGAGTAGCGCGCGCCGCCGCACGTTCGCCGGTCACTCGATTCCTTACATAGTGAGCAGCTATGCGTGGTGACATAGAAGACTACAGTTCGAACTGCGCGCAAATTTCGCATTAGGGAGTGTAGTAATCATCAGTTGCTTTTATTCTTTCAAGACGGCTGCTATATATTGAGATCTACAGATCATTTACCAGAAAGCTAGCTTTGCTGCAGCATTTATTTTCTCGACGCGACTCAACTTTGACGCTTGGCTTCGCAGCTCTCGAAAGTCTGGATTTGCGTGTCGCCGCTGCTGCCGTTGACTGGCGAGCTGCTGCGGCAGCTCGCTTCATGCGGACTGCATGGTGCGAATGAACGTGCGCCGGCGATACACCCTTTTCCTTCCCCGTTGCGTGCTCTGATTGGTCCGCTCCTACTGCAGTGACGTATGTGACAACATGGCCGCGTGGGCGCACCCGAAGTTCGCCTCATTTTCGTATTTGACTAGAGGAATCGAACAACTATGCACACATTTGTATGCTTAGGCGATCTTAAAGACACAAATTATGCTTACATTCGGCAAGAATGCATACAATTGACCTAAAAGAACATATTGCAGCACAAAAATGCCTGTGCTGCGAAAAGGAATCCAGATCACTGGGGATCGAATTCAGGGCGTTCAGCTCGCCCACTGCTTCATCATTTATCTGTCTTCCGTGCTCTTTTGAACAGCGGCACTGCTGTGCAAGCCCTAAGTTCGTCGTTGCAGAAAAAAATACCAAGAAAATGCCGAGCACTCGTGAGCGCGTGCCTCGCGTCTTCCGCATGCTCAATGGCTTCAACAACAACAACAACAACAAAAACAGCCCTGTCTTTAACCGCTGCAGCGCATGTAAAAACAAACTCCAGTGCTAATGCTAAAGATGAAGGGACACTCCACTTGAGACAGGGCACCGCGGCCACCGCATTCCGTGGACGCCATTAAGGATAATTGGACACGCGGCTACGAGAGTGCCAACCCTTCCCGAGACGACTTGCAGATCCCGCCACCGCTGCCTCGGGTCGATGACGGAGAGCTGGTGGAAGTCTACAATGCCGAGGATGACTTTGCATCCACCACTCGCCGCGAAGAAGACGACGAGCTCTTCGATGCATATGACGATGATTGCTAGAGCCGCAGCTAGGCAAACAACAATGATACTGGAACTCACTCATTCCAGCATTCAAACTGATGAGTCCTAACGCATTGTGTGAGAGCTTTATATTTACGTTCTCCTATATAGCAACAGCGATTTACTGCTCATGTCCGTATTTCTAACGCATTTATACGATCGACATGTCTGAAGCCCTTCATTCAAAAATCCCGCTTCACGTGTTTTCTTCGTCTTCATTTTATTGACAGTGGTAAAGTACCACCCTCCGGCTTTGCAGCCATTCACTCCTTCGCTCCTGCAGCTTGGTTCACTTGGTTCAACCTTTTTTCCGCTATTTTGTTTGTGGCTGTCACGTGTTTAAAATATTTTCAGGCAATGCTCTGATTTTTGAGATTGTATTGTAGCCAGCCGGGTTCAGAGGCTAGTTAACCTTTCTTCCTTCACTTCACTTCGAAGCTTCCTGCTTCCGAGCTAAATCATCTAAGACCAGAGCATTTAGGGTGCCCCTAGTGCGGAAGACGTATGCGCTATTGCAACCAAGGTAGCTTTCCAGATATAGACAAGCTAATGTACATTAAGATTAAGTTTTCATTTGAATCTCGGTGGTGGCAGGTGGTATGCTTGAAAAACTTCATTCATATATTCATAACTATGGCCATAATGATAAAAACGCTGGTTCATCTTTTTCCCGGAGAGGCATCGAGCGGCTGAGGCAAAGGCTAACTTCCCTAGTGAGCCACTCAACTTGAAAAGCAAAAAAGAGAGAGAGAGAGAGAGAGAGAGAGAGAGAGAGAGAGAGAAAAGAGAGAGGAGAGGAGAGAGAGAGGAGAGAGGAGAGAGAGAGAAGAGAGAGAGAGAATAAGAGTTTAATATAGAAAAAGGTGGCCGTTGAGCCGTCACTCGGTGGGGTTGCTTCGCGTCAGTCGAGGTATCATTGGGCATTGGATGCAGTCCTGGTACAGTTGTGCGGAAAGATCTTGTCAGCGTGTAGTTTTTACAAGCCCTGTCCATGTGCGCAACGGTGTTCTCGAACGTATGCATGAAATTATTATGCAATGTTACTCGAGATTTCATTTAGTTTATGCCAATGAGCGTATATACTTGCGTAAAAAAGAAACAAAAACAAAAGGCTCCGGCTGCCCCGAACCCAAACTTACGCATACATGAAATATGGAACATATCCACACAACAGATTGACCAAACATTTTAACGCCAATACGTTACAAGTGTATCTTTCAATCACATGCCAAATACCAATGACCACTTTATTGTCACGCAGAAACGAATGACAATTAACCAAACAACGTTTATTAGGGGTGAACTTGTGCACAAAACAAGACAAAAGGAACAAGCGTGGCGTTTACGTTGCGAAGCACTGCCCAACTGCGCCCGCGTGATCCTCCTCTTCTTTTTAAATGCAGAGCATTTCAGTAACTCACGATGTCACCCGCGTTGGCGTCCATAGTCCGCACCGCACCCCTCCCTACTATATAAAAAAAAAATAATACTATCCGGCGCCCGGTTTCGATCCCTCGACCCTGCGGGCGGAATGCACTGTACATGGTGCTTTACCCACTGCGCCACAAAGCCGACACAGAATGGGACGCTATTAACGCGCCTTATATCGTTCACTCATTCAAATTACTGCTGACGAGCGCTCTCTCGTCAGCAGTTGCCACAAGTGCAACAACATTAACGTAACACAAACTACTTAACGTCGTGCGCCCCCGGAAATGCTCTGCATTTGATCGTGCCCCTCGGGAGGGGGATGTTTACTAAACGCAAGATGTGGCAGTGCAACGCCGGCACGTGCAGGGAGAAAAGCACAAATAGAACAGAACTCAGGCTGGCGCAGTTTCAAGCAGGGGGCGCGCGAGCACTGCAAAGGCGGGAAATTGGAATTGCATTTGGTGGTAACAGTGAGCGGAGAACGGTGCTACAGCCCGTTATGGCGAAACCACTGCTCTGCGCTCCCAACAGCTTTTATGCAGAAATGCATTATAGTCGGGGTTGTCGTGCGTCCTTTGGCCGGCGTCCGCAGCGCGTCTGATGATGATTGTGGCATGATGCCCCTAGGGATTGGCCAACCAAACAATCCATCACGAGATAGCTTCGCGTTCAACCACCATCGTCATCTTCCCGTAGGGGAACCGCTGAAAAAGAAGAAGGAGAAGAAGACAAAGCTGCGAAGAGGAAAGCTGCGTGAGTTTTGGCTACCGTTATCCTCCTTGGCCGGCGCATCTTCCCGATCTGAACCCGGTCGAAGAGCGGCTCATCGCGCCTCGACTCCCCTTCATGAGCATCAGGCGGCTGACTCGAGGCAACGGGCAGTTTGGAATCAAGGGACAGGCGGTGAACGTGCCCATCGACGTATCGAAGGTTGTGCGGTGCCTTCCTCGCATGGTACCCGAGGACGTTGCGTTCGACGTTCACATCAAGCGGAGGCTGATGAGTCCGGCAACGTACAAGCGCGGGTTGGTGAAGCGCGGCAACATCCTGGCTTGGCTCAAGCACCTGGAACACACCCCGCTGTATCGCGCCATCAACGTTCGGGTCGATTGGAGTCGGCTCGATCACTTCGATGACGGCGGCGAACGAGAGGAACCGCAGGAAGACGACGTCGATGATGCTGACGGTGAGTTCGAAACGATTCCCGACGACTTTGACGTGAACGATCCTCTGCAGTTGGCGGTTGCGCTCAACGCGGTCTCGAAGACGCTTCTCTATAACGAAGCGGAAATGACGGGTGTGGGAAAAGAAAAAAATAAATGATTACGCTCACACTCTCGCCTCTCTCTTCGCCATTAATCGCATCACACTCATCGGTGCACCCAATGCATTTCTGCATCCTCACAATCCCCCTCGGGGAGGTGCGGGGGAATTTTTCTTCCCAGAGACATCTCAGCGCGTGCTCACGTGAGCCCCTTCGCCTGAGGCGCTCGCGAGCCCGCTGCGAGACTAGGAGGGCACGCGCTGATGCGACTCGCATTCCGCCAGTGCATGTGGCAATATGAAAGCGTAAAACATGCCCGAGTTCAAGCCGAGATTAATTTCAGCAAACGTCGCCAACAACGATACCGCCGGCTGAGGCAGTGAGAGTTGACCGACGTACAACATGTGGCTAAACTATTAAGTACAGCGCACCTTAGGGGCTTGGCTTGTCGTCGTAGCTCGCTCGCTGGACCAAAGTAGAGCCACATGGCGTTCCGTCGTCGCGGCGTAACCCAGAGGCGTCGATCGCCAAGTGGTAAATAAAACTCATAAGCGTTCGAATCTCGTGTACCGCTGGCGCTTGTCATACATCTCCCCATTTTTTTTTTTGCGAAAAGTAAACTGTAGGTATATTTGAGGCAAAATATACGTTATTAACCGGCAGCGCCCACGTTCATCTAGTTAGGTATGGTTGTTGGGTCGGTTTTTACGACTGTAAGCGAAAAAAAATACTGGCGATTACGATACTCCCGAATGCGATATTTGGGTGCAGCAGCAGTGCGCTGAGGCAGCACTCACTCGCGGGTTCTCTCGAAGACAGCGGTGATGATCCTCTACGCCGTCGGCGCAAATTGCGTCTCAGGAAAGGACCGCGAACTGCGTCTTAAGTGAACGCCAGGCGTCGCGCCGTCGAAAGCCTCGTGCGGGCACAGCATACTGCCCCCTCCACTCCCCCACCGCACACTTTCGGAGAGGGCCCGCTGGCGCCGCCACGGCGAACCACCCTCCACTCCCGATTTCGCGACACTCTCCTGCTTTCCCTCATCGTTCGCTGTTTCTGTCACTCGTGCAAGCGCAAATGCAAGCGCAAATAGCTCGTTCGGCAAGCGTATATAAGCTCTGCCTAAGTTACGTTTGCTTTTGCCGGCCTCAGCCAATCGCAGAGCTGGGTGTTATGACATCATAGGTTATGTTGCAGGAAATGAGCTAGTGGGTTGCATGGCCATTCCGTTATTTCCTAAGTACATAGCTTATTTTAGCGAAGTTCACGTTAAAAGTGGTATCAATATGATTCTAACGAGCCAATCTTTTGAATGAACCAAACTTGTGTTTTGTTTTCATGGCTCATTTAAACGGGATTGCTCACAACACAAGTTAACCCTGCGTGCTGATACCGTATAAGAGCTCAAGTTTTTCTGAAATACTTAAATTAGTAACCGCAATTCGCTAAACTACGGAAGCTATTTTTACCCATGAAATAAAGCACACAATGTCATCGGCACCGCCGGGGTAATTCCCGCCAAAACACGCCGCCACAGTGGATCGACATCATACTACGATGTTGTCAGGCTGTGATAGCTGTGATCAGGCTGTGATTCAGGATTACACGTACTTTATTAGGCATAGAAACATTGAGCAACTCTGCGTTATACCGGCCCTTGGGCTGAACACGGTTCAGCGTGTACAGGCTGGTGAGCACCTTTCCAAGTAGAGTTTGTAGTATTAATTCCACACCAGATATCGGGGTGTGGGAAACTACGTGGTAACGATACACGTACAAAACAAAAAGAGGCACCCTGCTGGCCCAGGCCGCAGAAGATTTTCAACTCATCTTGCTCAATTACCCGGATTCACCCACCCTTACGGGCGCAAGTACTGCCAGGGACACAACTCCCGATTTATCTTTTTAAGCCCAGAATCTCGTTGTCATCTGGACTCCAACTCATAAAAATTTGGCCTCCGATCACGACATTGTTCAACTGAACGTTCGGAATAAGTATTAGAGTGACACAACAGGTGCGGCCCGTCTCACTTATTGGGACGTCTTCCGAAAGGCTAGATCCTCCCGCTCAATTGTTACCACTCAACCCCTTAGCGCTTGGATTGACGACCTGGTCAAAACAGTACGGGCGCACACCAAAAGCATAGCCAGGTCCTATGAAACATCCAGCGTCGACCCCAAACTCCTTCACATTTGGGAAGCCCGTCGGAGCCTGGCTAAGCGATGGAAAAGCCAATGCCGTAATCGCCGACATCGCCATAAAATTGCCGCACTAAATCAAACCGCCACTGAATATGCCAAGCAACTATCGAAAGAGAATTGGCTTCAACCATGCGATTGTCTTCAAAAGCCCCTAACCAAACGTAAAACCTGGCGCTTACTCAGACATCTTATCGACCCCCTAAATAGCAAGAGTGAATCCCGACGAAGGATGATTCGGACCATACATTCATTTCAAAGTTCACCAAAATCCCTTTTGCAAACTTCAACAGATCGATACCTCAACACCAGCAAGAACTTTTGCCCAACCCTATACACAGGCCTGTTGAATGACCTACTCAACTGGGTCTTTCACATTGACAAATTGGAATCAGCTCTCTCAGAATGCAAGAAGAATAGCTCTCCCGTACCAGATCAAGTAACTTACAGGTTTCTGGCAAACCTGGACGGCAACTCCCTAGATAATCTACTTCACCACATTAATACCCACTGGCCATCTGATCGCCTTCTTCCCGAATGAAAAACCGCAGAAATAAGCTTCATACCTAAGCCCAACAAGTCACCTCATCTGGACAACTTGCGCCCGATGTCCCACACATCCTGTAAAAGTAAGCTGGTAGAACGGCTAAGACTGAGGCGTCTTCAACCATTTCTGGTGGACAGAGGCCTATTCCCCAATACCATGTATGGGTTCCGCAAACACCTCAGTACCCATGACACCCTCCTCCGTTTGAAGGAAGAAGTCTTGGAGTCGGCTACCCGTCACTCTTCAAGGGCCGTCCTAGCACTTGACCTGAAAGACGCCTTCGATAACGTTTTACATCCAGGTATTCTCCCCCGGCCTAATCAGTCTGGATGTGGCCATTGCGTCTACTCCTACATTTCAGATTTTTTAAACCCAACGCCAGGCTATCCTCAATTTGGCGACATCACGTCGGATCCTATGTTCCTTGGTTATCGAGGTACGCCACAAGGTTCCGTATTGTCCCTCCTTCTGTTCAATCTGGCCTTACTCGACTTGCTCAAACAACTGGATGTCATCCCCAAGATACATCATGCTCTATATGCAGATGATATCACCATATGGACAGATACTGACTCTACAGGAAACATACAAGATGCTCCCCAAGAAGCCACGTACATTGTGCAGTTTTACGCATTGTCAGTGGGCCTTAAATGCACACCTCATAAGTCAGAATTAATCATTGGGCACAATCACCCACCAACTCGAAATGTTGAGCCCATCTCTTTACATTTGGACGGCCATGACATCAAGCCCAGCTCTTCAATCAAAATGATCGGTCTCGCCATCTGCGGAGATTTGTGCAAAAACACCAGTCCCCCGTTGTTGCCATTTCGGAGTCCCGCCTGTCCACAGGTATACGGCTATCCGGGTACGCAGTCCTGCGTTCATCAACTGGTGCGGCAAAGACGAGAGTCCTGCTATGCGTGAGAAACGACCTCACATTCATGCAACACAATCTGCCGCCTAACGCGTTGAACGAATTCGCAGCTATTACCGTGCGACACGCAGGCGTTTCCTTTACTGTCATCGCTGCGTATATTCCGCCCCATGCATCGCTGAACACTCAGCGCCTGGAGGAAATAATTCGTCGTACACCACCTCCACACATCCTCACGGGGGACTTCAAGGTTCATCATCCGTCATGGGGAACCAAGGAAACGACGGCCAAAGGACGTCGCCTGTTGGACATTGCAAACCGCTTCAGTTTGTGTGTTATTAACACTGGGCAACCAACCTTTTATCGTGGATAGATGTCAAGTGCCATCGACGTCACGATGGTTTGTCAACTGGTTTGTCAATTTGTCAACTGGGGTAACTTTACCACAGCAGTCTAGACAAGCGCTGGTGATTTCTCGGCATACGACGACGGTATTGAATCGCAAAACCCGGAGGTTGTACAGCAAAACCGCGAGCCTGCCAAAGGAGTATGCAGTGGCTGACGTCGAGTATGAAAATCTCAGGGCGATTCGTAGAAGGGCAGAAAGGCGCGCGCGGAAGACTTCCGCAGTAGAAGATATACGAACAGCCAGACGCACGCAAAAGCTCATTCAGAGACATCTGAAGAAGCTTGCCAAACGTGAATGGGCGTCCTTTTGTTCGAAGCTTGACCCTCGGAAGCCGCTCACAAGGATATGGTGTTTAGTACGTGGTCTCCGTGCACCGCGAACTCAGTTGTACCCTTATAGCTCCATTTCTCTGAGAATGAAGGTAAGCGGCTTAAATGTCGCTGAAGCCTCCTGTGCTAAAATTACTGCCGCACCGGGGTCTTCCCCAACGACCATTTCCAGGGCTGTGAACCCCTCACCGAACACACCCTACATGGATGAATCGTTCTCTATGGCTTCTATGGCAGAACTTGAAGCTGCTCTGGTTAAGTTAGGGCACAGATAGTATACTTACTTTAGAGGAAACTGCGCCTCGGTTCATGGGAAGACCCCCCTTTTTGGCTTGAGCTTGGCATGACAATTGGATTCCTAAGCGGTTTTTGGGATTTGCTTTCTTCACTATGCATTAACACGTTTACGAGCTACAAGGAAGCCGAAATCCTCCCGTTTCTGTGCTAGCCGTGTTCAGTGAAACAGCAGGCAATGCGTGATCGCACCTGACGTTGCTCATGCCGCAGTCGAAGGACGTATGACTGAGCAGGTAATATGCCGCCGCGAAATTTGTAGCCGACGAAAAGAAGAAACAAAACGTACTTCGACGAAGACAAGGTACGGCAGATACGGGCGCCTGTATGCGTCATATCTTTCCATCGTCCACAACTGTTCAACGCCACGTTTTCTTTTTTCTTATTAAACTAGCTGGCGGTCGGTGCACCGGTTCACCACGAAGGCAACGTTTTCATAGGCACGCTCAAAAAAAACTCTGGAAACTCTTCAAACAACTTATTATTTGAAATGATGGTCAAATTAATAAAATCACAGTCTCCAATAAGTTACCCCCAAATATTAACATTGTTCGTAACTACAACCTTGGCCTGCGGAATAGCAGGCACAACCGTTCCGGCAAAAATACGCTTTACTTCCTTTTTCCTTAGTTTTAAAACAGCCTGTTTTTATTTTCCAATTGCATAATTACACACTATTCTTCGCATTTTCGTGGCACTTTGTTTAAATTTGCGGTCACTAAAACGTTTCAATCCAAGCCAATGATGAAACTATGGCGAGCGTGATGTATAATGGCGGTCCATGACGACACAGCTAGACGACCTTCTTGATATGAGCCGCATAGACGCTAGCGCCAGATTCCTGTCTAGTGTATACTGTAAGAAACTCTATGGCCGTGCCCGCTTGCGTTTATTGCATGCGGCGCTTTCGCGGCGAACAGGTCCTTCCGAGCATAAAGCTTCATACAATAATAACTAAAGAGGAATCTGGCGTTGCGATCGTTCGCCGCGATGGACGTGATGGGTAGAGGTGGATTCGGATTGGCACTCGATATCTCGATATGCTTCGCGGGAAGTACTACGGACTAAATCGTGCAGCCAGTTTTTTTTTCTTCGTCGTGGTATTGCATGATCAAACGCCTTGCCTATGCAGGGTGTCGGGAAGGGTTGAAAAATACGTTTCTCCTTCATCTGAATGTCGCACGCGTGCTGACGCCGCGCTGAGTAGAAATGTCCAAAGATGCGGATCGGCTGGATTACCAATTCATTGCCGACACAGCGAGCACGAGAAAACTAATGACGGTGCCGTAAACGAATTTGCCTGATAATTAAGAGTTGCGGCGCCGCTCATTCGGCAGCAGTGTTGCGAAATGGGCATCCCCATTCCATTCGGATTCCATTCCTCGGAATTAGAACTTGTCGTGATTCCATTCCTTTCAATTCCTCGGAATGACAGAGGTTAGCCCATTGCAACTCCTGCAATGGACGGGAAGTTCAATTCTATTCCTTTAATTCCTCAACGTAAAAACTGCCTCAGGTGCTCTGTCGAGTTACCGAGGAACGCAACATGAATCTGACGTTATCATACGCGTTGAAAACTGCAAAAGTATGATGCAAAATGTGTCACATGCCACCGAAGTTGGGAGGTGGTGGAAGGTTGGTTACATATCTCATGCAAAACAACTGCCCAAGGCAAAAAATTACCGCGCCTTCCTAACGAAAGTATACAAAGAAGCGCGAAAGCTAAAAGTGCGTCCAACTTTCACTTCTCCTCGAATTCCCTTCATGTCCATAAAACGACTAATCCATGGTGTACAGTTTAATATGGCGAGCCAAATATATACCGTATTTACTCGCGTAATGATTGCACTTTTTTTTCCAGAAATATGATCCAAAGTTAGGGGTGCGATCATTAGGCGAGGTAAATTTTTCGGGAAAAAGTTTCAGCGCAGAAAATGAAAGTTGCAGGTCAGAATGTTTACAAGAAGTCTCATGAACATAATAAACATAACAAATAAAAACATAATAAAAACTCCACTGACCACCAAATGACCACCGAGTGATGCAAAATGCAGTGTTTTCATTACGAAATGCGCCGGAATTACGGAATTACGGAACGCGCCGGAACGAGTTTGCTGTGAGGTGAGAACAGGTCGACCAATAAGTGGCTGCTGCTGTCACAGTGTGGGACATATAGACACGGCTGCCGACGCAGCAAGCCGAGCACGTTTTTTTATGTTTTATGAGTACATTAAGTGCATTTAGTGAGAGTTTCTTCCGCACCAATAATGAACTCATGCACGCTTGCCGATATCGCTAATATCATCAAGTCCGTGGCAATAACGTAGCCATGTCCGCTTCGAAAGAGGAGGAAACTAACGTAAGCAGGACGATCGTCGTCTAGACTTGGCACACAACGACATATGGCTGCGGCAAGTTCAGGGGCGATCATTGCGCGGGAAATAAAAATGTCATATTTTGACGACGAACTTCAGGGGTGCGATCATTACGCGAGTGCGATCATTATGCGAGTAAATACGATAGTTCAATCTATGCAAACGACACGTTTACTCAGCTTCTCGGTGAAGCAAGGTGTCGAAGAACCCCCCCAAAATGCTTACGAATCATTTGGATTACTCCCAGAGGAGTTTGGACGCAGCTTTTATACGATGTTTATCAGGGAGAAATAAATTGCTTATGTATACATTGAACAGTAGGAGAGCCAGGATACCGCCTTGTGGAACACCAACTATTCGCCTAATGGCCGACTTAAATGGGTTAACTTGCACCTGCTGTTTACGGTGACGTGAGTAGCTTTCGAGGTGTTCTACAATGTTTTCGTGAAATCCATATAGTTTTCGATTTTTTGTGAATGGAGTGCGGTAAAAGTTAGTTAATGCAGTAGAGTAATAGTGAAGTTCCTACACTCAAAAGAATCGAAATTATTTTCTATTGCAAAAGTGCACTTACGATTTAGCAATTTTTTATGAAGACGTCTAGGAGGCCCGCCAGATTGCCCAAGTTCGTACAATGGGCAAGCAACTTGTGGATGCCAGCCACTCCGACCTCAGACGCCGGGACGCCGAGTACCACCCAGGGGATCGTGTGTGGGTTTGAACTCTCATCCGACTACGCGGACTCCGTGAGAAGCTTCTGCGATGGTATTTCTGAACCCTACCAGATTCCACAACGTGTTGGCCAACCTACCTACGAGGGGATCCCCGATGGTGATTCCAGAACATCCGACGACGCACGCGCCCGAAGTCGTCCACGTTGCTCGCCGGAAACCTTGCTACGCAAGATGACGGACTTTTTGTTGTTTGTTCGGGCTGTCTTTTATTTTAGCATCGGGTCGATGCACTCTTAGAGGAAGCGTAATGCCGCGAACCACGCTTGAGTTTGTTTATTTATGTTTTGTTTTACCGCCCGGCTGCACCGGTCTGTTTATGTGTGCCGAGTGAAGCGCGTGTCCGTTCTTTATTTTATGCCGCACGTGTTGTCTCTTTGATGGGGAGAGCATTTCGAAATAACGTCAAAAGCCCAGAATAATCTTTTTTATCTGTGCAGTGTTCTGGACGTAATTCGGAGGTTCGAGAAACACTCGCGTCGAAAGATAAATCACCGCAGAGCGGACGCCGCGGTATTATATATCCGACAGTCGCCTGCGCACGTCACACACTTTGTTGACTGGCTGCTTTCTCCTCCTGTTATCTTTTGAGTTGTTAGGGGAGCACAAGTTCGCTCCAATAAACTTGTTTTCCGTCAAGCCAACTGCGTTATCTTTGGCTTTGTGACAAAATTACAACTTGACAAAAAATCACCCATCAGCGGCATAATAGTTTTTCGGTATCATTGGACAGACAGACAGACATACAAAGAACTTTATTAAAGGTCCTGAGGGACTATCCTGGATGGCCTCTAGGGGTCTTCATCAGGTAGTCGCTGGCCACACCAAGGAGGTTAAAAAAAATTGGGCCACACCCGCGCAGGAGGTGAGAGACCGTGGTCTTCCGCCCTCTCGCAGGCCCTCTGGACAGCCATGAGTTGCTTGTGCGGATCGTTGCTCGAGAGAGCGCTCGTCCATTCGTGCTCGGTGCTGTAGTCCGTGGCCGTACGTAACGCAGGACATTGCCAGAGCATGTGTTTAAGATTGCAGTAAGCCTCTGAGCAGTTAAGGCAATTAGGTTCAATGGAAGGCAGGATAAGGCTGAACCTGCTTCTAGTCGGAAACGTATTCGTCTGCAGCATTCGGAAAGCTATGGATTGTGGTCGTGTGAGCTTGGGGTGAGGTAATGGGAGTGTCCTCCGGGATAGCTGCTAGTGGGAAATGATTTCATGAAAAGTGAGCAAAGGGTCTCTGTACTCGCCCAGCCTGTCACTCGGGATAGCGTTGGGACCGGCGCGGCACGTGAAACCTCATTGGAAAAATAAACATAGATAGGGGTCGATAATTGCACACAAAGTTTCCGCCACCGACTTTTTAGCAGGGTGCCGAACCGGAAACCGGAGCCGAGCCGATCTTTTTGCCGGAACTGAACCCGAACCAAAAGCGTTATTTTTTAAGCACGCTGAAGCTGAATGAATAACGGCTACCGGTTCACGCCGAAATGATTTGACACTTTGTTGCTGAAATAGCGGGGTCAGTGTCATTAGGAGAGTTTTCTTCTTCTTCGTGTCCTTCGCATTCGTGGTCGCAGTTCGAGGAAAGAAATGCGCACCAATATTGGAATCGTATTTTGGTGCTTGTCACGCGCAGACGAAATGTCACACTCTCGGCTTCTTGTAGGCTATATGAGGCATGCTTCACGCTTCCTGGTACGCCCGCCGCGGTGGTTCAGTGGCTAAGGTGTTGCGCTGCTGAGCACGAGGTCGCGGGTTTGATTCCCGGCCGCGGCGGCCGCTTTTCTGATGGAGGCGAAAAGCAAAAACGCCCGTGTGTACGAGATTTCGGCGCACGTTAAAGATCCCCCGGGGGTCAAAATTAATCCGGAGCCCTCCACTACGGCGCGCCTCATCGCCTGCGTTGCGTCGGCGCGTTAAACCCTACAATCAATCAATCAAGCTTCCTGGTACAGGTCTCGCTGCGACTATGCAAACGTTGTGCATCAACACAAAATGAACGACAAAATAACGAGGGAGTAACAAAATCTTTGATAATTATCTAGCATAATATTTTATTTTACCTTTGAGGAGCCATGAGGATAAAATACAAGTTTGTTTTATTCGAAATATCTCGTCTTTTATAGTGCTCCTAGCGCTTGTCCGACAGCAATTAAATGATGCCGTATTCACTGAGAAATTAATCAATTTGGGTATTCACTGAGAAATTAATCAATTTGGGTTAAAATTTTGATTCTCCTGCCAAATCGTGCGTTTTCGAGACGTCAGCATGAAGTCACAAGCGTGCGTTTAGAAACGAACTTGCACTGCGTGATTCGGCTGCAGCGCTGCTTGCCGTCAGTCTTCCCAGATGGCGCTCCCATACTCATGCACGGACCATTGTCTGCCGTTGCTTTGTTTTTTGACCGTATTTGCACTTGGATTATTTTTGTTACTGTAGGAAGTAATAGCTTCATGAAACATGGAATACTCTCGACAAACAGGGTCACGTAAGACAACGTCGCTTACGCCAATCTGAGAGTGCGTGTAAGGCAACTGGAAAGCGGCGGGCTGCTGTGCAGCTAAAAAAGGCATAGTGCGCGCAGTACCAACAACAGTACGCATCTGTACTTCAATGTTTACGTGTGCTTTCTGAACTTCACTGTTTATTCCTCCATTCTTAATGCTATAAAAAGAATGTGTCCTAAATTTAAGCGCAAATAGCTCGTTAGGCAAGCTTAAGCTCTGCCTAATTTGCGTTTACTTTCGCCGGCCTCCGCCAATTGCAGAGCTGGCTGGTATGGCATCATAGGTTCTGTTGCGGGAAAAGAGCTAGTGGGTCGCATGGCCATTCCCTTTTTTCCTAATTATATGGCTTATTTGAGCGAAGTGTGGGTTAAAAATGGTGTCAATATGATTCTAACGAGGCAATCTTTCGAATGTACCAAACAATTGTGTTTTGCTTCATGGCTCCTTTAAGCACAAAGAAACAAAAAAGTTAAGATTTTTTAAAGAATTTTTAAACCCTTTAAAATTTGTTGGCAGGGCAATGATGTCCTGTGTATTAGCTTGCTTCATAGGGAATAAACAAAACTTGTTTTCTCAAAAAAAAAAGAGCAAGGAATGGCGAGTCACGGCTGTGGCATCAAGACTATGTCTTCCAGCAAACTCCAGCGCTCTTGCCACGGCCCTAATTTGCCTTGACGGGTCTGTGCTGAGCACCACGCCCTCCCACTGCCCTGGATAATGTAATTGCAGGCCGTTAGAAGAGGGCTCCTTGGTCACATAATATGTCAACTAAATCTGCTCTTTTGGCGTTACACACGGAGCATTAGGGTCAGAAAGCTCCTGGATAAACCAATGATAATTTACCTGGGATATAGATTGTATTGGTTCGATTCTGAGCTGCTTGCTGGTGGCTTGTGAATATTGTTGAAGGGTTTATCAGGTGGACGATATTTGTTTGTCTAGGTGGTAGTGGGTAACTATCTTATTTTACGTTTCATGCGTTCCCTGGCCGGTCTGATGGACAGGTGACCCACTGTCCGGTTCACAATAAAGCCAGCGTAATCAAAAAATGTGCAGGGGCAGGCAGGCAGTTAGATTGCTGCACCGTGAAACAGCGGACCATACCTACGTGTTTCATCTTATAATTCCTGTTGCTCTCATACTGTGATATAAAACTCCTTACATTACTCTTGGTAAAACGTTGTCCCAACAATTAATTTCTGTATAAAAGTGAAGCCAAATGTGACATAAAAGTACTGATATTACTTTGGGTGAAATGTCTCCCCACCAAATGATTTCCATATAGAGCTTAAGCCGACTTTACAGAGGCCCGTTACATCAGAGAGCGGCTGTTAAGAATGTTTACGCTTTAGCAGACAACTGCCAGAATTTTGTGCTACTTTTTGTCGATTGTTAGTGATGTTAAAATGCGGGTATAAATCTGTTTTGCTGGGAATGAAAGGCAGCTTGATACGGAAGTCGCCCAAGTTTCCGATCGGCGCTAATCCCCTGCTGCGTCTACTTCCACGCTCTCCATGGAACGTCAAAGCAGCCATGAAAGCAAAATAAGCTGTGAACTTTATTCGTTTCAAAGAAAATCTTTGATAACTCGTTCTGCGCTATTCAGGCCTCGCAGGACCTTGTTTTCACCAAGAAAGGTCATAATCATTGAAAAAACCTTTAGGTTAGACTCTGTCCGACGGAAGCGGTGGCGTAATATGGGGACACAGATTTTCAGTGGGTTAGGTTCATGTTAGCAATGAAGAGGCACGCTAAAAAGAGGCTGGAGGCACAATAAATCTCACACAGCTAGTTTTTAACGGCGTCTTTGGTCGGCGGTTGCCAATCGCATAAGTATGTCCCTATGATATCATAAGGGCGGAGGAAGAAAGGGCCTGGTGAGCAACAACTTCGTTCACATTCCCGATCATCTAGCCTGATTGTATAATGTTGCCATTAAGATCGACGTCAGTGCTAGTGGGACAAACTGATCTATTGAATGAACCAAATTTGTAATTTTTTTGGTCACGGTCTCTTTGAACTACAAAGCTAAATTTATTTTCCCACTTCGTCATAGCAATCTCTCCGAACCGGTTGGCCAACCAATTCAGGTTTGCGCACCGGTTTTCAGCGTGTAGTTTAGTTGAACCGGAACTAAACCGAAACAAAAAATTCTCACCAGAATCCGAACCCTAACCGAACTGGTAGTTTTTTAGGTTCGACACACTACTTTTTAGATAGCACAAACTTTAGCGATTTGAACATGTCACGAGAAATCTCTTATGAGAATATCAGTATATTTATATCATCCAATGAACATTCTATTATGCAAAAAAATGTGTTTATTCGGCCTCATTCTGGTATCGTCCGCGTCACAACATTTGTTTGTTAAAAGAAAAATATTATCTGGATTTCATATAGTCACAGGGTACAAGAAGACACATTTTTGGAATCTTTGAGGAAGGAAACGCATGCAATTTGCATAATGAGTGCTGGTCGCTAAACCCACGGAAAGTGGTTAGATGCATTTTATTTTTTTGCCCCAACGAATGTGTTGTCATTCACAAACATTTATTGGGATGTTTTCCGCACTGTAATAGTGATCGAGGAGTGTACTTAAACGTTTTCACCCAATATTTTTTCTTTGGATAACATCAGAGTTAAAGAAATGTTCAAAATAGGAGAAAAAATTGAGTTCTGTGTTCTACGCAGCAAGCTTTATTGTTTTATTCTGGTCTTTTGTTGATATTCGCAGGTCTTCATCATTTCTGTTCTGATAAAAAATTGGTAAATACTATTTCCCTCTCTTATGATACTTAAACACGCTTTACGTTTTTAGCGGGGCTTTATTTTTTTTTCCAGCGCAAAATACATTCTGATGTTTCCAATAAATCAATGATGTTGACCTCATAACCTGATGTTTTTAATAAATATATCATAGGCTTTATCAGGTCTATCACACCGTAAAATTGGGTTCCAGTTTATTCTGGTTAGCAAACTACAAAGACTATTTGCAGAATAACGGAAAGTGGACATAGTTGGCATCGATTAATACTGATGGAAAAAGCGCTCGAAGAAGCGTCCATGCTTTTGAGCACTTTTTTCATTAATATGAAAACGCTTTATTTGGACATTGCCAATATTGCAGGATGTTAGTGACCGGCTTTGATTGGCCTTTATTCATTGTGTAGTAGAGCTCAGAATCGAATAAATCTGCAAACGATCGCTTTATGTACCGCTAGGGAACTCTAAAACAGCAAATAACTATTGACGTTGGTTATCAATACATAAATTACGGGGGGCGTATTTCTATGAATGCGTGTAGGCTACATCGATGTTGGCGTTGCGATCACTACTTTGTGATGTTAGCGTTAAAAGATCACCGTTCAGCTTATTTCCCTAAATTACCTTTGAATTATTATCACTGATTTCGCCGAGGCAGTCTTGATGGATTGAGAAAAAACGTTGTGACAATAAATGACCGAGAAAACAGACTGCACGTATGATATATAAAAAAATGAAGCAAGCTCACACTAACGCGTAAGACTTGAAGGCAGCGAGGCTGTACGAAGCCTTCACGAGCATGACGAAGATAGTAAGTCTACGATTGTAGCCGATTTCCTTCTTCGCTGCCACAACGACATTTACTTTTGCATTGTTGCTATAGGTTTAGGGAGAAGTGATAATCCTTGGACGTTACCTTAGTGGAGCGTACGCTAAGACGTGTCTCTCTCGTTCCGAGCAAGTGTTGCCGTAATTATGGCGAACACTGGAGGCTTAGAATTTTCTTAGTTTTGTTAACTTCCGGACGATCGCCACGAGGCACGCCCTCACGTGCGCGCACTCGGCAATTTCGCGGTATTTCTAACTGCGAACACGAAAAATTACGATTTGCTAAACAGCTTCGCTGGTAAAACATGGTCAACAATTCCGCTTTAAAACAACCCCAATAAATGACGAAATCCGACACCATTTCTTCCGGGGTCAAGTTGCATACGAACCCGACCGCATCGCTTTTATGACGAGCGCAAAGCAAAGAAACGCGTTCTGTAATAAGGAACAAACAGCCGGAAAATAAAACTTCTCAAGCCACATCTGACGTGTACCAAAACATTATTCGCGTAACGTTCAGGTGGAAAGGGTGGTTTTGACGTTTTGACGAGGGTGCCGTAGGGAACGATCTTGACTGACAGTTGTCTCTTGTCTCTTTTGGACACATGCGAAAGGTTACCTGAGGGCATATCTGAAATTTGCTTCCCGAATGCGGGCGCTGGCCCGCGCACAACCAGCTGCATATCAAGTCGCGCTAAATAAACACGCTTATCCCACATCGTCAGTACGGGGATATCCATCTCCTTGGGAGATGGGGGCGGGAGTTTTTCAGCGGTGTTTTGACTTCAGCAAATGTTTTATGGTGAGTGGATGCAGACGAAAAGCGTCGCCTCATCAATCGTGCAGCGTATGTATTCTGAATGCTGGGCACCTCGATATGAGGTTAGCCTCGTGCCAAAGTGTTTCCGTAAACTGCCGACTGTAGGCTCTACGCTCAGGTCCTTTGTGAACCGTTGTTGCCAAGTCTGGTAGCAACGCGAATACCAGTGGATCGACAAACCCCACTCTCATTCGTTTAGCTGTACTGAGTTTTTAGGTCACGAAGTCACCTTTACTACGAGTGCGATGCCAAGGTGTAAGTGTGCGCATGAATGTTTACGTTTTTGTGCTGTTTATTCCCGCGGTTTTGCCACCATATATAGTAGCACCGTGCCATTCTTTTGCTGTTATATCATATCATTATAGTATATATATATATGATATATATATATATATATATATATATATAATATATATATATTATATATATATATATATATATATTATATATATATATATATATATATTGAACCCTCTTAAGCTTCCTATGGCACCAAGACTGCCAGAACAGAGGCCCTCGCTATGCATGTAGCGAAACAGAATAGAAATGAGGGGCTCGTTCGGATCCCACCTGGCGGCATTTTTTCTCCACTTTCTTTCTTTCTTTCCAAATTCTTTATCTGTTTCAATGACCTACCACATCCTCCCCTTTGGTTTCCGAGGTTTCCTTGACTGCCAACTTTTATTTCTGTGTTATTTTCCACGAGCCCCTCATTTCCTATTCTGATTCGCTACATGCATAGCGAGGGCCTCTGTTCTGGCAGTCTTGGTGCCATAGGAAGCTTAATAGGGTTCAACGAGGGTTCAACGATTATTAAAGCTTTCAAATGCCATCGAAATTGTAGTGGGGTACGGCGGATTCTCAATGGCATTCGAAGCAACCCATTTGAGTCGAATGACATTTAGTTTAAATGACATTCGGACCCTAGTGTAGCCGGGGTATCAAAGAACGAAGACGCAGGAATGCCAAGCGAAAAGTGAGCAAGTACAGAGTGTCGCGACTGCTAGTGACGCTGACGAAGAGCAAAACTTTTCTGTGGTTAAACGCTGTAAATCAGAATTTGTCGAACGAAAGCTCTGTTTTCGCATCGAGTGCACGCAATAAACGCGCACAATTGCACCGCAAGGCAAAATACGCACGCTGCTCGGCGCAGTCGGCGCTGTAGACGCGAACGCGCAGGGAACTCCAATGCAGCCAGCGCCTCCTTATACCATTTTTTGGTGGTGCCTGCCCTTACTTTTTCCCCCTCTCCCCATCCCTTCCTTTGGAACGAACGACCGATTACACACTTTCACTCCGCGACAGCGCGCGAGGCGCTGGCTTGTCCTTGGCTGAGCTTGGAGGTCAGATTGACGCTACGAGGAAGAGAGAGAGGTAAACTTTGTTTGCGCCCATAATGGACTAAGCAAGAAGATGGGAAGGAGCCTTCACGAGTCCTCCGCCCTTAAATGGTGGTCAGGAGCCCTGACGGTGTGGGATGTGAGAAAGAAGGTCTCCCATTTCTATGGACTCTTATCAAGTATAATAAATGACCTACCGCATTTTACCCTTTGCCGTCTGTCTGTCTGTCAAGTTGAAATTGAAATAACTCTGCAAAAAAAGGTTCCCATAAATAAAACCGCTCCAAACAACTGAGACCACTGGAATTGTCCATGCATGTTCACTTCATGCAGGAGCAAAAAAAAACCTCAACTCAGGAAAGGGTCAGTACGTAACCGCGGGAAGACTCCCTTCGACAAAGTATCCTTACGTACGCATTATAACGATGAAAAGTGTTAACTTCGTGAATTGCAAATTCTTGTGCAAATGCAGAGCTTTACGGGATTCCTCCGCTTTTTAGTCCGTGTTTCAGTTTGTTTTGGGTGCTAAATATATGTAATGAATAAATACTGACTCGCGTCTGTCCACTCAGGCACTGCCTCAAGTATCGCCAAAGCGTATAGCCTGGTCTGCGCAGCTCGGATATTTCGAACGTCATCTTTTTCCACCTACAAGTGTGCAGTGATGTAAAGGGCCCCTTCATCCCGGATGCTTGTTCACGACACTAACCGCTCACCGTTGAAGGCCAACGGAACTGAAAACTTCTGACCACTCGAAAATTCTATTTCCGTGTAGTCTGTCTAAAAAAAACCTGCGAGACACAAAATATATGACAGTTGAAATGCGCGCGTGCACGGCCCAAACGACCAGAAAAATTCGAACATTTTGCGACCGAAGTTAGGAAAAGCGCGGCCATGGCACCCAGGCTAAAGTGAGTGCACCTGGCGAGCGAGCGGCCGGAGCAAACCTGCGCGCAACGAGCTTGCGCGAGCGACAGCCCTCAAATAAGCGCGGCCAGTGGCGCTCGACCAGTTGTCCTGCCTAGCAGAGGTGGTGTGGCCACCCCATTTGAGGACCAAGCAACGGGCCGGCAGGCATGCACGTCCGCTTCATGGCTGTCTGCGCAACCTGCGGGCACGTGCATATCGTCGTTTGTGACGAAACAATTTTAAACTGTTCTAACTGACTAACTTGGATTTCACGAGGCTACTAGTAATGTCCCAGTTGGTTTGGTGGTACGTACTGTACGTTCCAAATAAACGTGGACGAGGCGAAATTTGAGTGCAGTTGCGCTAATACACTTGCAACCCTAGCGTCCGAATGACATTTGAACCAAATGTCTTTTGACTGAAATGCGAGGTTGTGCTACTCCACTGGGTTTTGAAACGCCATTCGGCTGAAATGACATTCGAGCCAAATGCGCACCAAGATAGACATTTGGGCTCTCAAATTCCATTTCTAGCACTCTCGCGCACAGCGTTCCAAGTCCGCATAAACAAATACATTACTGGCGTAATTAAAACAAACAAAATATTCCTGATTGCGGGACTTCGTTTACTTCTCGTTAACTTAAATCGCGATAAATTCCGTACTCTCAGCACCAGTGCGAGCAAGCGACAAACCAGTGTGGCCAGACAGCACAAAAAACCTCGATTTCGATTCAGAATTAAGCAAAAACCGTGTCAAAGCATACGTTGTTGATAATTTGACACCATTTAATGCCGAAGATTGCCGTTAAATCTGATTGTTGCATTATTGTGTAAAAACAGAACTCGGCAGCAGCAGCGCCATGCAGCACGGCAAGCGATTGTTAAAGCTTTCAAATGCCATCGAAATTGTAGTGGGGTACGGCGGATTCTCAATGGAATTCGAAGCAACCCATTTGAGTCGAATGACATTTAGTTTAAATGACATTCGGACCCTAGTGTAGCCGGGGTATCAAAGAACGAAGACGCAGGAATGCCAAGCGAAAAGCAATCGCCTCCCCCCACCCCCCCCAAAAAAAAGGTCCTAAGCTTTTTACTTTTTGTTTTTTCAAGCATCCCACTTGTGCGGAGTCGCAAACGTGTTGCGACCGTCAGAAATGCGGGCTCGAGCCAGCTGTTGTGCCGCCTATGGGGGGCCACAAACCACTGTTCCGCTAAGTGATTTGTGCACAAGGGGGTTACTCCGCATACCCGCGCACGCCGGCATGGTTATCACCTCCTCCGCAAAACTGGTGCAAGGAGGGGCGTGGTTCTTGATCCGGCCTTTTGGGAAGTTCCTAAATGCAGCTTTCGAATCGCTCAAAATAAAGCTTACTTTTCTTCAGGCAAGTCCCTTGCAATGGCAGCCTCTTCTCCGACCCCTGATTGGACCGTTCGGACCGACTCGGAGGCGATAACATGACCGTTCCAACCAACCACTACTACGGCCATGGCGGCACTGTCATGGTACTCGACTGTGTACACGTAGACCACGCGTTCGGGGTGTCCGAAGCGCTTATGAAGTGCTTGGGCTTTTGCCCGGCAACGCTCAACATTATGCTACGGGTGCGTATTATGAGAAAGGGAACAAATCGTTTTTTTAGATGCAAAGCATCTCTTGCTCGGAGAGATGTCCCGCGACCGTTCCCCGTCCGCAGCGCCTCTGATGATGATTGCGGCAGGATGCCCCTAGGGATTGGCAAACCAAAGAATCCATCACGAGATAGCTTCGCGTTCAACCACCGTCGTCATCTTCCCGTAGGGGAACCGCTGAAGAAGAAGGAGAAGAAGACAAAGCTGCGAAGAGGAGGGCGTGTACATTGCTCTCACCCCGTCCGCAGCGCCTCTGATGATGATTGCGGCACGATGCCCCTAGGGATTGGCCGACCAAAGAATCCATCACGAGATAGCTTCACGTTCAACAACCATCGTCATCTTCCCGTAGGGGAACCGCGAAAGAAGAAGAAGGAGAAGACAAAGATGTGAAGAGGAGGGCGTGAGCGTTGCTAATCCATCACGACATAGCTACGCGTTCAACCACCGTCGTCATCTTCCCGTAGGAGAACTGCTGAAGAAGAAGAAGGAGAAGAAGACAAAGCTGCGAAGAGGAGGGCGTGTACGTTGCTCTCAGCCGGTGCACCAACGTCAACAACCTTTACCTCACCAACGCTGACGGAGACTACCGATTCTACCACAGAGACGACAACATCGACAAGAACATGATGTACGAGTTTCGGCGCCTCGGGAACCACCGCCTACTCACCGTCACACAACAGTACTTGCGTGCCTTTCTTTGGCACCGGTGTGGACACGGACGCGTAATTCCTTCTGGCGCTATTAAAACCAGATCACTCAACATAACGGCAACACAATTGAACCACACGGAACCCGCATGATACTTCGCATCCTCATCAGGGTTCCCCACGGGAAGATGGTGTAATTTTTTTTCTTTGTACCTCGAGTAATAGGGTTTTCGCTCGAAAAAGAGGAAAGCTGGTGTGCTAAACCAGCAACACTTCGACGCTACATGCGCGATGTTGACCTGATGGCCTGATGTTTTTAATAAATATATCATAGGCTTTATCTCAAGAAGCTACAGAAGAAAAAAAAAGCTGCAGGAGCTGATGGCATAGCCGTGGGTAGTTTAGAGGGAGGAGTTATTGTAGTGGCAAATCTTGCTGCACTATTTTCAGAATGCTTAAGGACTCTAACAGTGCCCCCAGCCTAGAAAAACGCCGAAATATTTCGCATTCACAGGAAAGGTGATAACAAAGGCCTTAAGAATTGGACCCATGAGCCTATTTTCAGTTGTACACAGGCCCATTACCAATGTATAGTTAACCGCATAAGTGACAGCCTAGATTCCTAAAACCCAGCGAGCAGGCTGGGTTTAGGGAAGGATGCCCAACAATGAATAACATTCTTGTATTCAATCAAGTGATAAGAAAATCCGCAGCGTACATGGCATTTATAGACAAGGAAAAAACGTTTGATTCAGTAAGCGCCGCAACAGTGGAAGCATATGAAGACCAGGGGATAGAGGAGACCTACATAAGACTCCTAGACGGCATATATAAAGGATGTGCAGCGGGATAATCCTTCCCGAGCCAAGCGACCAAGTTCCCGATCCATAAGGGCGTACTACAGGAAGATACCATTCCGCCAAAATTCTTCCCAGCATGCCTTCGGGAGGTAGGTATTCAGGAAACTTGACTGGGAAAACACAGAATTACGGATAAACTGGGAATACTTGAGCCACTTGGGGTTTGCAGATGACATAGTCTTGCTAAGCCAGTCTGTGGAACACCTGCAAAAAAAGCTTAGGAACTACAATAAAAAATTGGGCCCATCTCCCCGCGAGGGGGGCTCGAGTAAATGCGTCGCATAGGGGGTGGGTGTATTGCGTTAACGTTTAGTGTTTGGGGAGTTGGTGGTAGTGAATGCGTTGTATCAGCAGCTTCTTGGCGTAGTTTGAATGAGCCAAGGATATAAGGCGCGTTCGTAGCCTCCCATTCTGTGTCGGCTTTGTGGCGCAGTGGGTAGAGCACCATGTACATTGCGTTCCGCCCGCAGGGTCGAGGGTTCGAAACCAGGCGCCGGATAGTTATTTTTTATACAGTGTAGGGGGAGGGGTGCGGACAACGACGGTGCGGACTACGACGGACGTCAACGCGGGTGACATCGTGAGTTACTGAAATTCTGTGCATTTAAAAGCAAGGCCGTGGGACTAAAGATAAAATGAACAAATCTAAATGAATGACGAATAAACGAACTCAACGAGCCATATTCAGCGCTAGAACAAGTAGAAGAGTATATCTATCTCGGACAGGTTGTCAGCGCTGGCTCCAATCACCAAAGAGAAATTCGGCGCAAAATAGGTATGGGCTGGAATGCTTTCGGCAAGCACTCCAAAATAATGAAAAGTAAGCTATCTTATCACTAAAAAGAAGAATATACAACCAATACATCCTGCCGGTGATGACATATGAGGGGAAGAACTCGAAAAAAAACTCAGGTCGTCTCAACGCGCCATGGAACCAGCAATGATCGGAGTAACACTTAGGGGCAGGAAACGAGCTTCCTGGATCAGGGAGAAAACTGGAGTAGATGATATCGTAGGTCAAATAAAGAATAAGAAATGGACTTGGGCAGGCCTTGTGGTGAGACCATATGACAACCGGTACACCACCAGGATAAAAAAAGGAGATACCGAGAGATGGACTATATGAAAGGGACGACCAATAATACGATGGAGGGATGAAATTGCAATTTTCAAGTTTTTTCAAGTTTTTTCCAAGTGACTGTATTATTTATAGAGAAATTAAAAGTGAACAAGATCACCGCTCTCTCAACGAGTCTCTTAACACCATTGCAGAATGATGCTCTGATTGACAGATGGAAATCAACGTAAAAAAAACCTGCATGCATGACGATGACGCGGAAAAAAAGAACCCTAAAACTTTTGTTACAGCATAAATAGCGCTGCTCGCACCAACGTACGGAGGCCTAAATATCTAGGCTTAAAAATAACATCAGATCTAAGTTGGGACGACAACATTGTTAATGTCACTTCTTCTGCCATGCAAAACTATTTTAAGTGCGACCCTGAACCTGCGTCCACCGGCGATGTCCGCGCACGTGGAGATGGGCGCGCACAGCCTGGCCGCTGACATGGCACATACCCACGTGGGGGATTGGCCAGGAATCTCCTCGTCTTCCTTGGCAACGGGGGGAGATGGGCGCGCGCTGCCTGGCCGCTGACATGGCACTTTACCCACGTGGGGGATTGGCCAAGAATCGGGCGTGAGAAGGGCTAATGCACCTGTTTTAAAGGAGTACTGACACGAAATTTCAAAGCTGAGATCCGCTCTAGCAATCAAGTACAACGACAACACAAATAGGTGTCTGTGAATAAATGATCTTTCTTTCTTTGTAGTTGTGTGTGTGTGTGTGATCTCTCTTTTGCGAAAATTACCGAACCGCGCAAATTCAACTCGTGCATTCGCACTTTCACATTCTTCCCCTCGGGGAAATGCGGGGAATTTTTTTCTTCGCAAATCGCTCCAATTGGCACCAACCTCAACAAAACTACTAGCTTACAAAACATTTATTAGGCCGATCCTTGAATATGGAAATACTGTATGGTTCCCCATGCCATGACTAACATAAAAAAATAGAAAAGGTACAAAGGAAGGCCATAAAATTATACATAACAAATTTAAACAGACTGATTCACCCACTACCCTTGTAGCTGTTTCTGGGCTTCGCGCACTCGAACCACGAGCGAAGCAGCCACGTTTAAAATTTCTTTATCAACTTTTAAATATTTATTACAAAACAGACGTTTCAGAGTAGTACGTTAAATATTCACAAACACAAGCTACCCGACACAACATACAAATACTTTATTAGAGTATAAATGTAACAATGATGCGTTTAAATACTCCTTTTTTGCAGTTGCCATCCCCGAATGGAATTTGCTAATGCCTTTCACCACTAATGCCGAGTAATTGTGTGATTTTTTAACAATAATTAAAAATGACGACCAGTAGCATCTTTGAAATGTCGCTGCTTTTCTGTCATGCAAACCAGCATGTACAGTCATGGACGATTCAAATACGAACCGCGGAGCGCACGGCCGAAGATACCGGAGCCGTCACCTGCCGGCGGCCGGGGAAAACGCACGGACATGCGCAGTTGAGATGACGGTAGCGAGGCTGCATGTCCCACTGCGATATGTTGTCCTCTGCTCGCTCGCATGCTTGCGTTGTCGCCATGCCGCAAGAGCGCTGAAAACAATTGTTAGCGAGCGATGCAGCACGAGTAGCATCTGCGGCCACTGCGTGCTCTGCTCAAACGAACGCCTGCCCCCCGTGCGGGCAGGCGTCACGTTGCCGACACAGCTTTGCATGTGGAATGCAGTAACTTGAACAAACAACGATGGACACCTGGGTCGCGCTCAAACCCTACTCAGTGCTGCCCGCTCCGCAGGTTTCTACAAGCACTGAGGTGCCTGCCAAAAAAAAAAAAACAAAAAAATGGACCCTCAAAATTGTTGTGCTGGGGCAACTGGTCTGTTGAATGGTTGGACCTGCCTATATTCTTAATTTTTGTGAATATTAGAATTCTGCTATTAAACTTCCCAGCCCACACAATGCTTGCAGTTAATGTATATCATTGGAGACGAATTCTGGGGTCATATCTATTGTTTGCAACAAGCACTGAATCCGCGGAGTGAATCAGCCATGACTCCGTCAAACAAAGATGCACTCTTGGCGGTCCGCTCATTGTTTAATTCCCGAGCCACTGCACAACGAACGCAAAACAATACAGTGCCATCAGAAGTTAAGAGGCATGCATTTATTTTTGTCTCCATTTCTGTGCGCTGCTTTTCTTCAAGAAAGCCTGATGAGCTGAACAGTATGCCTTGTGAGAGAGCGTGCTCGCGTTTCCCACGCAAGCACCGGCCGCAGCTGCAAGCACTTGCGCGCCGCATTGCTCTCAATGCGACCAACACCCTCAGCTGCAGCGGCGGTAGTACTGTCAGTGCTTGCTGCACTCTTGCGGCATGGCGACAAGGCAAGCATGCGAGGGAAGAGAGGGCAACATATCGCAGTGGGGCACGCACCCTCGCACCCGACATCTTAACTGCACAAGTCCATGCGTGTTCCACGGCCCCTGCCAGGAGACAGCAGCGGTATCTTCAGCCGTGCGCTCCGCGGTTCGTATTTCAATGGTCCATGACTGTACTTGCACTTTGTGTAGACAGTTTGTAATGTTAAATACGATTGTTATTGTTTTTATGAAAATTAGCATGCATTTGTTTCACTGTGTATGGCGTGCATATTTGCCGTTTTTTGTAAAGTTCAAAGTTGCTGATTTTCATTTTATGTATTTCGCGAGCCTTAAAGTGTCAAGTGTTCTTTGTAACTGTATACTGTAGTGCCCACCTGCTATGGTATCTGTGGAGACTGGTAATATTGTAAATAAATAAAATAAGAAAACTCTGGGAAAAAGAATGGACTGGAGCAGCGCAGGACGGGAGCGGTTGGAGGTTAATGGGAGAAACCTTCAGGGGAGAAATAAATCATTTATGTACAGATTGAACAGTGGGGTAGCCAGGACACCGCCTTGTAGAACACCAACTCTGGACCTAATGACCGAAATAAATGAGTTAATTTGCAACCTGCTGTTTACGGCGACGTATTTAGCTTTGGAGAAGTTCTAGAATGTTTCCCCGAAATCCACACTGTCCGAATTTTTGTAAGTGGGCTGTGGCAAGTCTTATTAAATGCTTTAGAATAATCTATAAATTATCGAAATGGTCAGGTTCTCATGCTGAAAAAAATGAAATTATTTCCTGTTCTAGACGAAGTGCACTTTTGATTGCGCAATATTTGGTGAATCCGAATTGACGTCGTGTAATAATATCACGCCTTGACCAAAAGTCACCCAGACAGTGGTGTAATAATTTTTTGATACCCTTAGAGAATCAAAAAATTAATGTAGCTATGTGTCGAGAACTGCGCGTTAAGTTACCGCCTCCTACTTTTTACATAACACAAACCTCAGCAATTTGAACGTGTCACGAGAAATTTTCCATTTAAGACATTTATATGTTCAAATACACTTTTTTATTGTGCACAATTGTGTTTATTAGGCCTCCCTGTTATATCGTCCGCATCACAACATTTGCTTATTTGTTAAAAAGAAAATGTCTCGCTGGATTTCAGTACAGTCACAGGCTACAAGGAGGCACTTTTTCGTAATCTGTGAGAATGTAAACGCACGAAATTTGCATAATGAGAGCTGGTCGCTAAACACACAAAAGGTTATTAAATACATTTTTAAGTTTTTTCCCAGCGAAGGTGTCGTCATGTACAAATGTTTTTTTTTGCATATTTCTCGTATTGTGAATGTTTTCTACAAGGGCACTTAAAGGTTTCCAAATAATATCTGCTGTATGTACAACACCAGAGTTAAAGAAATTTTTAAAGTGGGAGTTTTGTGTCTTACGCAGCAAGCTTTTTGTTTTATTCTAGTGTTATTGTTTGATATTACCAGGTCTTCATTATTTGTTTTTTAAAGAACGTTGGTAAATACTATTTTTTACGCATCATACTTAAACACGCTTTACGTTCTTTTCGGATGTTAATTTTTGCCAGCGCGATATATATATATATATATATATATATATATATATATATATATATATTGTGATGTTTTCAATAAATGTACGATCTAGGAGGCTGCTTAAAGGTTTCCAGATAATATCCGTTCTATGGATAGCACCAGAGTTAAATTTTTTTTAAATAATGAGTTTTTTTCTTTGCGCAGGAAGCTTAATGCTTTATATTCAAGTGTTCTTGTGTGATATTTCCCGATATTCATCACTTTTTTATAGAACGTTGTAAATACTTTTTTTCTCTCGTATCATACTTCAATGCACTTTGCGTTCTTTTCGATAAATGTATGATGTCGACCTCATGACCTGGTGTTTTCACTACATATATCATAGGCTTTATCAGCCCTGTCAACGTAGAGAACTTGGTTCCAATTTATTCCTGTCAGGTAATATGAAAATTCTTGGCAACAGAACGAAAAGTTGGGCTAATTGGTATAGAATAATCTTGATAAAAAAAAAACCCGGAAACGCCACCGTGTTTTTGAGCGATCTTTTTACTAATACGAAAACGGTGTATTGGGACGTTGCTAATATTGCCGCATGTTTGTGAATTGACTTTTACAACCTTTATTCGTAGTGTGGCAGGACTCGGCATTGAGCAAATCATTAAATGATCGCTGATATGGACGGCTAGGACACCCGAAGATAGTAAATGGCCATTAGAGTTGGTTATCAATAGGTTACGTATATATGACATATTTGTCTCAATCAATATAGTCTGCTGTATAAGCGTGACAGATGCTTTAAGTTTAAAGTATAACAGATGTATCAATACATTTGGTTGTGTGCGTTAAAATTTCACCGTTCAGATCGCCTGGTAGAATTACCTTTAATTGTTATCTCCGATATAGCCCAGGCAGGCATCAAAGAAAGACAAAAGAAAAAAAGACGTTCAATGTTTTCTTAAGGTGGGCAGCAAATGACCGAAAACATAGACTACGTGCAAAAACACACCAAAGATGTTTTAAAATTTCTCAGAAAACAATTTCAATAAAGGACGACATCTTACATTTCATCTCGGGTCAATCAAAAGCAGTTGAATACGACGCCAACAACGTCGCCTTTAAGACGTGTGCAAAGCAGAGAAACTCATTCTGGAATAGAGGTCAAGCAGCTCGAACAAAAATCTCTGACGTTACATCTGACGTGAATTACAGCATTATTGGCGTGAAGGAGAAGCGGAAAGGGGAGCTTTGATGAAGGCGCCTTAAGGAAAGCTCTTGACTGGCAGTTGCTCCTCGTCTATTTCAGACACTTTCAAAAGGTTACATGAGGGCATATCTGAACTTTGCTTTCTGAATGGGGGCCGAGCACAACCGACCGCATATTAAGTCGCGCTTTATCAACACGGTTTCCCGGAGCGTCCGTACAGGGTTATCCATCTCGTCGCGAGGCGGGGGCGAGAATTTTTCTCCGGTTGCTTGGCCTCAGCAAATATCTTGTAGCGAATGGATAAGAACAAGAACAGCGTCATCGCATTAATTGTGCAACGTATTTATTCTGAATGCTGGACCTCGCGATAGGAGGTTATAACCTTGCGTCAAAGTTAGTCCGCAAATTTCCGACTGTACGGTCTATTCTCACGTTCATTGTGAAATTGGTGTCGAGTCTGGTAGCAACACATCTACCAGAGGGTCGACTAACCCCACTCTCGTACGTTTAGATGTACCAATTTTTGTGGTCAGGAACTCCCGTTTACTACCAGTACGATGCAAAGGAGTAAGTATGCGCATGAACGTTTCCGCCCTTGTGTTGTTTATTCTTACGGTTTTGTCACCATCGTAGAGCTGTGCCATTCCTATGTTTTCATTCTGGCCCGCTTGCTTCCACATATGCTATATATATATATATATATATATATATATATATATATATATATATATATATATATATATATATATATATATATATATATATATATATATACAGCTTTAGATTTGGAAAATGAGGTGCTCGTTGAAATGAAGACAGAAATAAGAGTAGTGGTCAAGAAAGCCAAGGAAACCAAAGGAGAAAATGTGGTCGGTCAGATATATTTTTTTAAAGAAACAAAGAAAGAACGAAAGAAAGAAAGTGGAGAAAAAATGCCCGCCGGGTGAGGATCCAAACCCACGCTGGCGCTGGCTACCACCCCCAAGCACAGGAAAAAATTACCTTGGGTTAAATATCCAAGAAAGTGGAGGGCAAAATAGCCCCGCCCGTAGCGTAATGCTCATCGCACCAGACGCGTATTCTTGCGGTCGCGGTATCGGATCCCACCCGGCGGGCATTTTTTCTCCGCTTTCTTTGTTTCAGGAAAAATATATCTGATCTACCACATTTTCCCCGTTGGTTTATTTGGCTTTTTTGACCACCTACTATTATTTATATTGTCACGAAGCTTAAGCGATCGATTTCGCAACGTGTTCGGAAAGAACGCCTTGGAGGGAGTCTACTTGTGCTCCACTAACAACTAAAAGACATCACAGCAGGCAGCGAAGCAGCGCACAAAGTGCGCACTGCGTCGCGAAAGCTCGCAGACCTCGAACCGCCCGTGTCCTGCTCGCAGGCGAGTTTGAATCTTTCGCGCGATGGTTCTCGCGCTGCAAACGTCGTCGCATCGAGAACTAAAGATTGCGACAAAGGATATTCGGCCTGCAGTTCATCGGAATGCTTTCCGGCAATCAGCGACAATCCACGCACACATGCGGCCGAGAAGGGAGATGGACGCGCCGCTTGCCCTTGACGCAGCCAGATAACACAGCCGGCGCAGCCTGCGGTAATAAGCAACACAAATACGATATACCCTAATGTTTTCGCGCAATAAGATATATATATATATATCATATTATATATATTGATATATATATATATATAAGATAACTTTAAGCGACCTCGATTGTCGCCAACGTTTCGGCAAGGAGACGCCTTCGGCAGGGAGCTTTCTTTTTCTTGTGCTCACTACCACTTCCAAAGTTTCATCATCATCAGCAGCAGCAGCAGCCTGCTCAGGTCCACTGCAGAAACGAAAGCCTCTCCATTGACCTCCAACCGCTCCTGTCCTGCGTCGCAGACGCCGAGTTCGCGAAGCCGTTTGCCGCGGTTCCTCGCGCCTGCAAACGCGGTCCACTTTTCGAGAGACGTGAAAGATTGCGAACAAAATGATCCGGTCCTGCCAGTCATGGAAAACTTCCAGCGGCAAGTAGGGAAATCCACGCGAGGCGCAACAGCCGGGTCTCCGACGAAGGGAGATGGCGCTGCCAGCTCTGCTGTTTTTTATTCCTTGAACCACCAGTGCAAGCTGCGGCAATTTCTTCTCGCGTTCCCGAAATCTGATTACGCTTGTTTTCATCCAAGTCAAGATTCATTTTTCTCAACTTATCTTTTTGTATTGTATATTTAAGTTTTTCTGTTGATGTTGCTATTGGCATGGTATCGGGTATTTAATTTATCGCCGTATCATGTGTGCGTATGTGTACGTGTATATTAATTTTTTCTCTTGTCCGTACTTTTTGACCCATTTAGTTATGTGTAAAATAATCAATAACCCCACCCATCGGAAGGACATCCGCAGGCGTATCACGAAAAAAGAATGGGGGAGGCTGGAGCCCTTAGTAAAGCAACTCGGTACCTGACGACCGTACGGTCGCGACGCCCATCATCGGCTGGGGCCAGGAAACTTCCATACGCGTTCGCACGTTACCTCTAGGAGTTCGCTGCAAAGGCTGTTGTTTGATGTATAACGTGGTTAATCTGCACTTAGATTCATTGTAACTCAATTACGTTATTTTGGTATTTCAACTAAGATTTAGAGAGAAAGCTCTACTACGTTACATCTTTCAAGGTCTTTCATCGCGTCGCGATGACCTTCAGCCACCGGCGCGCAACCTGCGACTTTCTTATCGCTTCGCTTTCTCCGAGCTTAACTGTTGGGGTACCAGGCAACTGGGCGAGGGGCAAATCGCTTCTTCGCATTTGACTTTTCGCCAAGCAGCAGCTGGGCCGTCTGTGGGCGCGCACCAGTGCAAGAGAACCCCGTGGCGAGGGTTACATCATCAGCCTATCTACGTCCACTGCAGGGCAAAGTCCTCCCCATAGATCTCCAATGATCTCGGTCCTGTGCTAACTGCGACCAATTTATCCCCGCAAACTTATTGATCTCATCTGCCCGTCTAGCCTTCTGCCGCCCCCTGCCACACGCTTGCCTTCTCTAGGGATCCACTCTATTACCCTTAATGACCAACGGTTATCTTGCCTCCGCATTACATGCCCTGCCCACACCCATTTCTTTTTAATTTCTGCTAATATGTCCTTAACACGCGTTTCTTCCCTGATCCACTCCGCTCCCTTTTTGTCCCTTAATGTTACACCTATCATCTTCCCTTCCATTGCTCGCTGGGTCGTCCTCAATTTAAGTTGAACCTTCTTAGTGAGCATCCAAATTTCCGCCCCGTAGGTGAGTACCCGTAACATGCAGCTGTCATAAACTTTCTTCTTCAGGGACTATGGTAGGCTGACATTCATTTTTTGAGAATGCCTGCTAAATGCACTCCACCCCATTCTTATCCTTTTAATTATCTCTGCCACATGGTTGGGATCCGGGATCACTACTTGGCCTAAGTAGACATATTCACTTACTACTTCCACTGCCTCCCCTCATTTCAAATCGTTGTGCTCTCCCGAGGTTATGGATCATTACTTTATGGATCCACTCTGTTGGGGTTTAACAACTGATATACGAAATCGCTAGGCTGACTGAGTTTACAGGAGTGAAGACTACAGAAACACACGATGCGCGCGCATGAAAGCGATCCTTTGCTGGCTGCTTTGCCAGCGTTTGGTTCCTAAGTCTCGCCCTCGATGGCGCTCCGGCTGCCTTCTTTATGGGTGCGTTCACCGCAAGCGAAAGAATGAAATCCAATCATTTATTAGTTAGACGGCAAGCTGATAAATCTCAAAGAATGGCCAACTTTTTGGAAACGCTTTGTGCATCGTCCTTGCTTTTGCTAGCAATAACTAGGTTTAGAAGTGTTAAATCTGAGCCATTTCTTCTTTGGATTTCGCAGATACCTGTCGGAGGCCTCTACCGTCAACTGCAAAACGTACGTGGCTATGCGTACTTGGCTTACTTGGAGTCCTATACCTGCCATTTGGTATTCCGAACTGCGACCCTGCCATTCCACAGACACGGCAGCAACTTCCGCGGAACACTTCCAAATCAAGTATTCACTTCATCAGAAAAAAACACACAGGCCGTCCAAGTTCGCTCCTTCCAGACGCACATACAAATTACGGCCATTCTCCTCAGCAAGCTTCAAAAAGAAAGCCATATGACGCAACAACGAATTCGACGACTAGAAGCCAAAATAGCAGCTCAACATGGAAGCCTTGGAAGGAGCTCTCGAAAGGATACGACAGGGTGCCATTCCCTCTAGAAAACTGCAGTGTTTTACCCACTGCCAGGAAGGTTCTCTCGGAATGCAGAAAAAATCTGGATTACCTCTTTTTTGTCCACACCGCCTCCACCCATTCCAGCCACCGGCGCATCCTAAGAGAGTCCGTCGGCAACGCATCGCTTGAAGCCCGGTACAACTGGTCCATCGTTTTCTTCGTCGGTTTGTCAAACGTCGAGAAGGTCTCGCAGGGGGTGTTCACTGAAGCGCAGGCTCACGGCGACATTGTCGTTCTGCCTTTCCTTGATACTTACCGGAACCTCACGTACAAGTTTGTCTACGGAATCAAGTGGACCGTTGAGAACTGCCCAGAGGTGCGGTTCATCCTCAAGATGGACGACGACATCGTGATACACATACCGACCATAATGAAGAAATTCGGGAGGATACCAGAGTCGCCCGTGGCAGACGCTGGTCCCAAGATCCACTGCTGCGTTTGGGACAAAATGCCGGTTCTCAGGCAAACGGCTCTTCCGTGGTACTTATCCGAGAAGATGTACCCGAAGAATGTGTTCCCTAGGTACTGTTCCGGAAGTGCAGTGTTTATAGACGCGTCCGCACTTCCGGCCCTGTACAACGCTACCTTTAGCGTTCCTTACATTCCAGTGGACGATGCCTACGTCACGGGAGAACTAGCCGCTGCGGCTGGTATTACCCACGAACCACTAAATAACGTTTACTCTTTTGACACCAATCGCTGGACGTCGGTGGGCAATGGCTCGCTCCTCGTCGTGCAATTGTCCAACGCAGACTTGCGTGCGAAGGCATGGAAAATTGTTCTGAACGCGCTGAGTGAGAACTCTGCTTCAACGACGACGACAGCTTCGCCTACAACGCAGGCAGCTTCTCCATCGAGTGAACCACTTTCACGCCTAACGTCACCAACTTCAGCCTTGACGCAAAGAACTGTTCCTATTGTGCGAGCTGTAAATGTGTCAGTGACGGTCTCTTCGACTCAAATCACACACATGAAGGAAGGCAATACCTCAAAGAAAACTCTTTAAAGGGGCCATGGAGACAAAATGCAAGTTTTGTTCATTCAAAAGATTGCCTCTTTAGGATCGTGCTGACACCACTTTTAACGCAGACTTCGCTCAAATAAGCTGTATAATTAGGAAAAAAGGGAATGGCCATGCGACCGACTAGCTCGTTTCCCACAACACAACGTATCATGTTATACCAGCCAGCTCTGCGATTGGCGGAGGCCGAAAAAGCAAACGCAAATTAGGCAGAACTTATAAGCTTGCCGAACGAGCTATTTGCGCTTAAATTTAGGGCACATTCCTTGTTTATCAGTAAGAATGGTAGAAAAAAGTGTAGGTTAGGAAAGTACACGCACACATAGAAGTACTGATGCTTAGTGCTGTTGGTACTGCGCGCACTATAATTCGTTTAGATGCACACCACTGCGGGGCCTTGGGGTTGTCTCAGACGACTCTGGCTAATTGGCGCAAACGACGGTGTCTTACGTGATCCAGAGATCTCGCCCACCAGGCCGCGGAGGAGACAGCGGAACCCACGCCACTCAGAACCTTCCACGAAATTACCCAACACTACAGGCTCAGTAGAAGAACATTCCCGGCACCACACCCAGAGCTCTCAAGGAACCAAGAAACCACACTCAGACTAATACAGACAAATACGTTTCCACATCCAGTCAGGATGCATCTGTTATTTCCTACACAATTCGACGCACAACGTAAATCCTGTACTAGACCAGGCACTCTACGGCACATAATATGGGAGTGTGTCAAAAACCCAGACCTGCCAGCCCCTTTTCCTTCCCCTACCCCGGAGCTGTGGGAGATACTGTTGTCCAGCTCCCTCCATCGAGATCAACTTCTGCTGGTCGAGAGGGCCAGTCGAGCAGGGACGGCACATGGTTACCTGAAATGAGGAACCACCCCACCTTAGTTCAATAAAAAAGTTTTGCCTCTCTCTTTCTCTCCGGCGAGCACCAGGTTCCACGAAACGATTATTTTCTCCATGAACAAAAACAAGACAGGTTTAAATACGGTCACAAACAAACCAAAGGTAGAAAACGGCTTGCCGCAGTGTGGTGGCGCCATCTAGGCTGCTAACAATAAGTGAGCCTCCACTCCACACCAAGTTTAGCTGAAAGACCTGTTCTTATGATGTCATTGCAAACGTCGTTCAAAAACACGTTCTCGCGCCAGAATAAAAATTTTAGCTTGAATTGATTAATTTCGCAGTGAATAAAGAAAGCATCGTTTGCTCCCGCGCAAGCACTGGGGTCACTACAGAACACGAAATCTTTCGAATAATACAACCTTGTATTTTGTCTTCATGGCCCCTTTAAATTTCCCCCACAAGGGACTGAAGACTGTGGACGGGGCAGTGCAAATCGGTGTTTTACAACTTCGGCCTGTTTTGGTCCCAAATGTCGCATCACAGAAGCACAAGTGCCTTGACATGGTCCCGACAACATGATGTGGTAATTTTTATACCTGATTTATGCGCATCGCTTAGAAACTTAAAAACATGACTGAGAGTTCACTTGCAGGCATACCACTGAACTTTGCTATTTTGTTGAAACCAAGGTTTTACAAGCCAGTTGGCCTATATTGGTTGACCACCATAGTGCCTTGAATATGAATGCACCTTTCGCAGCAGCGAGGTGTTTATTCACATGTGCATTGAGGATGCATTTGAGGCACGGTTATTTGAGGGTACATTGTAGACATTTCAGGTGTATATTGTACGTTCTTTATGATACTTCATATACATCGGAAACGTCAAAGCGCGTAAAAAATGGCTCCAATTTACGCTGTTAAGGTGGTTGGACTGCGAAGCTGTAAACAGCACCCACAACGATCCTCCATGCGGCGTCATTTGAATTCACACACGTGGCATCTGCTCACTTCTACCACCCATCACACTCTTCTCCTCCCTGTCTCACTCCTCTCTCGATGAATTGAACAGAAGTTTTATGAGTGCAATTCAAATTTCCCGCCTTTTGCAGTGCCCACGCTCCCCCTGCCTGAACAGCGCGAGCGGGAGTTCCGTTCTTTTTTTCCTTGCTTTCATGTCGCACGTGCCGGCGCCCTACTGCGCAGTTTGGAACACGGCGTTTCTGGCGGCCACTTTTAGCGTCTTTCGAAGGGTGGGGAGAAGGGCGACATGTGCGTCTCTGGTTCCATCTCTCTCACTGATTCCCCTCACTCTTGTTTAATGCATCCCCGCCAAAGAGCGTCCTCCCCGACCTCCCCGAACGCTGAATCCAAACCACCATCTGAATCTTCACTTTCTCCACGTGTGGCCGTAACTTAGTCGGCCAAGAAGGCAGGCTCTAGCTGGCTCTCCTGCGGGTCCAGGTTCGATCCCCTGGCGGTGCTAGCAGTTTGGGTAGCCACGGGTGGTGCCAGTAGTAGCCCGGGAGTTTTCTGCTGACGCGGGCACGAAAGTTTCTTTGGGTGGGTACAGGTATACTGCTTCGCACCAAAATGGGTAGTAGTACTTGTACGAAACCTTAATAAGCCTTAAAAAGTAGGATTCGGGAATCCAAGTGATGACCGGGCGACCGACGCCTTAGATGCCAGGTTCTCCCACAGCTCATGGACGTGGAGGGGGAAGGAAGGGTGGGAGGTCGGGGCTATGCACACACTCTAATAAATGTGGAGCAGTGTGCCAGGCTTGAGCAAATAGTGCATTGGGCGGGAAATTGAATGGGAAACACGTGGTGTAAGCGAATTGGATGGACGAAGGTGTTCGTTTGGATGCGACAAAGAGTCGTTTCTTCTGGTTTGGACAGCTTGGAGTGTGGTTGAGGGAATTGTCTGTCGAGTCGATAGTACTGTGTAATGTCCTGAAGTGTAACGAATGGTGTGGACTCCGCTTGTTCTCCTGCGGCGTGGGAGGAGAGTGCGCTGGCTTGGTAATGGACAAAATTATTGCCCGTCAACGTACAGTGGGCGGGTATCCAGACGAGGGCGACGTTTCTTTGTGGCTGATGTTACGAGAGGAGGTGGAGAGTTGGTAGGGCCACCATTCCCGCCAAGAAGTTCCGACAGGCAGCTTGGGAGTCGGTTAAGATGACCGCGCTCTTGGTGTGAATAAGTGCGAGTGCAATGGCCAGTTCTTCAGCAATCTGCGTGGATGAATTGAAGCACAGGTTAAAAGGGCGATTTGGTGGTGACGGTTGCAACCTTGTGCTGCCCGCCTCAATATGAGCTAGCGTCTGTATACGGGGACGTCCGGACGGTTCCCATAGATGCTCTCGTGGGCTTAAGTCCGTGCTTGTCTTCTTGTCTTCTCCCCGGGTGGAGGCCAGGGTGCATGTTCTTTGGTATTGGGCGAACCCGTACAGCAGATCTCCAATCCTCGGAGAGGACAAGAAGAGCAGGAGGATTCTGGGTGCGCGAGCCGTAGGTGCTTGAGCAAAACAAGGCCCGCAGGTGTTTGAGTGAGCCGGACACGTTGGCTGGCAAGGTGGCCTTCGGTTAATTCTGAAACTTTGTTATGAAGCCCCAGTTAAAGAAGCCGCTAAGTAGAGTTGTTAGTAGGCAGGACCAATGCTTGTTTGAATGCCTTGCGTATGAGCTTGTCAAAGAAGTCCAAGTCTCCTTTGGTGAGGCAGAGGTATGAAGAGAGAGAGAGAGAGAACAATCTTTAATAAAAAAAAATTCCCTCGCACTTCCCCGAGGGGGAGAGTGTGTAAGTGCGAATGCACGGTTGCATTCGCACTTAAAAGAAAGATGCATTTATTCACAGACACCTATTTGTGTTGTCGTTGTACTTGATCGCTGAACGGTTGCTGTTAAAACTTGCTGAGAGATATCTCCTGATAAAAAGGAAGCGTTTTACAAAGTTATCTCAGCTTTGAAATTTCGTGTCAGTACTCCTTTAAGCGGGTGCATTAGCCCTTCTCACGCCCGATTCCTGGTCAATCCCTCACGTGGGTATGTGCCATGAGGAGGCGCCCAACAGCCGCAGTCACTGAGCGGAGAGAGGAGGAGGAGAGTAGCGCGCGCCCATCTCCCCCCGTTGCTAGGGAAGACGAGGAGGAAGACGAGGAGCGCGCGCACCCGCAGCTGTTGCTATGCGGACTACGGCGGCGGACGATTCAGGCACGCTTAAGAAGTGCATTCGCACTTAAAACTGGCGATGTCAGCCCAGCTAAGATGCCTGGCTTGCTACGCCAGATGAATGCGATGACGATGAATGATTATAATGATGAAGAGGAATACATATGATTTTAACTAATTACAAAGTCTGATCAAGACTTGTGTCTTTTAGGTATGCCAATAAGGCTTTCGTTGCACGAGCGACCCGTTTGGAAGAGTTCCAAGGACCTAATATGTCCCTCAGTTCTAGTTTTGCGGACATCGGCCGGCCCAGGGACACTGCGAGAGACTCAAGGGGTGCTGCGATAGCCGAAGCGAGCGGACGCGTTCACATCGGCTCCATCATTTATGATTAATTTCGCAGTGCTTTTTTTTTCTAATCGACGTTTTCTTTGTCTGAAGATGTTCGAGAAGTCAAAGGGCACCGACGGATACTAAAAGTTCCCAAAGGTACGCCTTCTTCGCCGAATTATCGGACATTTGCTACCACCACCGTTCGAGGGGCCGCTAAGCCTCGGCGTGTTCTACGAGCGCTAGGCCTCGTTGCCGTCGCACCTGCCGCGGCTCGCCGCCTCGGCGGCCGCCGTTCAGCCCCGAGATGGAGGATACGTCCCCTCGGGCAACGATCTCCGACTCCCAAATGTGCGTGGAAGTTCAAGGCGAAGACATTTCACCCGAGGAATTCCACAGCGACGCCGGCTGGACGCTCGCGGGGGAACGCATGTCGAGACTCCGTCAACGAGACCTTGTCGCGAAGCTCGCCGGCTCCAACAACCATGTCAACAAGAAAGCGAAAGACAACAAGAACATTCGAGCCTCGGTCATCAAGGCAGCGAGAATGCCAACCACACCACTGCAAGATCGTGATCAGACCACGAGGAGGACTTGACATCGTCAAGAGTGGCACCACGACCGTCGCCACGGCCATTTTTGCCGCGGCAAAGATTGCGACTGAAGAGAGCGCATCGGATACCATCTGCCCGAACGCGCAACAAAACATAATGGTAGTCAGCACGCCCAAGGAGGAAAACGCCGTCCGCTACGCAAGTCTGCAAACGATCAACATTCAAGACAAGACCTTTGAAGTCAGCGCGTACCGCACGGCGCCGTACGACAGCGTGAAGGGCGTAATCCGTGGAATCCCTGTCGACGCGAGCGCCGAAGAACTGGACCGAAACATCGTCAACCACAGAAACCCACTCGCCGTAGGCGCTAAACGAATCGGCAACACGACCACGATCATCGTAGCCTTCAGAGGACCCAAGGTACCGAACTTTGTCCGATACGGCGTCACGCTCATACCATGCCACCTGTACAGAAAGTAAATTGACGTCTGCCACCAGTGCGGCAGGGTCGGGCACCGCAAGGACGTGTGCCCGACTCCAACCAGCAGGATCTGCATGGGCTGCGGCGAAGCAAACCCCAAAGAAGACCACAACTGCACCCCCAAATGCAAACTATGCGGTGGCGCTCACCCGACCGCCGCGAGAGATTGTAAAGCCAAATTGAAGGTACCCTACGTCGTCCGCAGGCAGCAGTGGGAGCGCCGAAAGGTCAGCAGCCAGCTCCCGTCGGAGAGCGACTTCCCGCCACTAGACCAGCCAGCTGCGCGCAAGTCAAGGACGCCATCGAGAAACCGCGCACCGTCGAGAGATCGCAGTTTCAGGAGCCAGAGCAGAGACGCGCGAAAAATGGGAACCCAAAGATCACCGTCGGGCGAGAGAGTCAGTTGGGCCGACACTGCGCGAGGTGTCATGAAAACCAGACCGAGCGACAACACCAAGAAAGATGACAAAGCTTCAACCAAGGAACGAGATATCAACGAGGCCCTAAGACAGGAGAACGCGGTCCTGAGAGCCACCATCAACAACCTCACCAAGGAAATCGCGGAGATCCGCAACGCTCTCCGCAACGTCGAACAGCTAAGATTGAACCCGAGCGGCAGCAACAAGGGCGAAGAAACTATGGCCGCTGAAGACAAGGAACCGGCACCGAAGAAGAGGGCCGTTGAATTGCGCAAGACCAAGAGCAACGTGAGCGACTGCAGCGCCGGCAGCAGCAACAACAACGTCGAGGCCAAACTCAACAGCCTGGAGGGTATGATCAAGTCGATGAAGGACGCCATAGACGGCTTTCAAACGGAGAACGTCACCAGACTCAACAATCTGGAAAGAAGCGTGCAACTAATACTAAGCCACCCAACGTTCGCGCCCCTACAGCAGCCAGTAAACCAAGTGCCGCAACCCGGAGAATTCCGACTAGGACAATCATGGCCACCAACTCCACAGGCATAACAGTGTGGCAGTGTAACTGCCGCGGCTTCGTCAAGAAGAGGGCAGTGGTCCAGCAATACATTGTGCACGCCGCGCGCAAGCCCGACGTGCTTCTACTTCAAGAAACGCTAACGGACAAGCCGTCCCTTCCAGGCTACAGGGTGCACGCGGGCCCGCCCGATGGCAGAGGCCTGTGCCCCCTGGTCAGGAAGGGACTCACCTTCGTTGAACACCGGCTAAGCAACGTGAAGATCGAACACACGCTCACCGAACTCATACCGACCAAGAAAAGAAGAAACAGCATCTTCATTTTGAACATCTACAGTAATCCATCGCAGAGACTGCAGAAGTTCAAATCCATTCTTCACAAGGCAAGCAGGACGGCCGGCCAGAACACGCTGATTGCGTGCGGTGACTTTATCGCGATGGATACGGCGTGGGGCTACGTCAAAAGCAATGCGAAAGGCAGAAACCTATCCCAAGACGCGGCGGAACTTGGCTATGCCCTCATAACCAACCCGGCTCACCCAACGAGACTTGGTAACTCCGTTTCCCGAGATACCACCCCCGACCTAACGTTCGTCAAGAACAATGAACCGATCACGATCACGTGGAGGAACACGGGGGTGGACCTCGGCAGCGACCATATGATCGTGGAAATCGTCGTACCGGAGCAGAACAGTAATAACGTCAGGAAACATACTTGGATCGATTTGACCGCTTTCAGAGACACCAGAAATCAGGAGGAGGAAGAAAACAAGCCCACAGTAAGACAGCTACGCCGCAGTGCCAGCCGCAGGATGGCACGAAGGCGGCAGCTGTCTTTCAACAAGCCCACAGTAAGACAGCTACGCCGCAGTGCCAGCCGCAGGATGGCACGAAGGCGGCAGCTGTCTTTCAACAAGCCCACAGTAAGACAGCTACGCCGCAGTGCCAGCCGCAGGATGGCACGAAGGCGGCAGCTGTCTTTCAACAAGCCCACAGTAAGACAGCTACGCCGCAGTGCCAGCCGCAGGATGGCACGAAGGCGGCAGCTGTCTTTCAACAAGCCCACAGTAAGACAGCTACGCCTTCTTCTTCTTCTTCTTCTTCTTCTTCTTCTTTTTCTTCTTCTTCTTGTTGTTGTTGTTGTTGTTGTTGTTGTTGTTGTTGTTGTTGTTGTCATGGCGATCGTCATTGCAACGTCCTGACAAGACAGCGGGATTTTGTAAACAATTCTGTTGTATTCGTTCGTTTTGTACCGGCCAGCAAAACCAGCTGCGCGCGCACCTTTTTTTTTTTTTGCCCTGTGCGCCTTGATTCTCCCTCTCCCCCCCTCCCTTTACTCCCTCTAGTTGGCAACGTATATAATCACCCTCCTGGTAATAAACGCCGTTGTTGACTGCCCGACCATCGTCCATGCTGCTGCGCTGCGCGCGCCTGTGTTACTACAGTGGTGACGAGCCCGGAAACCGTCCATGCTGCCCTGAAAGTTGAAGCCCACGGCCGGCCGCAACAAGTACCGACGACCATGACCAGCCTCCAGCTCCCGGTCTTCGACGACACAAGAGATAAGTGGAAAGCGTACCTTATTCGGGCTGAAGCGTATTTTGAAGCAAGTGCTATTACGGACTCCAAAAGGCAGAGAGCACTTCTAGTGGCAGCACTCAGCACGCAGACTGTGCAAGTGCTAGCGGGGCTAATTGCACCTCGGATGCCGAATTCCCTTACTTACGGCGAAGCGGTCGCAGCCTTAATGACTACTACCACAGAACAGGGAGGATTCTACTACGATCCCAAGCGTCACGAGATAGCAGAAAGCTACAAGTTTTTCAGCCTGTGCCAACAAGGAGAGTCGGTGCACGCATTCCTAGTCGAAATACGGCGCATAGCAGACAATAGCAACTTTGGAAGTGCGCTAGACCGGATGTTGAGGGACCGGATTGCTTGCGGCGTACGCTCAACTAACTTACGCAAGCAGTTACTGGCAAAGAAAGATTTAACCCTCGAGGAGGCTGAAACAATGGCCATTGCAGCCGAGGCAACCGACAGCGATGCGAAAGATATGAGTGCAGAACCGCCGACTGTGCTATAAGTGCAAGCCCATCATCGCTCACCCTCTCGAGGTAACCGTACACGAGGCGCGTCGCATGACTGCGGCCGATGTGGAAGCACGCGCACGACGATAACTCCTGCCGCTGGGCTAACGCACGCTGCTATCGCTGTGGGCGACGCGGTCATTTGGCAAAGAAATGCTGCAGTGCTTCAACTGATGCAAGGGTTGCAAAGTGGGCAGCGAGTGTAAAGGCACTGACAGTTGAAAGCGCGTCTATCAACGACGACATGGATAGCGCACACGTGTGGACGTTGATTTCGGGAAGAAAAAACGGGTTGGAACCACCCATACGGCGGCGCACGTTTTGATGGGGCGACGTAGAACTGTCCATGGAAGTGGATACTGGTTCCCCGGTGTGCGTCATATCGCGCCAAGTGTACGATCGACACCACGCACAGTGGCCGCGCTTACAACCACCACGAATCAAGCTCTCGTGTTACGCGAGACAGCTTCCGGTGTTGGGTGAACTCGAACTTCCAGTGAAGTATAAAAATGTATCTGTGCCTTGTCCGCTGATCGTGCTTGACTGTCCAGGACCCAGCCTATGTGGCCGCGATCTCATCGCTTCGCTTGACAAGACGGGCGTTCCGATTGGAGACCTGACTGCGCCGGACCTTACAACAAGTGCCGAGCCAAGCGACAATATGCTGAACCGACTGCTCGGCGAGTTCCAGGATGTTTTCTCAACACACCTTGGACTTATCAAAGGTCCACCAGCCAGCCTGAAGCTCAAGGAGACGGCGACACCAAAATTCTGTAAGCCCAGATCTCTTCCTTACGCCCTCCGCGATAAGGTCTCACGTGAAATTTATCGGCTGGTGTCACTTGGTGTTCTATCGCCTGTGCAACATGCAGAATGGGCTACGCCTATCGTGGTCGTTTTGAAAAAGGACGGAAGCGTGAGGATATGCGGTGATTTTAAGGTCACCCTCAACCCGGCATGTGAGGTGGAGCATTACCCTCTTCCGGTGATAGAGGACATGTTCGCAAGCTTAAACGGAGGCGAATATTTCAGCATCTTGGATTTAAAAGATTCATACAATCAAGTGCCCCTTGACGAAACGTCCAGCGGGCTGTGTGTCATTAACACACACCGCGGGCTTTTCCGGTTTAACAGACTTCCGTTTGGAATAGCTTCCGCACCGGCTATTCAAACAAAGATTGATGCAGTACTCGGCGGGCTGCCGGGTGTCCAAGCCTACCTTGACGACGTGCTAGTGTCAGAAGGCAAGAGTGATAACGGAGAGCAGCTCAAGAGAGTGTTGGAGCGGTTCCGAGAGCACGGCGTTAAACTTAGGATTGACAAATGCAAGTTTCGGCAGCCTTCCGTCACTTACCTTGGCCATCGTATAGATCGGCAAGCCTCCACCCCATTGAAAAGAACGTAGACGCCGTCATGCAAGCCCCACGCCCACGTAACGTTAGCGAATTGCGCTCGTTCCTTGGCATGCTCACGTTCTACGCCCGTTTCCTGCCCAATATGTCCACTGTGCTCAGCCCCTTGTATCAGCTGATGGGGAAAAACGAGCCCGTTGGGAATGGCGGGAACCGCAGCAGACAAGCGTTCGAAAAAGCGAAAGAAATTTGGAAGAATGTGCAACTTCTCGTTCATTTTGATCCCAACAAGGAACTGAAGCTAGAATGTGACGCTTCCCCGTAAGGCGTGGGTGCTGTTCTGTTTCACTCGGAGGGAAATGAGCACAGACAAATTGGGTTTCGTTCCAGAACGTTAACAAAAGCGGAGCGAAACTACTCTCAGCTGGAGCGAGAAGCATTGGCACTGATTTTGGCGTTTCTCGTTTCCATGACTACCTCCTAGGTCGGCAATTCACTCTTGTAACCGGACATCAGCCACTGCTGGGACTGCTCAAGCCTGACCGCCCAACGCCGCCGATGGCCGCCGCGCGCATTCAACGATGGGCACTGTTCCTGGGAGGCTACCAGTACAAGCTACAGTACGTTCCGGGGGAAAAAACTACTGACAGCAGATGCCCTCAGCCGACTACCAGCCCCGACGGCAGCGGAACCGGTAGCTGAGGGGGACCCTCCCGATTACGTACTGTCGTTGGAAGCCCTTGACGAAGGTATAGTGACGACGCACGAGTTGCAGGGGCTCACTGCCATGGACACGTTGTTAGCCCGTGTCGCGGGAAAACATC